>CAKJTW010000218.1:140000-257262 GCA_917880005.1 Nanger dama | reverse complement strand
ATTCTAACCCTAAAAACCCTAACCCCAACCCAACCATAACCAAAACCCTAATCCCACCCCAACCCTAACCCCAACACTAAACCCAACCCCAACACTAGCCTAAAAATAACCCCAACCCTAAACCCTAACCCCAACACTAACCCCAACCCAATCTTAACCCTAACACTAACTCCAACCCATACCCCTACCCTTAACCCCTAACCCTAACCCTAACCCTATCCCTAAACCCTAACCCTAACCTTAAACACTAACCCTAACCCCAACCATAACCCAAAGCTAACCCTAACCCTAGCACCTAACCCTAAACCTAACCCTAACCCCAATCCCAACACTAACCCTAACTGTACCCAACTCTAACCTAACCCCAACCCCAACCCTATTCTAGCCCTAACCCCAAACCCAAACCTCTTATAACTCTAACCCAACAGTAACGCTAACCCTAATCCTATCCCTATCCCAAAACCCAACCCCAAACCCTAGCGCTAACCCCCAACCCCTAACCCCTAAACCCTAACCCTAACTCTAACCCCAACCTCAGCCTTAGCCTTAACCCCAGCCCCAGCACCAGCACTAGCCCCGTGCCTCACCCTATCCTTAGGCCCAACCCTACCCCCTACCCTCAATGCTAACCCCAAACTCCAAACCCCAACTCTAAAACCAACCCTAACCCTAAACCAACCCTAACTCTAACCCTAAACCCAACCCCAACCCAAACTTTACCCTTACCCCTACCCTCACACCTAACCCTAACCAAACCCTAACCCTAAGCCTAACGCTAACCCTAACACTAACCCTAACCCCAACTCCAACACATACCCCCACCCCCACCCCTATCCCCAAACCCATCCTTAACCCTATCCCTAAAACCTATTCCCTAACCCTAACCCTAACCCCAAACACTAACCCTAACCCTAGCCATAACCCAAACCTAATCATAACCCCAAACCTAACCCCCTAACCCCAACCCCAACCCTATCCTTAAACCATAATCCCTAACCCTCCCCTAACCCTAAACCCAACCATAACCTTAACCCTGAATCCTAATCCTACAGTAATACCAGCCCCAGCCCCAGCTTTAGCCTTAGCACTAGCACTAGCCCCAGAGCTCTCTCTAGTCCTAAACCTAACCCTAACCCTCTCCCTAAATCCTGAACCCTAACACTAACCCCAACCCTAATCCAACCCTAACCCTAACCCTAACACAAACCCCAACACATAGCCCTACCACTAACACTACCACTAACACTAACCCCAACCCCCAAACTTGACCCAAATCCCAACCCTAAACCCTAATCCCAACCCCAAACCTTAAACCTTAACCCTATCCGTAACCCAACCCTAAACCCAACCCTACCTAACCCTAAAACTAATCATAACCATAAACCTGAACCCTAACCCCAGCACTAACCCCAGCCCCAGCCCCAGCCCTATCCCTGGCACTATCCCCAGACCTAAACCCCTCCCTAGCCCCCAACCCAAACCATAACCATAACCATAAACCCAAACATAACCCTCAACATTGAACCCCAACCCCAACCATAACCCAACCCTAACCTTACCCTAACCCAAACCCCAACACATACCCCCACACCTAACCCCACCCCCACCCCTAACCCCTAACCCTATCCCTGACCAAAACCCCGACACTAAACCCTAACCCCAACCCTAACCCTAAACCTTAAACCTTAAACCTAATGCTATCCCAACTCTAACCCTAACCCCAACTCTATCCCTATACTAACTCTATCACTAAACACTAAACCCCAACGTTAACCCTAACCCCAAACACTAACCACAACCCAAATCCTTACAAACCCTAAACATAACCATAACCCTAACCCCAACCCATTCCCTACCCCCTACCCTGAACCCCAACCGTAACCACTAAACCAACCCCAACCCCCAACCCTAAAACAAGCCTTAACCCTAACCCTAAAACTTAACCCCTAAAACTAACCCTAATCTTAACCCTAACCCTAACCGTAACTCTAACCCTACCCTTAACTGTAACCCTAACTCTATCCCTAACCCTATCCCAAACCCTCACTGTCTAACCCTAACCCCAAACCTACCCCTACCCCTAACCCTATCCATAGCCCTAACCCTAACCCAACCCCTAAACCTAACCTCAACCCTAACCCTGACTCGTCCAACCCTTACCTTACCACTAATCCTATGACTAATCCTAACCCTATCACTAAACCCTAAACCCTAACCTAACCCCAAACCCTAAACACTAACCCCAACCCCAACCATAATCCAAACTTAACCCTAACCCGTATCCCTAAACCCAACGCTAACCACAACCCCAACCCTAACCCTAAACATACCCAAACCCTAACCTAACCCCTAACCCCAACCCCTACTCTAACCCTAACTCTAAACCTAAATCTCTTCTAACCCCTAACTCTTACAGTAACGCTCACCCTAATCCTATCCCTAACCCCAAACTGAACCCTAAACCTAAACCTACCCCAAGCCTCAACCTATCCCTAACCATAAATCTAAGCCCAACCTAACACTAACCCTACCCCCAACCCTACCCCTAACCCTAACCCTACCCCCTAACCCCAACCCCAACCTAGTCCTAGCCCTACCCCCAGCACTAGCCCTAGCCCCAACCCTTTCCTTAGGCCTAACCCAACAATACATTTGACCTTAACCCCTAAACCCCAAACGCTAATCCTAAAACAAACCCTAACCCTAACCAAACCCTAATCCTAACCGCAACCCATACCCCTACCCTTACCCTACGCCTACACCTATCCCTAACCAAACCGTAACCTTAACCCCCTAACACTAACGCTAAACCTAATCCTAACCATAACCCCAAACCCAACCCCAAAACAAACACTAACTCGAACCCTAACTCTAACTCCAAAACCTCAACCCTAACCCTAAACCCTAACCCTAAACCTAACCCCAGCCTATCCCTAGCCTTACCCCAAGCACTAACCTTAGCCCAACCCCTTCCTCAGGGCCAAACCCTACTCCTACTTTTAACCCTAACGCTAAACCCTAAACTCTAACCCTAAGACTAACCCCTAACCCTAACCCCAACCCTAACCCCAAACGTTACAATAACCCTAACCGTACTCCAACCATAACCCCAACCCTAACCTATTCTAACCCTAACCCTAAACCGAAACCTCTTCTAACCCCAACCCTAACTGCAACCCTAACCCTAACCCTAACCCTTACCCCTTATCCTATCCCTAACCTCAACCCCAATCTTAAACCTAAACCTACCCTAACCCTAAACCTAACCCTAAACCCAAGCCTCACCCCAACTTTAAGCTTAACCCTAACAATAACACTAACCTAACAATAACCCTAAACCCTAACACTAAACCTAACCCTAACCCTCAACCTAACCCTAACCCTAAACCCTAACCCGAACTCTAAAACTAATCCTATCCCTAACCCAACCCTAATACTAACCCTAAATTCTCATCCTTTCAAAACCTTAACCCAATCCCAACCCCAACCCTAACTCCAACCCATACCCCTACCCATATCCCTACTCCCAACCCCCAAACCTAACCCTAGCCCCCAATACTAACACTAACCCTAAACCTAACACTAAACCCCAACCCCAACCCTATCCCTAACCTAACCCTTACCCTAATACCCTAAACCCAACCCCAACTTTATTCTAACGCTAACCCTAAACCCAAACCTTAACCTCTTCTACACTCAACCCAAGAGTAACGCTAACCCTAACCCTAACCCCAACACCAAACCCAATCCTAACCCAAAACCCCAACCCCAACACTAACCCTAAACCCTAACCCCCAAACTAACCACAGCCAGAACCCAGCCCCAGCCCCTAGCCCTATTCCTAATCCTAGCCCTAACCCTAAATCTAACCCCACAGTAACCCAAACCCTTACACTAACCCCAACCCAAGCCCAAGCCCCAGCCCCAGCACCAGCCCCCAAACCTAACCCCTACCCCAAGCCTAAACACTAAACCCTAAACCAAAACCCAAAACCTAACTCCAAACCCAACACTAAATAAAAACATCAACCCCTACCCAACCCCTACCCTTAACCCTAACCCAACCCTAACCCTAACACTAACCCTAACCTTATCCCTTACCCCAACTCTATCACTAAACCCCAAACCCCAACACTAACCCCAACCCTAACCCTAAACACTAACCCCAACCCTAATCCTACCCAACCCCAAACCTAACCATAATCCCAACCCCAACCCATTCCCTACCCCTACCCATACACCCAACCCTAACCCTAAACCCCAACCCAACCCCAACCCCAACACTAACACTAACCCGTCTCAAACCTAACCCTAACCCCACCCCCTACCTCTAAACCCATCCCCCACCCCTAACCCCAACCCCAAACCCCAAACTCCTAATCCCAGAACTAACCTTAACCCCAACCCAAACCTAACCCAACCCTAACCCAAAACCCAACCCCAAATGCAACCCATACCCCTAACCCTCACCTTAACCCCTAACCCCAACCCTAACAAAACCCTAACTCTAACCCTAACGCCAACCCTAACACTAACCCCAACTGTAACACCAACCCCAAACCTAATCTTAACCCTAACCCTAACCCCAACCCTAACACAAAACCCAACACTAACACAAACCCTATCCCTAACCGTAACCCTAAACCCCAACCCTAACACTAACCCTAACTCTAAAACCTAACCCCAAGCCCAACCCTAAACAACACTCCTCACCCTACCCGTAATCTTCCCTAGCCATAGCCCCAGCACTAGCCCTAGGTCCAACCCTATCCTTTGGCCTAACCCCACCTAACCCTACCCTTAACCCTAACCCTAAACCCTAAAGCCTAACCCTAAAACCCTAACCCCTAACCCTAAAACTAACCCTAACCCTAACCTCAACCCAACCCTAACCCAAAACCCAAACCCTAACCACAAACTTACTCCCTCACCCTAACCCCTACCTCTAAGACTAACCAAACCCCTAACCCCAAACCCCAACACTAACCCCAACACTAACCCCAACCCTAAACCTAATCCTAATCCTAACCCCAACCACAACCCCTAACCCTAACCATACCCTTACTGAAAGCCAAATCTAAACCCAACCGTACTTCTAAACCCAACCCCAACCCTAAACCTCTTCTAACCCCAACCCTAACAGTAACCCCAACCCTAATCCCATCCCTAACCCCAACCCCAACCCTAAATCTAAACCTACCTTAAACATAAACCCAACCCTAACCACCAAACCTAACCACAACCCAAACCCCTAACCATAACCCTAACCCTAAAACCTAACCCCAACCCCAACGCTAACTCTAAAACCTAACCCTAACCTAACCCTAAACCCTACCCCTACCCCCAACCCTAACCCCAAATGATAAACCCCAACCCTAAAACCAACCCCAACCCCTAACACAACCCCAACCTACCCCCAACCCCAACCCATACACCTACCCTCACCCCTACCCCCCTACACCCAACCCTAACCAAACCCCAACCATAACCCCAAGGCTAAACTTAACACTAACCCTAACCCTAAGCCTAACCCTAACCCCAACCCTTCCCCAAACTCCCAACACCCAACCCCAACCCCAACACTAAACAGAAACCTTAATCCTAACAATAAACCAAACCTAATCCTTACCCTAACCCCTAACCCCAGCACTAACACTAACCCCAACCCCAACACTAACCCTAACCGCCCCCTAACTCTAACCCAACACCAACCCTATTCTAATCCTAACCCCAAACCTAAACCTCTTCTAACCCCAACCCTAACACCAACCCCAACACTAGCACTAACTCCATCCCTAACCCTAAAACCCAACCCTTACCCTAACCCCAACCCCTAACATCACCCCAACCCTAACCCAAAACCCTAACCCTAAAACTAACCCCAAACCAATCCCAAACCTAAACCCAAGTCCACCCCATACACCCACCCCTACACACTATCCCGTAACCCCAACCCCAACCCATTTCCTAAACCATAATCCCTAACCCTAACCCTAACCCTAAACACTAACCTTAACCTTAACCATAACACAAAAACTAACCCTAACCCTAACCCTGACCACTAACTGCAACCCCAACCCTATCCCCAAACCCTAATCCCTAACTCCACCCTAACCCCAAACCCAAACCCAACCATAACCCCAACCCCTAACTCCAACCCATACCACTACCTCTAACCCCCAACCCTAAACCCAAACCCAACCCTAAACCCTAATGCCTAACCCCAAACCCAAACCCAAACACTAACCCCAACCCTAAACATAACCCAAACATTACCCTAACCCCAACACCTAACCCTAACCCTAACCCTTACCCCATCCGCAACCCCAAAGCTAACCGCACCCTAACACTAACCTAACCCTAACCCCAACCCAACACTCAACCCCAAATCTAAACTTCTTCAACCCCAACGCTAACAGTAACGCTAACCTTATTCCAATCCCTAACCCCAACTCCAACCCCAAACCCAAACATACCCTACCCCCTAAACCCAACCCTAACACTAACACTAACCGTAACCCCAACACTAACTCTAAAACCTAACCTTAACCCCAACCCCAAACCCCAACCCCAACCCCAACCCCAGCCCCAGCCCCAGCCCCAGCCCCAGCACTAACCCCTGGGCCCAACCCTATCCTTAGGCCAACCCCACACCTAGCCTTGAATCCCAAACCAAACCCCTAAACCCCAACCCCAAAACTAATCCCAACTCTTACCAACCCCAAACCCAACCCTAATACTAAACCCAACCCATTCCCCCTACCCCTAACCCTACCCCTACCCCCAACCCTAACCAAACCCTAACCATAAACCTAACACTAACCCTATCCCTAACCCCAACCCCAACCCCAAAACCAAGCCCAACACCAACACTAACCCCAACCCCCTAACCCTAACCAATCCCTAACCCTAACCCCTGAACCCCAACCCTAACACTAACCCTAACCCAATCCTAACCCCAACCCCAACTCCAACACATGCCCCTACCCCCACCCCTATCCCCCAACACTAACTCTAACCTTATTCCCAAACCCCTAATCCCTAACCCCAACCCTAACCCGAAACACTAACCCTAACCATAACCATAACCCAAACCTAACCATAACCCTAACCCCAACCCCAAACCTAACCCCAACTCCTACCCTACCCCTACCCCTACCTACACCCACACCCACCCTATCCCCACCCTAACCCTATCCCCAAACCGTTATCCCTAACGCTAACCCCAAACATAACCCAAACCTAACCCTAACCCCTAACCCAAACCCTAACCCCAACCCCAACCCTAACCTTAACCGCACCCTAATACTAACCTAACTATAACCCCAACACTATTCCAACCCCAACCCCAAATCTAAACCTCTTCTAACCCCAACACTAACTGTAACGCTAACCCCAATCCTATCCATAACCCCAACCCCAACCTTAAACCTAAACCCACCCTAACCCTTTAACCTTACCCTAACACTAACACTAACCCTAACCATAACCCCAAACCCCAACCCAACCCTAAACCTAACACTAACACTAACTCTAATCCTAAACCCAACCCAACACTAACCCGAACCCCAACCCCAAACCCCAATCCCAACACTAACAATAACCCCATCCTAACCCCAACCTTAACTCAAACCCATACCCCTACCACTACCCCTATCCCCTAACCTAACCCTAACACTTTCCCTAAACCCTAACCCTAACCCTAACCCCAAACCTAATCCCAACCCAACCCCCAACCCTAACACTAACCCTAACCCTAACACTAACCCTATCCCTAACCCTAACCCTAAACCCTAACCCCAACCCCAACCTAACAACCCCAACCCCAGTCTAGCCCCAGCCCCAACCCCAGCACTAGCCGCAGTCCCAACCCTATCCTAGGTCTAACCCAACCCCTACCCTTACCCCCTAAACCTAAACCCCAAACTCTAACCATAAAACTAACCCTAACCCTACCCAAACCCAACACAAAAACCTAACCCCAACCGCCACCCATACCCCTACACTTACCCCAACCCCTACCCCTAACCCCTAACCCCAACCCTAACACTAACCCGAACCCCAACTCTATTTTAACCCCAGCCCTAAACCCAAACCTACCCTAAACCAAAACCCAACCCTAACCGCAACACATACACCTACCCTCACCCCTACCCCCTACCCCCTAACTCCTAACCAAACCCTAACCCTAACCCTAACGCTAAACCTAACACTAACCCAAACACTAACACTAACCCTAAACCCAATCCTAACCCTATCACCAACCCTAACACTAACCCTAACACTAACCCTAACACTAACCCCAACCCCAAACCCTAACCATAACCCTAACCGTAACCCCTAACCCTAACCATAACTCGTCTAACCCTAACCCAAAACCCACACTTACCCCCTAACCCTATCCCTATCCCTAACCCTAACACAACCCTAACCACAACCCTAGCCCGAACCCCAACCCCAACTCCCCAACACTAACCCTAAAGCATTTCCTAACCCCAACCCTACCCTTAATTTTAACCCCTAACCCTAACCCTAACCCTATCCCTAAACCCTAATCCATAACCCAACCCTAACCCTAACCGTAACACTAACCCTAACCCCTACCATAACCCATACCTAACCCTAACCCATAACCCTAACCCTAACCCCAACCCCGATCCCCAACCCTAAGTGTACCGTAACTGTAACATAATCCTAACCCTAACCCTAACTCTAACCCTAACCCTAACCCTAACCCTAACGTTAACCCTCACCCCAACCCTAACACTAACCCCAACTCCAACACTAACATTAACCCTAACCCCAACCCTAACCCTAAAGCTAAACCTAAACTCTAACCCAAACCCTAACACTAACACTAACCCCTAACCCAACCCTAAGCCCAAACCCCAATCGCAACCCTAACCCTAAACACTAACCCCAACCCCATCTAAAAACCTTGAAACCTAATCCTAACCCTAACCCAACCCCAACCATAATATTAGGCTAGTGTTTGGGGCTAGGCTAGGTTAGGGATTAGGGCTTAGGAACAGGCTTAGGCTAGTGTTTAGGCTAGGATTAAAGTTAGGCTTTAGGCTTAGGCTAGGGTTAGGTTAGGCTTGTGTTATGGTTAAGGTTTAGGTTAGTGTTTAGGTTACGGTTAGGTTAGGGATTACGGTTTAGGAAATGGGTTAGTCTTAGGTTACGGGATAGGTGTAGGGGTAGGTGTATGGGTTGGACTTAGGTTTAGGCTTAGGACTGGGTTAGGTTAGTTTTAGGCTAGGGTTAGGCTAGGTTAGAGTGATGTTAGGTTATGGTTAGGGTAAGGCTTAGGTTTTAGGTTAGGATAGGTTAGTGCCAGTGTTAGGTTAGTGTTAGGTTAGGCTAGAAGAGGTTTAGGCTTAGGGTTAGGCTAGAATAGGCTTAGGCTAGGTTAGAGCTAGGGCACGGTTAGGCTAGTGCTGGGGCTGGGGCTAGTGTTAATGCTAGGCTAGGGCTAGGCTAGGACTAGGCTTGGCTTATGGCTAGGCCAGGGCTCTGCTTAGTGCTAGGCTAGGCCAGGCATTAGGGTCTAGGAAAGGGCCAGGCTAGGGTTTAGGCTTAGGTTAGGCCTAGGATTAGTGCTAGGCCTAGCCTTAGGCTAGGCTAGGGCCTGGTAGGCCATGTGTAGGGCAGGGGCAAGGGCAGGTGCATGGGCTGGGGTTAGGCTAGGGTTAGGGCCATGCTAGGTTAGGCCAGTTTTAGGCCAGGACTTATCACTTAGGCCAGGCCAAGGGCAGGGCAGGGCCTAGGCCAGGCCAGGCCAGGCCTTAGAGCCAGCATTAGGCTAGGGGCCAGGGCCTTAGACTTAGGCCATCGCTAGGGCCTGGGCTG
This sequence comes from Nanger dama, assembly GCA_917880005.1. Lineage (NCBI taxonomy): Eukaryota > Metazoa > Chordata > Mammalia > Artiodactyla > Bovidae > Nanger > Nanger dama. Next base: position 247,410 of record CAKJTW010000218.1, on the reverse strand, counting down.
TGGTTAGGCTTACGGCTAGGCTAGAGTTAGGGTTAGGTGTAGGGATAGGGCTAGGGGCACTGAGCAGGTTTAGATGAGTTAGGCTAGGGATAGTGTTAGGTTTACAGTTATGTTTAGGCTAGAGTTAGGGCTAGGCTTAGGGTTAGGGTTTGAGTTAAGGGCTAGGGTAGGTTTAGGCTTAGGTAGGGTTTAGGGTTAGTGTTAGGTTTAGTGTTAAGGTTAGGTTAGTTCTAGGTTAGGGGTTACAGTTATGGTTAGGTCTGGGGTAGGGGTAGGGGAAGGGGAACGGGCTGGAGTTAGGTTACGGTCAGTTTTATTGCTGTGTAAGGATCAGGTTAGTGTTAGTGTTCAGGCTTAGGATTAGTGTTAGTGTTTAGGGTTTAGTGATAGAGTTAGTGTAAGGGATAGGGTTAGGGTTAGGTTAGATTTGGGTTAGGGTTAGTGTTAGGTTATGGTTTAAGGTTTAGGCTAGGGTTAGGGTTAGGTTTATGGTTAGGTATGGGTCAGGTTTAGGTTTAGGGTTTAGGGATAGGGGTAGCGGGTATGTGTTGGGGCTTGGGTTAGGGTTAGGTGAGGGTCGTGTTAGGGGTGAGGGTTAGAATTAAGATTTAGGGTTTAGGGTTAGGTTTAAGAATAGGGTTAGAGTTAGGCCGAGGGATAGGGTTAGGCCTAGGGCTAGTGTTAGTGCTAAAGCTAGGTTAGGGTAGGGTTAGGGCATGCTTAGGGGTAGGGTTGGGGTTGGGTTAGGGATCGGATTAGGTTAAGGTTAGGGTTAGGTTAGGGTACAGTTAGGGTTAGTGTCAGAAGAGGTTTCTGGTTTAGAGTTAGGTTAGAATAGTGTTAGGTTAAGGTTAGGGTTAGGGTTAGGTTACGGTTAGGGGTAGGGGTTGGGTTTGGGGTTAGGTTTAGGTTTAGGGTTTAGGGTTAGGGTTTGGTTCAGTGTTAGGGTTAGGAAGTAGAGTTAGGGGTGGTGTTAGTGGTAGGAGTATGGGTTGGGTTTGGGTTATGGTTAGGTTTAGGTTAAATTTAGTGTAATGGTTAGTGTTACGGTTAGCATTAGGTTAGGGATAGGGTTGGGTTAGGGTTAGGTTTAGAGGTATGGGTAAGGGTAGGTGTTAGGGTTAGGGTTAGGATTAGGTTAGGTTTATGGTTATGGTAGGTTTAGATTTAGGGTTGGGGTTGGGGTTAGGGATAGGATTAGGGTTAGGGTATGGTTAGGGTTAGGGCTGGGGTTGGGGTTGGGGTTAGGTTAGTGTTAGGGTTAGCATTACCTTAGGGTTAGTGTTAGAAGAGGTTTCAGTCTAGGGTAAGGTTTAGGGTTAGGTGTTATTCTTAGGCTTAGGGTTAAGGTTGGGTTATGGTTAGGCTAGGGTTAGGGGTTAGGGATAAGGGATAGGGTTAGGGTTAGATTTAGGGTAATGGTTAGTGTTACAGTTAGCATTAGGGTTACGGTTAGGGTTGGGTTAGGTTTAGGTGTAGGGGTATGGGTAAGTGTAGATGTTAGGGTTAGGGTTATGTTTATGGTTAGGGTGGTGGCAAGTTTAGGGTTGGGATTGGGGTTAGGGATAGATTTAGGTTTAGGGTTAGGTTTAGGGTTAGGGTCAGAGTACGGTTAGGGTTAGGGTTCGAAGACTTTTCGGTTTAGGATTAAGGTTAGAATAGGGTTAGGGATAGGGTTAGAGTTAGGGTACGGTTAGGGTTATGGCTGAGGCTGGGGTTGGGGTTAGGGTTAGGGCTAGGGGTTAGCATTACTCTTAGGTTTAGGGTTAGAAGAGATTTAGGTTTATGGTATGATTTAGGTTAGGGTTAGGGTTAGGGTTAGGGTTAGGGTAGGTTAGGTTAGGTTAGGTTAGGGTTAGGGTTTAGGTTAGGGTTATAATAGGGTTAGGGTTAAGGATAGGGTTAGGGTTAGGGTACGGTTAGGGGTAGGGTTGGGGTTGGTGTTAGGGTTAGGTTTAGGGTTAGGGTTTGATACAGGGTTAGGGGTTAGGGTTGGGTAAGTGGTAGGAGTATGGGTTGGGGTTTGGGTTAGGTTAGGTTTAGGGTTAGATTTAGCGTAATGGTTTGTGCTACACTTAGCATTAGGGTTAGCATTAGGCTTGGGTTAGCATTAGAGGTAGGTGTATGTGTAAGGGTAGATGTTAGGGTTAGGTTAGGGTTAGGTTTAGGGTTAGGGTTAGGCTAGTACGGTTAGGTTAGGGTTCGAAGTCGTTTTGGTTTAGGGTTAGGGTTAGAATAGGGTTAGGGATAGGTTTAGGGCTAGGGTTCGGTTAGGGTTAGGCTTGGGGTTGGGGGTTCGCATTACTCTTAGGTTTAGGGTTACAAGAGGTTTCCGGTTTAGGGTATGATTTAGGGTTAGGGTTAGGGGTTAGGCTTAGGGTTAGGGTTAGGTTTAGGGTTTAGTGTTAGAGGTAGGGGTAGCGGTATGTGTTGGGGGGTTTGACTTAGGTTAGGGTTGGGTTAGGGTTACGGTTAGGGTTTAGGGTTAGGGTTAATTTTGGGGTTTAGGTTTGGTGTTAGGTTAGGATTAAGGTAGCGGTTAGCTATTAAGATTAGGTTAGGTTAGGGGTTAGTGTTAGGAATAAGGGTCCGATTATGGGTTGTGGTTAGGTTTAGGGTTAGGGTTAAGTTGGGTTAGGGTTAGGGCTAGGTTTAGGAATAAGGCTAGGGCTAGTCCTAGGGCTAGGGCTAGGCTGGGGCTCAAGCTAGGTTAGTGTAAGGGTTAGGCTTTAGTGTTAGAGTTAGGGTTAGGGTTTAGGATTAGGTTAGGGTTAGGGTTGGGTTTGGGGTTAGGTTTAGGGTTAGGGTTAGTGTTACTGTTATGTTGAGTGTAGAAGTGGTTTAGGTTTAGTGTTATCATTAGAATAAAGTTCGGGTTAGGTTTAGTTTTTAGGGTTAGGGAGCTTAGGGAGAGTGTTAAGATTTAGTGTTAGGATTAAGGTTTGTGTCAGGATTAGGGCCAGGTTTAGGTTAGGGTTAAAGGGTAGGGGAAGGTGTAGGGGTAGGGGGATGTGTTGAAATTAGGTTAGGTTAGGATTGGGTTAAGGTTAGTAGTTAGGTTAGAATTTAGGGTTAGTGTTAGGCTTAGGTTAGGATTAGGGTTAGGGTTATGGTTAGTTTTAGGGTTATGATTAGGTTAGGCTTAGGATTATGGTTTGTGTTAGGGGTTGGGAGGTTAGGGTTAGGGGTTTAGGTTTAGTGTACGGTTAGGGTTAGGGCTGTGGTTGGGGTTGGGGTTAGGTTAGGGCTTTGGGTTTAGGGTTTAGGTTAGGGTTAAGAATAGGGTTAGGTTAGGCCGAGGGACAGGGTAAGGCCTATTGCTAGTGCTAGTGCTAAGGCTAGGATTAGGTTAGGCTTAGGCTAGGGTTAGGGACAGTTAGGGTTAGGGTAAAGAGGTTTCGGTTTAGGTTAGGGTTAGAATAGGGTTAGGTTAAGGTTAGGTTTAGGGGTTAGGGCACGGTTAGGGGTAGGGTTGGGGCTGAGGTTAGAGTTAGGTTTAGGATTAGGGTTTAGTTCAGGTTAGGGTTAGGGGTAGGCTTAGTGGTAAGAGTATGGGTAGGGGCCTGGGTTAGGGTTAGGATTAGGTTAGATTTAGCGTAATGGTTTTTGCCACAGTTAGCATTAGGGTTAGGGTTAGGTTTGGGTTAGGGTTAGGGGTAGGTGTATGTGTAAGTGTAGATGTTAGGGTTAGGGTTATGGTTAGGTTTATGGTTAGGGAAGGTACAGGTTTAGGGCTGGGGTTGGGGTTAAGGATAGAATTAGGTTAGGGTTAGGGTTAGGGTTAGCGCTAGTGTGCGGTTAGGGTTAGGGCTTGAAGTAGTTTCGATTTAGGGTTAGGGTTAGAATAGGGTTAGGACAGGGTTAGGTTAGGGTAAGGTTAGTGTTAGGGTTGGGGTTAGGGGGTTGGAGGTTAGGGCTAGGCTAGGGCTAGGCTTAGCATTACCCCAGGTCTAGGTTAGGAAGCGGCTCCGGTTTAGGCATGATTTAGGGTTAGGCTAGGGCTTAGGCCTTAGGCCAGGGCTAGGTTAGGCCTAGGTTAGGGTAGGGGCAGTGGCATGTGCTGGGGCTTGGGGTTAGGCTAGGGTTAGGCTGGGCTTAGGGTTAGGCTAGGGCCTGAGTTTAGGCCTTGGTGTTAGGTTAGGCTAAGGCAGGGGTTAGCTGTTAAGATTTGGGCCAAGGTTAGGTTAGTGTTAGGATTAAGGGTAGGGTTATAGGTTGTGGTTAGGCTTAGGTTAGGGGTTAAGTGGGGTTAGGGTTAGGGCTAGGTTTAGGAATAAGGCTAGGGCTAGTCCTAGGGCTAGGGCTAGGTTAGGGCTGGGGCTCCAGCTAGGGTTAGTGTAAGTGTTAGGCTTTAGGTTAGAGTTAGTGTTAGGGGCTTAGGATTAGGGTTAGGTTAGGGTGAGTTTGGGGCTAGGGTTAGGTTTAGGTTAGGTTAGCGCTTACTTTAGGTTGAGTGTAGAAGAAGTTTAGGTTTAGGGTTAGCATTAGAATAAAGTTAGAGTTAGGCTTAGTTTATTAGGGACAGGGCTAAGTTAGGGATTGTGTTACGGTTTAGCATTAGGACTAAGTTTAGTGTCAGGATTAGGGCCAGATTTAGGCTTAGGGTTAAAGGGTAGGGCAAGGGATGGAGGTAGGGGTATGTGTTGGAGTTAGGGTTAGGGTTAGGATTGGGTTAAGATTAGTGTTAGGTTAGAATTCAGGATTAGTGTTAAGGTTAGGTTAGGGTAGGTTAAGGGTTAGTTTTAGGTTATTATTAGGCTAGGGTTAGTGTTGGGGTTGGGGTTAGGTTTAGGTTATGGTTAGGATTAGGTTAGTGCTAGGCTAGCGTTAGGGTTAGGGCTTAGGCTTAGGCTAGTGTACGTTTAGGTTAGGGGTTGGGGTTGGGGTTAGGTCAGGTTAGGGTTAGGGTTAGGGTAATGGCTTAGGTTAGGTTAAGTATAGCGTTAGGGTTAGGCCGAGGGACAGGATTAGTTCTAGGGCTAGTGCTAGTGCCAAGGCTAGGGTTAGGATTAGTGCTAGTGTTAGGGGACGGTTAGGGTAGGGTTGGGGCTGGGGTTAGGCTAGGATTAGGCTAGGTTAGGGCACAGTTAGGGTTAGGGTCAGAAGAGGTTTCAATTTAGGGTTAGGGTTAGAATAGGGTTAGGGTTAAGGTTAGGTTAGGGCACAGTTAGGGGTAGGGGCTTGGGGCTGGAGTTAGGCTTAGGGGTTAGGACTTGGTCCAGGTTAGGCTTAGGGGTTAGGGGTAGGGGGTAGGTTTAGTGTTAGGAGTATGGGCTAGGCTTTGGCTTTAGGGTTAGGGTTAGGTTAGATTTAGGGTAATGGTTAGTGTTACAGTTACCATTAGATTAAGGGTTAGGGTTGGCTTAGGTTAGGGGTAGGGGTTGGGTAAGAGTAGGTATTAGGATTAGGGTTAGGTTAGGTTTATGGTAAGGGTAGGTATAGGCTTAGGTTGGGGTTGGTGTTGGGGGGAAGGATTAGGTTAGGGTTAGGTTTAAGGTTAGGGTTAGAGTACGGTTAGGGATAGTGTCTCAAGAGGTTTCGGTTTAGGGTTAGGGGTAGAAACAGGGTTAGAGATAGGGCTAGGATAGGCACGGGTTAGGATTAGGGGTTGGCGTTGGGGTTGGGGTTAGGGGTTAGGGTTAGCATTACCTTAGGTTTAGGGTTAGAAGTGGTTTCTAGGTTTACGGTATGATTTAGGTTAGGTTAGGGTTAGGCTCAGTGTTAGGCTAGGGTTAGGCTTAGGGCTTAGGGTGAGGGGTAGGGATTGCGGTACGTGCTGGGCTTGGGTTAGGTTAGGGGTTGGGTTAGGGGTTATGGCTAGGGTTAGGGTAGGGTTAGGTTAGGGAGTTAGTTTTAGGGTTAGAGTTAGTGTTAGTTTTAGGTTAGGCTAGTGTTAAGGCTGGTTTAGGTTAATCATTAGGGTGATGGTAAGGGTTAGGTTGTTTTACGGTTAGGGGAGGGATGGGGCAACGGCATGGGCATGGGTTGGGGCTTGGGTAGGGTTAAGTTTAGGGTTAGCATTACCTTAGGGTTAGGTTTAGAAGAGGCTTCGTTTAGGTAAGGTTTAGGATTAGGGTTAGGATTTAGGCTTAGGGTTAGGGGTGAGGGTTGGCTTAAGTTTAGTGTCAGGGTTAGGGTTAGGACAGGATTAGGGTTAGCGCTACTGTAAGGATTAGGTTACGGTTAGGGTTAGGTTAGGGTTAGGGGTTAGTTTTAGGTTAGGGTTAGTGTTAGGTTTAGGGTTAGGGTTAGTGTTAAGGTTGGTTTAGGGTTATCATTAGGGTGATGGCAAAGGTTAGGGTTGTTTTACCGTAAGGGTAGGGTAGGGGTAACGGCATGGGCAGGGGGGTTTGGGCTTTGGGTAGGGTTAAATTTAGGGTTAGCATTACCTTAGGTTAGGGTTAGAAGAGGTTACGTTTAGGGTAAGGTTTAGGATTAGGCTAGGGTTAGGCTTAGGGTTAGGGTGAGGGGTTAGGCTTAGTGTTGGGGTTCGGGTTAGGGGCAGGATTAGGTTAGTGCTACTGTAAGGATTAGGTTACGGTTAGGTTTAGGTTAGGCTAGGTTAGGTTAGGGTTAGGGTTAGTGTTAGTTTTAGGGTTAGGGTTAGTGTTAAGGTTGGTTTAGGGTTATCATTAGGGTGATGGTAAGGGTTAGGGTTGTTTTACGGTTAGGGTAGGGGTAGGGGTAACGGCATGGGCATGGGTTGGGGCTCTGGGTAGGGTTAAGTTTAGGGTTAGCATTACCTTAGGCTAGGCTTATAAGAGGCTCTGCTTAGGTAAGGTTTTAGGATTAGGGTTAGGGCTTAGGCTTAGGTTAGGTGAGGTGAGGGTTGGCCTGTTTAGTGTTGGGGTTGGGGTTAGGGACAGGATTAGGGTTAGGGCTACTGTAAGGATTAGGTTACAAGAACATTAGGTTTAGGGTTACGGTTACCATACGGTTAGGGTTAGTGTTAGGTTAGGGTACGGTTAGGTTAGGGTTGGGGTTGGGCTTAGGGTTAAGGTTAGGGTTATGGGTTAGGCTAGGAGTTAGGTTAGGTGTTACGGTTATGGTTAGTGTTCAGGTAGAGGTAGGGGTAGGGAAATGGGCTGGGGCTATGGTTAGCTAGGGCCAGGTTTAGGGTAGTGTTAATGTTTAGGGTTAGGGTTATTGTTAGGTTTTAGGCTTTAGTGACAGAGCTAGGGTAAGGGATAGGGTTAGGGTTAGGGTAGGCCAGTAGAGCTGTAAGTTAGTTTTAGGTTATGGTTAAGGCTGTAGGTTTAGGCTATGGCTAGGCTTTAGGGCTAGGGCTTGGGGTCAGGCAGGTTTAGGTTAGGGGGTAGGCTAGGAGCAGGGCAGCGGCATGTGCTGGGGCCTGGGTTAGGTTAGGATTGGCCTAGGTTAGTGTTAGGTTCGGGCTAGGCTAGGGTTAGGTAGGTTAGGCTAGGCTTTAGGTAGTGTTAGGCTAGGGTTAGTGTTAGGCTAACATTAGTGTTAGTGTAGCGTTTGTTAGGTAAGGATAGGAGTAGGGGCAAGGGTAGGGGATAGGTTTAGGGCTAGGGTTAGGGCTAGGGGTTAGGCTAGGGTTAGGCTAGGTTAGGGTAGGGGTTAATGGTCGGGGGTAGGGTTAGGCCTAAGGATAGGTTAGGCCTAGGGCCAGTGTTAAGGCCATGGCTAGGGCCAGGCCAGGCTAGTGTCAGGCTAGTGCTTAGGCCAGGCTAGGGTTACGTTTTAGAGTTAGGCTAAGTGTTAGGACTAGTGCTAGGCTAGGGTTATGGCTTAGGTTAGGCTAGGATTTAGGCCAGGCTAGGATAGGGTTAGTGCTAGGCCAGGTAGGCCAGGCTTAGGCTTAGGCTATTGTTAGGCCAATGCTAGTGTTTGGGTTAGCAGTTAGCGTTAGAGCTAGGGCTGGTTAGGGTTAGGAGGTAGGGCAGTGGCAAGGATAGAGGTATGGGCTGTGGTTAGGTTTAGGTTTTGGGGTTAGGTTGATTTAGGTTAGAGTTAGTTTTAGGCTAGAGCTTAGGTTTAGGTTAGGTTAAGGGTAGGGGCATGGTTAGACCCAAGGATAGGGTTAGGCCTAGGGCCAGTGCTAGGCGTAGGGCTAGGCCAGACTAGGTTAGGTTAGGTTAGGCTAGGTTAGGGTTAGGGTTAGGTTATAGGGTCAGGTTAGGGTTAGGTTTAGTGTTAGTGTTAGGTTGGGGGTAGGTTTACGATTAGGTTTAGGTCTATGCTTAGGTAGGGTTAGGCTTGGGATTGGGGTTGGGTTTAGGATAGGATTAGGGTTAGCGTAACTGTTAGGTTAGGGTTAGAAGAGGTTTAGATTTAGGTTAGAGTTTAGGTTAGGTTAGGGTTAGTGTTAGGTTAGGGTTAGAGTTAGTTTTGGATTATGTTTAGGTTAGGGTTAGTGTTTATGGTTAGGCTAGGGATTAGGTTTTAGGATAGGGTTAAGGTTAGGGTTAGGGTTAGGGGTATTTGTATGGGCTGGAGTTAGGTTTAGGGGCCAAGATTGGGTTAGGGTTAGTGTTAGGGTTAGGGTTTAGGTTAGGTTTAAGGCCAGTTTAGGTTAGGGTTGGGTTAGTGTAGTGTTAGGTTAGGGTTAGGTCTAGTGTTAGGCAAGGGCTTAGGGTTTAGGATATGGTAAAGGTTGGGGTTAGGGTAGGTTTAAGGGGAGTGGACAGGATTAGGGGCTGTGTTTAGGTTAGGGCTAGGCTTGGGTTAGGGCCAGTGTTGGGTTAGGCATAGGTTAACGTTACAGCTTAGGCTTAGGCTTAGGCCAGAGCAGAGTTAGGGTTAAGGCATAGGGCAGGGTTAGAGTTATGGTTAGGGAGGGTTAGGGAAGTGTTAGGCTATGGTTAGGCTAGGGATAGGTTAAGACTAGGGCCAGGATAGGGCTAGGGATAGGCTAGGTTAGTGCTGAGTGTTATGGCTAGGGTTAGAGCTTAGGTAGGGATAGGACAGGGGTTAGGGCTAGGGCTAGGACAGGTTAGGCTAGGGTTAGGGACTACGGCTAGGTTATGGTTAGGCTTAGGTTACTGTTAGGAAAGTGTTTAGGCTTAGGATAGGTGTTAGGTTAAAGTTAGGGTTAGTGTTAGAGCTAGGACCAGGGCTAGTGTTAGAGTTAGGCTAGGGTAGGGTTAGGTTACGGTGAGGGCTAGTGTTTAGTGTTAGGCTAGGGATAGGGCTAGGGTTAGGCTTAGGCCTTAGGCCAGGCTAGGCAAAGGGTTTAGGCTTAGGATAGGTGTTAGGGTTAAAGTTAGAATTAGGGTTAGAGTTAGGACTTGGTCTATGGTTAGGTTAGGTTAGGGTTGGTTAGGTTTACGGTTACTGTTAGTGTTTAGTGTTAGGCTTAGGGTTAGGTTAGGGAAAGTGTTTAGGCTTAGGATAGGTGTTAGAGCTAAATTTAGGATTAGGGTTAGAGTTAGACTAGGGCCAGGCTAGGCTAGGCTAGGTAGGGTTCGGCTTTAGGTCTTGAACTGGTTAGGTTAGGTTAGGTTTAGGGCTAGGGATAGTTTTAGGGCAGGGCCACTGCTAGGGCCAGGCTAGGGGCTCTGGCCAAAGTTAGGATTAGTGTTAGGTTTTATATTAAGGTTATGGTTAGGCTTAGGTTAGGTAGGGCTAGGTAGGGTTGGCGTTGGGCTTAAGCTTAGGTTAGGGTTAGCGTTACTACTAGGTTTAGTGTTAGAAGTGGGTTAGGTTTAGGTTAGGTTAGAATATGGTTAGGGCTAGGGTTAGGTTAGGGTTAGGGGTTAGGTTAGTGTTAGGCTAGGTTAGTGTTAGGCTAGGGTTAGGATTAAGGTAAGGGCTAGTGCTTAGTGTTAGGTCTAGGTTAGGGTTATGGTTTCGGGTTTAGGAACAGGTTCAGGTTAGAGCAGCAACTGGTTAGGGGCAGGGGTTAGGTTAGGTTAGGGCTATAAGAGTTAGAGTTAGGTTAGGCTAGGTTAAACGAGTTAGCTTTAGGCTAGGTTAGGGGGTTAGGGTTAGGCTAGGCTTAACATAGGCTAGGCTTAGGCCTAGGTTAGGTTAGGCTAGCGCTTAGGCTAGGTGCAGGTTTAGGGCTAGATTAGGCTAGGATAGGGGTAGGGGTAGGGCTAAAGATATGTGTGTGTTAGGTTAGGTTACGGTTGTGTTAGGCTATGGCTAGGCTTAGGACAGGTTTAGGTTAGGGTTAGGCTAGGATAGGGTTAGGTCCAGGGCTAGTGCTAGGTATAGGGCCAGGTCCAGAGCCAGGTAGGCTAGGTTTAGGTTAGGGTTAGGCTTAGGTTGTGGTTGGGGTTAGGTTAGGCTAGGGTTACCGCTACTGTTAGGCTAGGTTAGAAGAGGCTTAGGCTTAGGGTAGGCTAGAATAGGCTAGGTTAGGGTTAGGCATTAGGCTTAGAATTAGGGTTTAGGATTTAGGCTAGGTTAGGCTAGGCTTAGGGTCTAGGCTAGGGCTAGGGCTGGGGCTGGTAGGGCTAGGCCAGTGCCAGATCTAGGTTTAAGGCTAGGGCTACGTTTAGGTTAGGTTAGGTTAGAGTTAGGGTTAGGATTAGTATTAGGTTTAGGGTTAGGCTATTTTGTTAGTGTTTAGTGTTAGGCCAGAGTTAGGTTAGGTTTAGTGTTAGGGATAATTTTAGGCTAGGGCTAGTGCTAGGGCTAGGCTAGGCTAGGTTTAGGGCTGAGGGTTAGGGTTATGGAGAGGGTTAGGGCAGGGTTAGGTTAAGGTCTGGGGCTGGAGTTAGGTTTAGCATTAGGATTAGCGTTACTGTTATGTTTAGGTTATAAGGGGTTTAGGCTTAAAGTTAGGATTAGAATAGTGTTAGGTTAGGCTAGTGCTAGGCTAGGCTAGGATTAAGGCAAGGGTTAGTGTTTAGTGTTAGGCCTAGGGTTAGGACTATGGCTTCGGGCTTAGGAACAGGGTCCAGGTTAAGAGTAGCGGTCTGGTTAGGGGCAGGGTTAGGGGCAGGTTAGGCTATAAGAGCTAGAGTTAGGTTAGGGTAGGCTAGGTAGAGTTAGTTTTAGGCTAGGTTAGGGGTTAGGGTTACGGCTAGGGCCTAGTATATGGGTTAGGCCAGGTTAGGTTAGGCCAGGCCAGGGTTAGTGCAGGTTAGGTAGGCCTAGGGGCTAGATTAGGCTAGGGACAGGGGTAGGGGCAGGGCTAAAGATATGTGTGTGTAGGCTAGGCTACGGTTGTGTTAGGTTATGGTTAGGGTTTAGGACAGGCCTAGGGTAGGGTTAGGCTAGGGATAGGGTTAGGCCTAGGGCCAGTGCTAGGCATAGGGCCAGGTCCAGAGCTAGGTAAGGCCAGGCTAGGGGTAGGGCTAGGCTTAGGGTTGTGGCTGGGGCTAGGCTAGGGGTTAGGGGTTACCATTACTGTTAGGCTAGGCTAGAAGAAGTTTAGGCCTAGGCTAGGGTTAGAATAGGGTAGGCTAGGCCAGAATTCAGGCTAGGGACTAGGCCTAGGATTTAGGTTAGGGTTAGGCTAGGCTAGGCCTAGGCTAGGCTAAGGCTGGGGCTGGGGTAGGGCCAGGGCTAGTGCCAGGTCTAGGCTTATGGCCAGGGGCCACGTTTAGGCTAGGGTTAGTGTTTAGAGTTATGGTTAGGACTAGGACTAGGCTTAGGTTAGGTTATGGTTAGTGCCTAGTGACAGGGCCAGAGTTAGGTTAGGTTTAGTGTTAGGATACTTTTAGGCCAGGGCTAGTGCTAGGTTAGGTTAGGGCTTTAGGTTAGGTTAGGCTAGGAGAGGGTTAGGCAGGATTAGGCTTAGGTTTGGGGCTGGAGTTAGCTTTAGCATTAGGATTAGCAATACTGTTAGGCTTAGGATATAAGAGGCTTAGGCTGAAGGCTAGGATTAGAATAGTGTTAGGCTAGGCTTAGGGTATTAGGTTAGGTTAGTGTTTAGGATTTAGGCTAGTGTTAGGCTAGTGCTAGAGCTAAGGCTTAGGCCAGGCTTCAGGCCAGGGTTAGGCTAGGCTAGGGTTAGGTTATAGGGACTAGGCCAGGGTAGGGGCCAAGGCTAGGGGTAGGGGCACAGGCAGGGCTATGCTTTGGGGTTAGGTTAGGCTTGGGGCTAGGGATAGGGTTAGGTTAGGTTAGGTTTAGGATTATGGTTAGGGTTAGGGCTAGAGCTAAGGTAGCGCCAGTGACAGGGCTAGGCCAGGGCCAGGGCCAGTGCCAGGTCTAGGCCAGGCTAGGGCCAGTTTATGGCACTGGTGGGTTTAGCATTAGGTTACGGTTAGGCTTAGGGGCTAGGGCTAGTTTTTGGGTTAGGCTAGTGATAGGGTTTAGTGTTAGGTTAGGTGGCTAGGCTAGTGCTAGGGATATGGCTAGGTGTAGGAAAAGGGCTGGGATTAGTGCTAAGGTTAGAGTTAAGGTTACTGCTGGCTGAGGGTTATGGTTAGTGCTTTGGCTAGGTTAGGTTAGGCTTAGGGTTAGGACAGGGTTAGTGCTTGGCTTAGGTTAGCTTAAGGTTAGGGGTAGGTTCAGGTGTTGTGGTTAGGTTAGGTTAGGTTTGTTAGGTTAGGGTTAGGGTTAAGGCTAGTTGTAGGGTTAGGGCTAGGGCCAGAGCTAGGATTAAGACTAGGGCTAGGTTAGGCCCAGGACCAGTTATAGTGTTAGGGTTAGGACTAGGTTAGGGTTAGGCTAGGGCCAGGGTTAGGTTTAGGTTAGGATAGGTTAGGGTTAGGTTAGGTGTTAAGGTTAGGTTAGGGTTAGCGTTAGTGTTAGGGTCATGGTTAGGGCCAAGGATAGGTTAGGACTAGGGTTAGTGCTAGGGCTAGGATAGGGCTAGAGCAAGTGATAGGTTTAGGTTAGTGTTTAGTGTTATGGTTAGAGTCAGAGTTAAGGGTAGGGATAGGGTTAGGCGTTAGGTTATGGTTAGGAACAGGTTTAGGTTAGGTTAGGGATTAGGGTGAGGGTTAGGGATAGGGTTTAGGTTAGGGTTAGGGAAATGGTTTAGGCTTAGGATAGGTGTTAGGTTAAAGTTAGGTTAAGTTTAGAGTTACGACTAGGGCTAGGGTTAGGTTAGGTTAAAGGCTAGGTGAGTTAGGTTAGGGTTAGGTTAGGATTAGGCTAGGTTAGGGGTTAGGTTTAGGCTAGGCTTAGGGTTAGGCCTAGGCTAGAGTTAGGGTTAGGGCTTAGGCTAGTGTTAGTGTTAGAGTTAGGGCTGTGTTAGAGCTAGGGTTAGGGTTAGGGATAGGGTTAGTGTTAGGTAGGTTGGGCTGTTACGGTTAGGCTAGGGAAGAGGAGGGTTAGGGTTAGGTTAGGGTTAGGGTTAGGTTAGGGTTAGGCTTAGGTTAGGGTTAGACTTAGGCTTAGGTTTAGAAGAGCTAGGCTAGGCTTAGGCTTAGTGTTATGGGTTAGGCAGGATTAGTGGTTAGGTTAGGTTACTATTAGGCTAGGCCAGGGTTAGGGTTGGGCCTAGGCTAGGCTAGGCTAGGATAGGGGTCAGTTGTTAATACTAGGCTAGGATTAGTGCTTAGAGTTTAGGATAGGGCAGGCTTAGGGTTAGGGTAGGGCTAGGGCCTAGATTAGGACTAAGCTTAGGGCTTAGGCTTGGAATAGGCTTAGGGGCTAGGCTAGTGCCCAGGTCAGTGGTAGGCTAGGCTTAGGACTTTGAGCCTAGGACAAAGCCAGGCTAGAGCCAGGCTTAGCAGTCTGGGCCTGCATTAGTGTTAGTGTTAGGGATAGGCCTAGGGATAGAGGCAGGGCTAGTGGCAGGGGTAGGGGCTGGGGCCAAGGATAGGTTAAGGTTATGGTCTAGAGCTATGGCTAGGTTAGGGTTAGGGTCATGGTTAGGTTAGGATTAGTTTAGAGTTAGTGTTACGGTAAAGGCTTAGGGTTAGGTCAGGCTAGGGTTAGGCTTAGACGAGTTAGCGTTAGTGTTAGGGTTAGGGGACAGGTTAGTTGGGAGGTTAGACGAATTAGGCCAGGATTATGGTTAGAATTAGGCTTCAGTGTTTAGGCCAGGATTAGGGCCAGGGCAAGAGTTAGGCTTAGGTCAAGTGTTAGGCTAGTGCTAGGCCAGGGCCTATTGCCCAGGCCAGGCCTAGGCTTAGGTAGGGGGCAAGGCCTAGGCTCAGGCTATGGTTAGGGCCCAGGGTCAGAGCTATGCTAGGGGCAGGGCCTGTGTCAGGCTAGGTGTTAGTGTTTCGGGGGAGCGGCCTTGGGAAGGCTCTTGAGGCTAGGGATAGGGGCAGGGCTCTTCGGGCCAGGTTAGGCTAGGGTTCAGGGCTAGGTTAGGCCAGGCACTAGCATTACTGCTGATCAGTGTTAGAAGAGGCTTAGGCCTAGGGTTAGCATTATAACAGGGTTAGGCCTGGCTTTAGGCATTAGTGTTAGGGGTAGGGCTAGGGTCAGGCTAGGAAAGGGTAGTGCTTGTGTTAGGCCTTGTTAGGCCTGGAGCTAGGGTTAAGGTTAGGGTTAGGTGGTTGAGGGCTAGTGTTGTGTTAGGCCTAGGTTAGGTTGGGGTTAGGGGCTAGGCTAGGGCTTAGGCTTAGGGCCAGGTGTTAGGGTTAGTGCTAGGGTCTCCCCAGGCCAGGGCTAGGCTAGGGGCTAGGCTAGGGTTAGGCCAGGGGTAGGGGGCAAGGGTAGGTGGTCATGGGGCTAGGGTTAGGTTAGGCTAGGGCTAGGGCTAGGCTAGAGCTAGGTCTCAGGCTAGGGCCTATCGCCTTAGGCCAGGGCTAGGGGCAGGGCAGGGCCAGGCCAGGGGTAGGCTAGGTTAGAGTTAGGGCCAGGCTAGGCCTAGGCTTTAGGGCCAGGCTTATGGCTAGGGTCCTGGGTAGGGTCAGGCCTAGGCCTAGGGCTAGGCTTCAGGTTTAGGCAGGTTAGGGTCAGGGCTGGGGCTAGGAACAGGATTAGGGCTAGCGCCACTGGTAGGCCTAGGCTAGAAGAAGCCTAGGCTCTAGGATCAGGCCTAGAACAGGCCTAGGCCAGAGCCAGGCTTCAGCTAGGGCCACGGCTAGGGCTACGTGGCGGGCTGGGGCCTAGGATTACGTCTAGGCTTAGGCCAGGGTTAGGCTAGGCCAGGATTAGGCTAGGCTAGAGCCTGGCTAGGGCTAGGCCAGGCGGGGCAAGGGCAGGGGCAAACTGCTGGCAAGGGCTTAGGGCTTAGGGCTAGGATTGGCTTAGGTTAGGCTAGGTTAGTTTTAGGTTAGGGTTTAGGGCTTAGGTTTAGGGTTAAGGGTAAGTGCAGGTTTAGGCCCAAGAATAGGGTTGGCCTAGGGCCAGTGCTAGGGCCATGGCTAGGGCAAGGCCAGGGTTAGGGTTAGGCTTAGGGTTAGGTTAGGTTAAGGCTAGGTTTTAGAGCTTAGGGTTAGTGTTAGGCTAGGGCTTAGGTCATGATTAGGACTAGGCCTAGTGTTAGTGTTAGGCCAGTGTTAGGCTTCAGGGTTAGGGTTAGGCTGTAGGACAGGGCTTAGGTTAGAGCTAGGTTAGGTTAGGCCAGTGCTAGGCTAGCGCTAGGGTTAGGCTTGGCTAGGCCTTGGTTAGGCTAGGGGTAGGGGCAGGGCAAGGGGTTAGGGCCAGGTTAGGTTAGGCCAGGTTTAGGCTTGGGGTTAGGCTAGGGTGGCTAGGGTTAGGCCAGTTTTAGGTTAGAGCCAGGGGGGTAGGCAGGGCTGGGTCAGGGTTAGGTTGGGTAGGGCTTGGGTTAGACCTAGGGATAGGGTTAGGCCCTAGGGCTAGTGCCAGGGCAGGGCTAGGGCTAGACTAGGTGCTAGGGCTAGGCTTAGGCTTAGTGACAGGCCTAGGGTAGGTTAGGTTAGGGAATAGGGTTTAGGCCAGGGCTAGGCCAGGCATAGGGCCAGGTCTAGAGCTAGGTTAGGTTAGGTTAGGTTAGGTAGGGTTAGGCTAGGCTGTGGCTAGGGCTAGGTAGGGTAGGGTTACCATTACTGTTAGGTTAGAAGAGGCTTAAGTTTAGGTTAGTGTTAGAATAAGGTTAGGTTAGGGTTAGAGTATTAGGTTAGGATTAGGCTTAGGATTTAAGTTGGGCTAGGTTAGGGTTAGGCTTAGGTTAGGGTTATGGCTGGGGCTGGGTAGGGCTAGGCCAGTGCTAGGTCTAGGGTTATGGCTAGGGCTACGCTTAGGTTAGGTTAGGTCTAGAGTTAGGGTTAGGGTTAGGATTAGGTTTAGGTTAGGGTATGGTTAGTTTTATGTTAGGCACCAGAGTTAGGTTAGGTTTAGGTTAGGACACTTTAGGGGCCAGGGCTAGGCAGGCTTAGGGTTAGGGGCTTAGGTTTAGGCTAGGGCAGGGTAGGGGTTAGGCATAGGTTAGGCTTAGGCTCTGGGGCCAGAGCCAAGGCTTAGGATTAGGTTAGGTTTAGGTTAGGCTTAGGTTAGGTAAGAAGAGGCTTAGGTTGAAGGTTAGGATTAGAATAGCGCTAGGCTAGGACTAGGCACTAGGGTTAGGTTAGGTTAGGATTTAGGTAGGGTTAGGCTACTGTGTCAGAGCTGAGGGTTAGGTTAGCCCTCAGGCAGGGTGAGGCATGGGCTAGGCCTAGGGCTAGGCTAGGCTAGGCCAGGGCCAGGCTAGGTAGGGCAGAGGTTCAGGGTTAGGCTAGGCTGGGGCTAGGGGCCAGGCCTGGGTTAGGGCAGGGGAGGGCAGGCTTAGGGCTAGCATTACGGTTAGGTTAGGTAGAGTTAGGGTTAGGGCTAGGATAGGGTAGGCCAGGGCCTAGGGCCCAGGCAGGCAGGCGGTTAGGCAGTGTTAGGGGCTAGCCCCAGTGCTAAGGCTAGGACTAGGCTACTATTAAGGTCAGGTTAGGCTTAGGCCAGGCTAGGCTAGGCTAGGACTAGGACTAGTGCTTAGGCTTAGGCTAGGGTAGGGTTAGGATAGGCTAGGTTAGGCTTAGGGTTAGGGGTTGGGGCAGGGCATGAGCTGGAGTCTGGTTTAGGCTCTGTTAGGATTAGGTTAGGGTAGAGTTAGGTAGGTTTAGGCTCGCTATGATAGGTTGGGCTAGGGATAGGTTAGGCTAGGGTTAGAGTTAGGGTTAGGGTCACATTTACTGTTAGTGTTAGGCTAGTGCTTAGTTAGGTTGGAGGCTAGGGCTTAGGTTTAGGGTAGGCTTAAGCTTAGGCTAGGTTCAGGGTTAGGCCTAGGATTAGGATTAGCATACTGTTAGGTTTAGGATAAGAAGTGGTTTAGGCTTAGGGCCAGGGTTAAGATTAGAGGCAAGGCTAGGTGTTAGGCTAGGCTAGGTTAAGGGCTAGGCTCGGTTAGGTTAGGGAAAAGGTTAGCTGTAGGGCAGGCTTAGGTTAGGTTTAGACGAGTTAGGGTTAGGGATAGGAAAGGTTAGGGTTAGGTTAGGCTAGGGTTAAGGTTAGGGTTAGGCTTAGGTTAGGTTAGGCCAGGGTCAGGGGGTTAGGCTAGGCTTAGGTTCAGGTCAGGGCTTATGGTTAGTGTTAGTGTTAGGCTAGGATTAGGGTCTAGGGTTATGCTAAGGCTTGTCTTAGGTGTAGGGGAAGGCTAGGGTTAGGCTTAGGTTAGGCTTAGGGCTAGGCTTGGTGTAGGGGTAGGGCAGGGGGTAGGGGCTAGGGCTAGGGTTAGCATTAGGTTAGGGTGTAGGACTAGGAGTAAGGTTAGTGTTTAGGTTAGGTTAGTGATAGTGTTAGAGCTTAGGATTAGTGATAGAGTCAGGGCGGGGGCAGGGATAAGGTTAGGCTAGGTTAGGTTAAGGCTGGTTAGAGTTAGGGGTAGGTGTAGGTTAGGGCTTGATGTTCATTTAGTGTTAGGTAGGGCTAGAGTTAGGCTTAGGGTTAGGTTTAGGCTTTAGTGCCTAGGGTTAGGTTAGGGTTAGGTTAGGGCCAGGGCTAGGACTAGGGCTTGGGCTTGAGTTAGGTTAGTGTAAGGGTTAAGGGTTAGGGTTAGGCTAGTGTTAGGAATAGTGCCTAGGCCAGTCCTAGGGCTAGGGCTAGGTCTAGGGCCTAGGCTAGGTTAGGTTAAGGGTTAGGATTAGGCTAGGTAGGGCAGGCGTAGGGTTAGGCGGTCTGGTAGTTAGGCTAGGTTAGGCTAGCGTTAGTGTTACTGTTAGGCTGAGTTTAGAAGAGGTTTAGGCTTAGGATAGCGGTTAGGCAAAGGTTAGGCTAGGCTTAAGGTATTAGGTTAGTGTTTGGTTAGGGTTAGGTTAAGGTTAGGGTTAGTGTTAGGTTTAGGTAGGGTTAGGTAAGGATTAGTGCTAGGCTAGGTTAGGTTTAGGGTCAGGTTAGGAGGTCAAGGTGTAGGGGTAGGGCTGGAGGTTAGGTTAGGTTAGGGGTTCTAGGTTAGTGTTACGGTTAGAATTTAGGGTTAGTATTAGGTTGTTAAGGTTAGGTTTAGCCCAGGTTAGAGTTAGGTTTTGGGTTGGGCTAAGGTTAGGTTAGGTTTAGGTTAGGACTAGGGTGAGGGTTTAGGTTAGGTTTAGGCTTAGGTTTAGTTTAGGTTTAGGTCCAGGGTTAGTGTTAGGTAGGGGGGTGTTAAAGTTGGGGCTAGGTTTAGGTTAGGGTGAGTTTTAGGTTAGGGGTAGGGTTAGGCTTAAGATTTGGTTAGGTTAAGGTAGGTAGGTTCGGGTTAGGCTAGGGTTAGGGGATAGGTTAGGGTTAGGCTAGAAGAGGTTTATTTAGGGTTAGGCTAGAATAGGGTTAGGGTTAGGGTTAGGTTACAGTCGGTTAGGGTTAGTGTTGGGGTTGGGGTTAGGGTTGGGGCTAGGGTTAGGGTTCAATCTTAGGGTTAGAGTTTAGGGTTAGGGATAGGTTAAGGGTAGGAGTAGGGTTAGGCCTAAGGATACGTTTTAGGCCTAGGGCTTGTGCTTGGGGTAAGGCTACGGCTAGGGCAGGGTTAGGTTTAGGTTAGGGTTAGGTTTTTGAGTTAGGTTAGGGTCCGGGTTAGGTCATAGTGTTAGGGTTAGTGTTAGGGTTAGGTTAGGTTTAGCGTTAGTGTTAGGTTAGGGATAGTGTTAGGGTTAGGATTAGGGCTTGGTTAGGCTTAGGATTAGGGTTAGGATTAGGGTTTAGGGATAGGGGAAGTGTTAGGTTTAGGGTATACTGTTAGGGTTAGTAGGGTAGGTTAGGTTAGGGTTCAGGTTAGGTTATGGTTAGGTTAGGGTTAGGTTAGGGTCGGTTAGGTTAGGGTTAGGTTTAGGGTAGGTTTAGGGCAGGGTTACAGTTAGGATATGTTAAGGTTAGGCTTAGGTTGTGGTTAGAGCTAAGGGTTAGGGTTAGGGTTGGATTATTGTTAGGGTAAGGGTTAGAGTATAGGGTTAGGCTTAGGGTTAGGGATTAGGCTTAGTGATAGGTTAGGGTTAGTGTTAGTCATAGGATTAGTGGTAGGGTTAGGTTTGGACGTGAGGTTTAGGGCTAGGGTTGAGGGTTAGGTTTAGGTTGGGGCTAGGGTTAGGGATGGGTTAGGCTGTGGGTAGGGGTAGGTTAAGGGTTATGGTTAGAAAAGGGGAGGGGTTTAGGATAGGGTTAGGGATAGGGTTAGGTTAGCGTTAGTTAAGGTTAGGTTAGAATTACGATTAGGTTAGGGGTTAGGGGTAAGACTAGGCTAGTTTAGGGTTAAGCTTTAGGGTTTGGGTTAAGGCTTTGGTTAGGTTAGGGTTAGGGTTAGATTAGGGCTAGGGTTAGGTTAGGGCGTAGGGGCTGGGGTTGGGGAACGGTCTGGGTTAAGGTTATGGTTAGGTTTAGGGTTTGATTAGGATTTGGGTTAGGTTAGTGTTTAGCTTTAGGTTAGGTTAGCGTTTAGGGTTTAGGTTTAGTGATAGAGTTAGAATAAGGATAGGTAGGTTAGGGTCAGGGTTAGAGTTGGGATTAGCATTAGGTTTAATGTTTAAGGTTTAAGGTTAGGCTAGGGTTAGGTTAGGGTATAGTGTTAGGTTAAGGGGTTATGGTTAGGATTAGGTTAGGTTAGGGTTAGGGGCTTAGGGTTAGGGTGTAGGCAAAGAGCTTAGTCTTAGGTTATGTGTTAGGGTAAAGTTAGTGTTAGGGTTAGAGTTACGCCTAGGGCTAGGGTAGGCTTATGGTTAGGGTTAGGCTAGTGTTGGGGCTATAGGTTAGGTTTAGGCCTAGGTTAGCATTACTATCAGGTTTATCGTTAGGTTAGGTTAGGTTTAGTGTTAGGGTTAGGTTAGTGTTAGGGTTAGGTGTAGGGCTAGGGTTTGGCTAGGGGGTTGGGTGTTAGTGTTAGGGTTATGTTAGGTTAGGTTAGGTTTGGGGTTAGGTTAGGGGGCAGGGTTGGGGTTAGGGCTGGGTTACAGCTTAGGGTTAAGGTTAGGTTTAGGGTTAGGTTTAGGGGTTAGGGTTAGTGTTAGAGCTTAGGGCTAGTGTTAGGTTTAGGTTTAGGGCCAGGTTAGCGTTAGGGTTAGGTCAGGTTAGGCTAGGGGTTAGGGATAGCGTTACTCTTAGGTTTAGGGTTAGGGTTAGGGGTTAGGATTTAGAGTTTAGGGTTAGGGTTAGTTCAATGTTAGGGTTAGTGTTAGGAGTAGGTGTAGGGATAGGTGTGGTAGGTTAAGGTTAGAGTTAGGGTCTCTAAGGTTAGGTCTGTGGATAGGGTTAGGGATAAGTGTAGGTAGATGGATAGTAGTAGGTTTAGGGGTGGAGTTAGACGAGTTAGGGTTAAGATTAGGTTAGGCTTATGGTTAGGGGTTAGGGTTAGGCTAGGGTTCTGAGTAAAGCTTAGGGTTAGGGTTAAGGTTAGGCTAGGCTTAAGGTTAGGGTTAGGTTTGAGTTAGGGCTGGTGGGTTAGGTTTATGATTAGGTGTTAGAGTTAGGGATAGGGCAGAGGGCTAGGTGTAGGGGCATTTGTTGGGATTAGGGATAGTGTTAGGGTTGTGTTTAGGGTTAGGTTTAGGGTTTAGGTTAGGGTAGGTTAGGGTTAGGTTGTTAGGTTAGTGTTAGAGCTAGGGGATAGGATTACGGGCTAGGGCCAGGTGGGTTAGGCTATGTTTAGGGTTTTGGGTTAAGATTAGGTTAGGATTAGGGTTAGGCTTAGGTTAGTGTTAGGAGTTAACGTTGGGGTTAGGGTCAGGTTTGGGATAAGGTTAGGATTAGGGTTAGGGTTAGGGTTTAGATTTTAGGGGTAGGGTTTTGGTTAAGTTGGGTTAGTGCTAGGGTTAGGTCTAGGGCTAGGGCTACGGTTAAGGCTAGGCCCAGGGGGCAAGGGCTAAGGTTATGGTTATGGTTAGTGTTGCTTAGTGTTATGTTTAGGGTTAGAGTTAAGTTAGGGATAGGGTGAGGGGGATTTAGGTTAGGTTAGGGACAGTGTTAGGTTAAGGTTAGGGCCAGGTTAGGTTAGGGTAGGTTTTGGGGTTAGGGTTAGGTTAGAGTTTAGGCTTAGGATATGGGGGTGTTAGGTTAAAGTTAGGGTTAGGTTTAGAGTTAGGCCCAGGGCCAGGTTTAGGCTAGGGTAGAGTTAGGGCGTAGGGTGGTGTTTGGGTTAGGCTTAGGGTTAAGGTTAGCATTTACGTTAGGTTTATTGTTAGGTTTACGGTTAGGTCTAGGGTTTAGTTAGGGTTAGGGTTAGGTAGGTAGGGTTAGGATTAGGCTTAGGGTAGGTGTTAGGGCTAGGGTTAGGGGTTAGCTGGGGTTAGGTTAGGGGGGGGGAGGTTAGGTTTAGGTTAAGGTTAGTGTTAGGCATGGCTCTTAGGTTTAGGGTTAGAAGTTAGGTTTAGGTTTAGGGTTAGGATGAGGGTTAGGTTTAGGTTAGGTTTTAGGCTTAGGTTAGGGGTTAGGGTTATGATTAGGGTTAGTGATTACTAAGTGTTAGGTTTAGGTTAGGTTTAGGTTATGGTTAGGGTGGTAGGGGTTAGGTTAGGTTAGGTCAGGGTTATGGTTAGGCTTTAGGTCTGGGTTTAGGGTTAGGATTAGGTTAGGTTAGCATAACTCTAGGTTTAGGGGGTTAGAAGAGGTTTAGGATTAAGGTTAGGTTAGGGTTAGGGCTAGGTTTGGGGTGGGCTAGGGTAGGTAGTGTTACGTTAGGTTAGTTTTAGGATTTGGTTTAGGTTAGGTTAGGGTTAGGCTGGCTTAGGTTTAGGTTAGTTACTCTTAGGTTTAGCGTTAGGTAAGGGTTTAGGTTAGGTTTAGGGTAGTGGGCTTAGGTTAGTGTTAGTGTTAGGTTAGGGTTATATTTAGGTTTAGGTTTAGGTTAGGGTTAGGGTTAGGGTTAGGTTAGTGTTACTCTTAGGTTTAGGTTAAGAAGAGATTTAGGGTTACGGTTAGAGTTAGGGGTTAGGGTTAGTGTTAGGTTAGGCTTAGGGGTTAGAGTTTGGTTAGGTTAGGGTTAGGGTTGGGGTTTGGGTTAGGGTTAGGTTTAGGGTTAGGGCTAGGGTACCTCTTAGGTGTAGGGTTAGAAAAGGTTTAGGTTTGGGTTAGGGGTTAGGTTAAAGTAATGGTTAGGTTTAGGTTAGGGCTTCATTTTAGGTTAGGAGTTAGGCTAGTGTTTAGAGTTAGCTTTAGGGTTAGAGCTACAGGTTAGGCTAGGGTTAGGGTTAGTGTCAGGGTCAGTTAGGTTAGGTCAGGTTAGTGTTAGGGTTACTATTAGCGTTAGGGTTAAGCGTTAGTTTTAGGGGTTATGTTTAGGTTAGGGGTTAGGTAAGTGTTAGGCTAGAGTTAGGGGTTAGGTTGAGGGTTAGTGTTAGGGATAGGGTTAGAGGGTGTAGGTTAGGTTCAGTTTGGGGTTGGGGTTAGGGTTGTGGCTGGAGGTTAGTGCTGGGACTGGGGTTGGGGTTAGGGTTGGGATTGTGGTTGGGTTTAGGTTGTGTTTCGGGTTAGGTAAGGTTTGGGGTTACGGTTAGGGTTAGGGTTAAGATTGGCTTTGAAATTATCGTTGGGTTTAGAGTTAGGGTTAGGTTAGGTTACAGTTATGATTAGGCTAGTGTTAGGGCTAATTTAGGGTTAGTGTATAGGTTTATGGTTCGAGTTAGGGATAGGTTTAGGACTAGGGCTAGTGCTAGGGCTAGGGATTGGACCAGGGCTAGGCTAGGTTAGGTTAGTGTTTAGTGTTATGGTTAGTGCTAGAGCTAAGAGTAGGGATAGGGTGAGGTGTTAGGTTTAGGTTAAGGATAGTGTTAGGGTTAATGTTAGGCTTAGGGATTAGGTTAGGTTAGGTTAAGGCTAGGGTTACGTTAGGGTGGGGGTTTGGGCTATAGTTAGGCATAGTGGTTAGGTTAGGGTCAGGGTTAGTGTTAGGAGTTAGGTTTATGCTGGGTGGGTTAGGGGTTAGGTTTAGGGTTAGTGTTAGGTTTTAGGCTTTAGGATTAGTGTTAGGTTAGTGTTAGGCCAAGGATAGGCTAGGGGCTAGTGTTAGGGTTAAGCTTAGGTTAATATTAGGGTTAGGCTAGGTTTAGGTTTAGTGTTAGGGTTAGGTTAGTGTTACTCTTAGGGCCTGGGTTAGGCTAGGTTAAGGGTTAGGGTTAGGGTTAGGGTTTAGGGTTAGGATTAGGTTAGGGTGAGGCTTAGGTTAGGGTGGGTTAGGATTATGTGTAAGCGTAGGTTAGGGTTAGGATTAGTGTTACGGTTAGGACAAGGGTTAATATTAGGGCTTGGGGTAGTTGTATGGGGACTGGCTGAGGGTCAGGGTAAAGGTCAGTTCTATGGTTGGGTTAGGTTTTATATAGGGTTAAATTAGGTTAGTGTTAGTGTTAGGTTTAGGGCCAGAGAAAGGGTTAGGTTGGGCTAGGACTAGGGCCAGGTTAGGTTAGGCTGTGGCTAAGCTTTAAGGGCAAGGGCTAGGAATTATGTCTAGGGTTTAAAGCTAAAGTTAGGTGTTGGTGAGTGTTAGGTCAGGGTTTGGATAAGGTTGGGGTTACGGTTAGGATTTAGAGTTTAGGGGCAGGGCTATGGTTAGGTTAGTGCTAGGGTTAGGTCTAGGGCTAGGGATAGTGAAAGGTGCTTGTCTAGCGGCCAGGTTAGGGTTAGGCTTGGGTGGAGATTTAGGTTAGCATTAGGAGTAGGTTTAGGGTTGGGTTAGGATTAAGGTTAGGGGTAGAAGTAAGGGTAAGGATGGGTTAGGTTTAGGGTTGGGTTATGTTTAGTGTTAGGGGTAGGGAAGGGGTAGGGTTAAAGGTATGTGTGGGTTAGCATTAGGTTAGTGTTAGGGTTAGGGCTAGGTTGAGGTTAGGGTTAGAATTAGGGTTAGGGTTAGAGTTAGGGTTAGGGTTGGGGTTGGGGTTGGGGTTAGGTTTGAGGTTGAGGTTAGGGTTGGGACTGGGGTTGGGGTTAGGGTAGGATTGTGGTTGGGTTTAGGGTTGGGGCTAGGGTTAGGGTTAGGGTTGGGGTTAGGGTTAGGGTTAGGATTGGGGTTGATATTAGCGTTGGGGTTCGGTTAGGTTAGTGTTGGGTTATGCAGTTAGGGTAAGGTTGGTCTTAGGTTAGTTTAGGTTAGTGTTAAGTTTATGGTTCAACCTAGGGATAGGTTTAGGACTAGGGCTTAGGCTAGGCTAGGTTAGGGTTAGTGTTTAGTGTTATAGGTTAAGGTTAGAGTTAAGAGTTAGGGATAGAGTGAGGGGTTAGGGTTAGGGTAGGGATAGTGTTAGGTTAAGGTTAGGTTAGGGATAGGGGTTGAGGGTTAGGGTTAGGGTTAGGTTTGGGGTTAGGTTAGGGTTAGGGAAGGAGTTTAGGCTTAGGATAGGTGTTAGGTTTAGGTTGTAAGGTTAGGGGTTAGAGTTAGGGCCTTAGGCCTAGGGTTAGGGTTAGGGGTAGGGTTGGTGTTGGGGTTAGGTTTAGGGGTTAGGTTAGGATTACTTTAGTTTTATAGTTAGGTTTAGGGTTAGGTTTAGGGTTTAGGTTAGTGTTAGTGTTAGGGGGTTAGGATTAGGTTAGGTTAGGGTTAGTGCTGGGCTAGGGGTTAGGCTTAGGGTTAGGGGACTAGGGTTAGTGTCTGGATTAGGGTTAGGCCTAGGTTAGTTTTATGGTTAATGTTAGGTTAGGGCTAGGGCTAGTGTTACTCTAAGGTTTAGGTTAGAAACAGGTTTAGCTTTAGGTTAGGGTTAGGGTTAGAGTTAGGGGTTAGGATTAGGTTAGGGGTTAGGTCTATGGTTAGCGTTTGGCTTAGGGTTAGGTGTAGGGTTAGTGTTACTCCTTGGTTAAGGTTTAGGAAGAGTTTTAGGTTAGGTTAGGGTTAGGGATAAGGTTAGAGATAGGGCTTTGGTTAGGGATAGGGTTAGGGTTAGGTTTAGGGTTAGGCCTTAGGTTAGGTTTAGGTGCGTCTAGGCTTAGGCTAGGTTAGGCTTAGGGCTAGGTTAGGGGTTACTCTTAGGTTTAGGGGTAGGTAAGAGGTTTAGGGTTAGGGTTAGGGGGTGAGGTTAGGGTTAGGGTTAGGGCTAGGGTTAGGTTTAGGGCTTAGGGTTAGGTTAGGCTTAGGGTAAGTGTTACTCTTAGGTTTAGGGTTAGAAGAGGGTTAGGGTTAGGGTTATGGCCAGGGTTAGGGTTAGGGTTAGGCTAGGTTTAGGGTTAGGTTAGGCTTTGAGTTAGTGTTAGGCCTAGGTTTAGGAGTTAGAGTTTGGGCCTAGGTTAGGTTAGGGTTAGGGTTAGGGTGTAGGGCTAGGGTTAGGTTAGGACAGTGCTAGGCTTAGGCTTTAGGTTAGGGTTAGGGTTAGGGTTAGGTGTTAGGGCTAGGGTTAGGGTTAGGTTAGGTTAGGTTCTAGGGGTTAGGGTTAGTGTTTGGTTTAGGTTAGGCTTAGGGTTAGGCCAGGTTAGGCTTAGCTTTAGGGGTTAGGCTAGGAGTAGGTTTAGGCTTAGGTTAGGGTTAGGCCAGGGTAGGTTAGGTTAGGTTAGGGCTTAGGTTAGGCTCAGGATTAGGGCTAGGGTTAAGGTTTAGGTTAGGTTAGGTTTAGTGTTAGGCTAGGGTTGGGGCAAGGTCAGTGTCAGGCTTTAATGGTTAGGTTAGCGGTAGGGTTAGTTTTAGCGTTAGGGTTAGTGTTAGGTTTAGGGTTAAGTTTAGGGGTTAGGGGTTAGTGTTAGGGTTATATTTGGTTAAAGTTAAGGTTAAGGTTAGGTTTAAGGGTAGGATTAGGTGTTTTGGTTAGTGTTAGCTTTAGATTTAGTGTTAGGTTAGGGTTGGGTTAGTGTTAGGTTTATGGTTAGGATTAGGGTTAGGTTAGGGTAAGGTTAAGATTACGTTTAGGGTTCGGTTTAGGTTAGGGTTAGCGTTAGGTTTAGCATTAGGGTTAGGGTCAGGTTTCGGTTAAGCTTAGGGTTAGGGTTAGTGTTCAGGGTTAGGTTAGAGTTCTGGTTTAGAGATAGGGTTCCAGAAAGTGTTAGGGTTAGGGTTAGGGTCGGTTATGGTTAGGGTTAGGTTAATGCTAGGGCTAGGGTTAGGCCTACGGTTAGGTTAGTGTTAATTTGAAGGGTAGGGTTAGAGGTTGTGGTTTGGTTTGGGTTAGGTTAGGGTTTAGAGCTCCGCATTATGGTTAGGTTAGGTTAGGGCTAGTGCCAGGTAAGATCTAGGGCCAGGGCTAGGTTAGGCTTGGGCTAGGGCTAGGGTTAGGGTTAGGCTTGGGTGAGTTTTCAGGTTAACGTTAAGGGTAGGGGTAGGGTTGGGTTAGGCTTAGGCAGGGTTAGGTGTAGGGGTAGGTTTGGGTTAGGTTTAGGTTAAGGGTGGGATAGAGGTAGGGTTGCGTTATGTTTAGGTTTAGACCAGTTAGTGTTAGGGTTAGGGTTAGGTTATTGTTAGGTTAGAGGTTAGGGTTAGGATTAGGTTATGGTTACAGTTAGAGTTAGAGTTAGGGTTAGTGTTAGGTTCAGTGTTAGGTTTTGAGTTAGAGTTAGGGATAAGGTTAGGGTTATGGTTAGTGTTAGAGTTAGGGTTACGGTTAGTGTTTAGGGTCAGATTGAGGGTTAGGGATCAGGGTTTTGGGAAAGGGTTAGGGTTAGGGTTAAGGGTAGGGTTAGGGATTGAGGTTAGGGTTACGATTAGGGTTAGGTTGTGTTAGGTTAGGTTAGGGTTAATGCTAGGGCCAAATTCTAACCCTTTCACTAACCTTAACCCAATCCTAACCCTAACCCAAACCCCAACAGATACCCCTACCCCTACCCATACCCCTACCCCTAACACTAAATCTTAAACCTTAACCCTAAACCTAACCCAACTCTAACCCTAACCCTAATCCTTACCCTCTCCCTAGGCCAAACAATAACCCTAACCCTATCCCTATAACCTGAACCTTAACCGTAACCCTAACCCTAACCCAACCCTAACCCTAACTACCCGTAACCGTACCCCAACCCCTAACCCCTAACCGTAACACTTAGCCAAACCCTAACCATAAGCCCTAAACCTAACCATAACCATAAACCTTAATCCTTAACCCTAACACAACTCTAACCCTAACCCTAAACACTAACCCTAACCCTAATCCCTAACCCTAACACTAACCCTAAACACTAACCCTAACCCTAACCATAACGCAAACCTAACACTAAACCCAACCCTAAACCCTAACCCTAACTCTACCCCTAACCCCACCCCCAACCCTAACCCTAACCATATCCTAACTATAACCTAACCCTAACACAAACCCTATTCTAACCATAACCCCAAACCTAAACCCCTTCTAACCGTAATCCTAACAGTAATGCTAACCCTAATCCTATCCCTAACCCCAACCCCAACCCTAAACCTAAACCAATCCTAAGCCAAAACATAACCCCAACCGTAAACCTAACAGCAACCCTAACACTAACACTAAACCTAACCCTAACCCTAACTCTAAAATCTAACCCTAACCCTAACACTAAACCCCAACCCTAGCCCTAGTCTAACCCTAGCCCTACCCCTAGCATTCGCCATAGGCCTAACCCTATCTTTAGGTCTAACCCTACCCCTAACCTTAACCCTAACCCTAAACCCTAAACTCTAACCCTAAAACTAACCCTAACCCTAACCCAAACCTAACCCAAAACCTAACCAAAATCCGCAACCCATAAGCCTACACTTACCCCTACCCCCTACCCCTAACCCTAACCAAACCCTAATCCTAACACTAATGCTAACCCCTAACACCTAACCCTAACCCTAACACTAACCCTAAACCTAATCCTAATGCTAACCCTAACCCCAACCCTAACACTAACCCTAACTCTAAACCCTAACCCTAACCCTAAACCCTAACCCTAAGCCCTGACCCCTAACCCAGCCCCCAGCCATAGCACTAACAATAGCCCTAGGCCTAAGCCTATCCTTAGGCCTAACTCTACCCCTACCCCTTAACCCTAACCCTAAACCCTAAATCCTAACCCTAAAAACTCTAACCCTAAACCCTAAATCCTAACCCTAAAAACCCTAACCCTCACCCAACCCTAACCAAAACCCTAATCCTACCCTAACCCCTAACCCTAACACTAACCCTAACCCTAAAACTAGTCTAAAAATAACCCTAACCCTAAATCCTAACCATAACACTAACCCTAACCCAATCTTAACGTTAACCTTAACTCCAACCCATACCCCTACCCCTAACCCCTAACCCTAACCCTATCCCTAAACCCTAACCCTAACCCTAACCTTAAACACTAACCCTCACCCTAACCAAAACCCAAAGCTAACCCTAACCCTAGCACCTAACCCTAACCCCTAACCCTAACCCCAATCCCAACACTAACCCTAATCGTACCTTAACTCTAACCTAACCCTAACCCTAACCCTATTCTAGCCCTAACCCTAAACCTAAACCTCTTCTAACCCTAACCCCAACAGTAACGCTAACCCTAATCCTATCCCTATCCCAAAACCCAACCCTAAACCCTAGCGCTAACCCTAACCCTAAACCTAAACCCCAACCCTAACTCTAACCCCAACCCTAGCCTTAGCCTTATCCCTAGCCCTAGCACTAGCACTAGCCCTGTGCCCAACCCTATCCTTAGGCCTAACCCCTACCCCTACCCTAATGCTGACCCTAAACCCTAAACCCTAACCCTAAAACTAACCCCTAACCCTAAACCAACCCTAACCCTAACCCTAAACCTAACCCCAACCCAAACCCTCACCCTTACCCCTACCCCTACACCTAACCCTAACCAAACCCTAACCCAAAGCCTAACGCTAACCCTAACACTAACCCTAACCCTAAACCTAACCCCAACCCTAACACTAACCTTAACATTGACACTAACCCTAACACTAACCCTAACCCTAAACACTAACCCTAACCCTAAACCCTAACCCTAACCCTAACCCTAACCCAAACCCTAACTCCTAACCGCAACCCATAACCCTACCCTTACCCCTATGCCTACACATAACCCTAACCAAACCCTAACCCTAACTCTAACACTAAACCCAACCCCAACACTAATGCTAAACCTAATCCTAACCATAACCCCAACCCCCAATCCTAAAACTAACACTAACCCGAACCCTAACTCTAACACAAAAACCTAACCCTAACCCTAAACCCCCTAACCCTAAATCCTAACCCCAAACCTAACCCCAACCCTAACACTAACCCTAACATTGACACTAACCCTAACACTAACCCTAACCCCTAAACACTAACCCTAACCCTAAACCCTAACCCTAACCCCTAACCCTAACCCAAACCCTACTCCTAACCGCAACCCATAACCCTACCCTTACCCCTATGCCTACACATAACCCTAACCAAACCCTAACCCTAACTCTAACACTAAACCTAACCCTAACACTAATGCTAAACCTAATCCCAACCATAACCCTAACCCCAATCCTAAAACTAACACTAACCCGAACCCTAACCCTAACACAAAACCCTAACCCTAACCCTAAACCCTAACCCCAAATCCTAACCCCAAACCTAACCCTAGCCTAGCCCCAGCCTTACCCCAAGCACTAGCCCTAGGCCTAACCCTTTCCTTAGGCCTAACCCTACTCCTACCTTTAACCCTAACGCTAAACCCTAAACTCTAACCCTAAGACAAGCTAACCCTAACCCCAACCCAAACCCTAACCGCAAACCCTACAATAACTCTAACCATATACTAAACATAACCCTAACCCTAACCCTATTCTAACCCTAATCCTAAACCGAAACCTCTAACCTTAACCCTAACCCTAACCCTAACCCTAACCCTTATCCTATCCCTAACCCCAACCCCAATCTTATACCCAAACCTACACCCCTAACCCCTAAACCTAACCCTAAACCCAAGCCTCACCCCAAATTTAAGCTTAACCCTAAACCCTACCTAACCCTAAACCTAAACCCAACCCCTAAACCTAAGCCTAAACCTAAACCCAACCCCAACTTTAAGCTTAACCCTAACAATAACCCTAAACCCTAACCCTAAACCTAACCCTAACCCTCATCCTAACCCTAACCCTAAACCCTAACCCTAACCCGAACCCCAAACTCTAACCCTAACCCTAACTCTAAAACTAATCCTATCCCTAACCTAACCCTAATACTAACCCTAAATTCTAACCCTTTCACTAACCTTAACCCAATCCTAACCCTAACCCTAACTCCAACCCACACCCCTACCCATACCCCTACTCCTAACCCCTAAACCTAACCCTAGCCCCCTAATCCTAACACTAACCCTAAACCCAACACTAAACCCTAACCCTAACCCTATCCCTAACCTAACCCTTACCCTAATACCCTAAATCTAACCCTAACTTTATTCTAACGCTAACCCTAAACCTAAACCTCTTCTACACTCAACCCAACAGTAACGCTAACACTAACCCTAACCCTAACACTAACACTAACCCCAAACCCTAACCCTTAAACCAACCATAGCCAGAGACCTAGCCAGCCCTAGCCCCAGCCCCTAGGACTAGCCCTAGCCCTATTCCTAACCCTAGCCCTAACCCTAACACTAACCCTTACACCCAACCCTCAACCCCAAGCCCAAGCGCTAGCCCTAGCCCTAACCCTAACCCTTACCCTAAGCCTAAACTGTAAACCCTAAACCCAACCCAAACATAACTCTAAACCTAACACTAAATAAAACATCAACCCCTACCCAACCCCTACCCTTAACCCTAACCCAACCCTAACCCTAACACTAACCCTAACCTTATCCCTTACCCTAACTCTATCACTAAACCCTAAACTCTAACACTAACACTAACCCTAACCCCAAACACTAACCCTAACCCTAATTCTTACCCAACCCTAAACCTAACCATAATCCTAACCCCAACCCATTCCCCTACCCCACCCATACACCGAACCCTAACCCTAAACCCTAACCTAACCCTAACCCTAACCATAACCCCTACCCCTAACGCAAACCTTAACACTAACCTTAAACCCCCAACCCTAACACTAACCCTAACCCTAACCCTAACCCTAAACCCAACCATAACCCCTAACCCTAACCCTAACCCTAAACCTAACCCCTAACCCTAACTCTAACCCTAAACCTAACCGTAACACTAACACTATCCCGCAACCCTAACCCCAACACTAATCGTCTAAACCTAACCTTAAACCTACCCCTACCTCTAACCCTATCCCTACCCCTAACCCTAACCTCAACCCTAACCGTAACCCCAACCACAACACCTAACCCTACATCTAATCTTAACCCTAACCCTAAACCTAAACCGCAACCCTCCCTCCCTACCTCGAATACTAACCCTAACAGTAATGCTAACCCTAATCCTATCCCTAACTCTAACCCCAACCCTAAACCTAAATCTACCCCTAAACCTAAACCCTAACCTCAATCCTAGCCCTAACCCTAACACTAACACTCTAATATGACCCAAACCCTAACGCCTAACCCCTAACCCTAACACTAATCCTATCCCTAAACCGAATCCCTAACCCTGACCCTAACCCTAACCCTAACCTTAACCCTAACCCTAAACGTAACTCTAACCCTAACACTAACTCTAACCCTAACCCTATCCCTAACACTAACCCTAACCCTAACTCGTCTAACCCTAACCCTAAACCTACCCCTATGCCTAACCCTATCACTACCCCTAACCCTAACCCAACCCTAACCCTAAATCGTCTAACCCTAACCCTAAACCCACGCCTAACCCTAAAGCTACCCCTAATCCTAACCCAAACCCTAACCCTAACCCTAACACTAAACCCTCATAACTAACCCTGACCCTAACCCCAAACACTAACCCTAACCTTAACTATAACCAAACCTAACCCTAACCTAACCCCAACCCCTAACGTTAAACCTAACCCTAACCCCAACCCAAATCCTAATCCTAACCATACCCTAACTCTAACCCAACCCTAACCCTAAGCCTCTTCTAACCCTAACCCTAACCCTAAACCTCTTCTAACCCTAACCCTAGCAGTAATGCTAATCCTAATCCTATCTTTAACCCCAACTCCAACCCTAAACCTAAACCTACACTAAGCCCAAACCTAAACCTATTCATAAACCTAACCCCAACCTTAACACTAACACTAACACTTACCCTATCCCTAAATCTAAAAACTAACCCTAACCCTAAACCTAAACCCCAACCCTAATCCTAAATCTAGTCTAGCCCTATCCCTACCCCTATCACTAGATCTTGGCCCAACCCTATCCTTAGGTCTAACCCTACCCCTACCCTTAACCCTAACCCCAAACCCTAAACTCTAATCCTAAAACTAACCTTAACCCTAACCCAAACCTAACCCAACCCTAACCCAAAACCTAACCCCAAATGCAACCCATACACCTACCCTTACCCCTACCCCTAACCCTAACCCTAACAAAACCCTAACTCTAACCCTAACGCTAACCCTAACACTAACCCTAACTGTAACACTAACCCTAAACCTAATTTTAACCCTAACCCTAACCCCAACCCTAACACAAAACCTAACACTAACACAAACCCTATCCCTAACCGTAACCCTAACCCTAACACTAACCCTAATTCTAAAACCTAACCCTAAGCCTAAACCTAAACAGTAATTCTCACCCTACCCGTAGCCTTTCCCTAGCCATAGCCCTAGCACTAGCCCTAGGTCTAACCCTATCCTTAGGCCTAACCCTATCCCTACCCTTAACCCTAACCCTAAACCCTAAACCCTAACCCTAAAACTAACCCTAACCCTAACCTCAACCCAACCCTAACCCAAACCCTAACCATAACCGCAAACTTACACCTACCCTAAACCCTACCCGTAACCCTAACCAAACCCTAACCCAAACCCTAACACTAACCCTAACACTAACCCTAACCCTAAAACTAATCCTAATCCTAACCCCAACCCCAACCCTAACCCTAACTTTACCCTTACTGAAACCTAAATCTAAACATAACCGTATTTTAAACGTAACCCAAACCTAAACCTCTTCTAACCCTAACCCTAACAGTAACGCTAACCCTAATCCTATCCCTAATCCCAACCCCAACCCTAAATCTAAACCTACCTTAAACCTAAACCTAACCGTAACCGTAAACCTAACCACAAGCCAAACCCTAACCATAACCCTAACTCTAAAACCTAACCCTAACCCTAACGCTAACTCTAAAATCTAACCCTAACCTAACCCTAAACCCTACCCCTACCCTTAACCCTAACCCTAAATGATAAACCCCAACCCTAAAACTAACCCTAACCCTAACACAACCCTAACCCTAACCCTAACCCCAACCCATACACCTACCCTTTACCCCTACCCCTACACCTAACCCTAACCAAACCCTAACCCTAACCCTAAGGCTAAGCCTAACACTAACCCTAACACTAACCCTAAGCCTAACCCTAACCCTAACCCTTTCCCTAAACCCCTAATACCTAACCCTAACCCTAACACTAAACAGAAACCTTAACCCCAACAATAAACCAAACCTAATCCTAACCCTAACCCCTAACCCTAACACTAACACTAACCCCAACACCAACACTAACCCTAACCGTACCCTAACTCTAACCTAACCCTAACCCTATTCTAACGCTAACCCTAAACCTAAACCTCTTCTAACCCTAACCCTAACACTAACCCTAACACTAGCACTAACTCTATCCCTAACCCTAAAGCCTAACCCTTACCCTAACCCTAACCCTAACATCACCCTAACCCTAACCCTAAACCCTAACCCTAAAATTAACCCTAAACCAATCCTAAACCTAAACCTAAGTCCAACCCATACACCTACCCCTAACCTATCCTGTAACCCTAACATAACCCATTTCCTAAACCGTAATCCCTAATCCTAACCCTAACCCTAAACACTAACCTTAACCTTAATCATTACACAAAACTAACCCTAACCCTAACCCTGACCACTAACCGTAACCCTAAACCTATCCCTAAACCCTAATCCCTAACTCTACCCTAACCCTAAACCGAACCATAACCCTAACCCTAACCCTAACCCTAACTCCAACCCATACCACTACCTCTAACCCCTAACCCTAAACCTAAACCCATCCCTAAACCCTAATGTCTAACCCTAAACCTAAACCTAAACACTAACCCTAACCCTAAAAATAACCCAAACATAACCCCAACCCTAACCCTTAGCCCTAACCCTAACCCTTACCCCGTCCACAACCCTAAAGCTAACCGTACCCTATCACTAACCTAACCCTAACCCTAACCCTCTTCTAACACTAACCCTAAATCTAAACTTCTTCTAACCCTAATGCTAACAGTAATGCTAACCTTATTCCTATCCCTAACCCCAACTCCAACCCTAAACCTAAACATACCCTACCCCTAAACCTAACCCCTAACACTAACACTAATCGTAACCCTAACACTAACTCTAAAACCTAACCTTAACCCCAACCCTAAACCCTAACCCTAACCCTAACCCTAGCCCCAGCCCCAGCCCCAGCCCCAGCACTAACCCTGGGCCTAACACTATTCTTAGGCCTAACCCCACACCTACCTTTAATCCTAAACCAAACCCTAAACCCTAACCCTAAAACTAACCCTAACTCTTACCAACCCTAAACCTAACCCTATTACTAAACCCAACCCATACCCCTACCCTTACCCCTATCCCTACCCCTAACCCTAACCAAACCCTAACCATAAACCTAACACTAACCCTAAACCTAACCCTAACCCCAACCCTAAAACTAAGCCTAACACTAACACTAACCCTAACACTATCCCTAACCCTAACCAATCCCTAACCCTAACCCTGAACCCTAACCCTAACACTAACCCTAACCCAATCCTAACCCTAACCCTAACTCCAACACATGTCCCTACCCCTACCCTTATCCCCTAACACTAACCCTAACCTTATTCCTAAACCCTAACCCCTAACCCCAACCCTAACCCGAAACACTAACCCTAACCCTAACCATAACCCAAACCTAACCATAACCCTAACCCTAACCCTAAACCTAACCCTAACTCCTACCCATACCCCTACCCCTACCTCTACACCCATACGCTAACCCTAACCCTATCCCTAAACCCTTATCCATAAACCTAACCCTATACACTAACCCTAACCCTAAA
This sequence comes from Nanger dama, assembly GCA_917880005.1. NCBI lineage: Eukaryota > Metazoa > Chordata > Mammalia > Artiodactyla > Bovidae > Nanger > Nanger dama. The sequence continues at coordinate 212,118 of CAKJTW010000218.1, read as the reverse complement.
CATAACCCAAACCTAACCCCTAACCCCTAACCCAAACCCCTAACCCCAACCCCAAGTCTAACCTTAACAGTACCCTAATACTAACCTAACTATAACCCTAACACTATTCTAACCCTAACCCTAAATTTAAATCTCTTCTAACCCTAACACTAACTATAACGCTAACCCTAATTCTATCCGTAATCCCAACCCCAACCTTAAACCTAAACCTACCCTAACCCTTTAATCTTACCCTAACACTAACACTAACCCTAACCATAACCCTAAACCCTACCCTAACCCCAAACCTAACACTAACACTAACTCTAATCCTAAACCTAACCTAACCCCTAACCCGAACCCTAACCCTAAACCCTAATCCTAACACTAACAATAACCCCATCCTAACCCTAACCTTAACTCAAACCCATACCACTACCACTATCCTTATCCCCTAACTCTAACCCTAACCCTATCTCTAAAACCTAATCCCTAACCCTAACCCTAAACACTAACCCTAACCCTGAACGTAACCTCAAACCCAACCCTAACAGCTAACCCTAACCCTATGCCAAACCCCAACCCTAACCCTAACCCTACCCTAACCCTAAAGGTAACCAAAACCCTAACACTGAACCCTAACTCTTACACTAACCCTAGCCCTAGACCTATCCCTAGCCCTAGCTCTAACCCTCTCCCTAGCCCTAACACTAACACTAACCCTTTCCCTAAACCATGAACCCTAACCCTAACCCTATCCAAACCCCAACACATACTCCTACCTCCAACCCTACCCCTAACCCTAACCATGACACAACCCTAACCCTAAACCCTAACCCTAACCCTGAACCCTAACGCTAACATTAACTCTAACCCAATCCTAACCCTAACCCTAACTCCAACCCAAACCCCTACCCATACCCCTATCCCCTAACACTAACCCTAATCCTATTCCTAAACCCTAATCCCTAACCCTAACCCTAACCCAAAACACTAACCCTAACCCTAACCTTAACCCAAATCTAACCCTAACCCTAACCCTAAACCTTAAACCTTAACACTAACCCCTAACCCAACTCTAACCCTAACCCTAACCATAAACCTATCTCTTATGCTAACTCTATCACTTATCCCTAAACCCTAACATTAACCTTTATGCTAAACACTAACCCTAACCCAAATCCTTACACCCCTAAACCTAATTGTAATCCTAACCCAACCCATTCCCCTACTCCTACCCCAAACCCTAACCATAACCCCTAACCTAACCCTAACCCTAAACCCTAATTTTAACACAAGCCATAAACTAACACTAAACCCTAATCCTAACACTAACCCTAACACTAACCTTAACCCTAACCCTAAATGTAACCCTAAACTTAACCCCAACCCCAACCCTAACATTAACCCTAACACAAACACTAACCCTATTCTTAACCCTAACCTAAACCCTAACCCCAACCCTAGCCTGACTCTAGCCATAGCACTAGCACTAGCCCTAGGCATAACCCTTTCCTTAAGCCTAATCCTAACCCCTACCCTTATCCCTAACCCTAAACCCCTAAACCCTAACCCTAAAACTAACCCCTAACCCTAACCCAACCCTAACCAAACCATAACGCTAACCCCAACCCATACCACTACCCTTACCCTTACCCCTAACCCTAACCAAACCCTAACCCTAACCCTAACGCTAACCCTAACAATAACCCTAACCCTAACCCTAAACCTAACCCTAACCCCTAAACCTAATCCTAACCCAACCCCAACCCTAACACTAACCCTAACCCTAACACTAACCCCTATACCTAACCCTAACCCTAAACCCTAACCCTAACCCTTACCTAACAATTACCCTAACCCTAGTCTAGCACTAGCCCTAACCCTAGCACTAGTCCTAAACCTATCCTTAGGACTAACCCAACCCCTACCCTTAACCCTAAACATAAACCCTAAACTCTAACCATAAAACTAACCCTAACCCTACCCAAACCTAACCCAAAACCTAACCCTAACCGCTACCCATACCCCCTACACTTACCCCAACCCCCCCCCCTAACCCTAACCCCAACCCTAACACTAACCCGAACCCTAACTCTATTTTAACCCTAGCCCTAAACCAAAACTACCCTAAACCAAAACCGAACCCTAACCGCAACACATACACCTACCCTTACCCCTACCCCTACCCCTAACCCTAACCAAACCCTAACCCTAACCCTAACGCTAAACCTAACACTAACCCAAACACTAACACTAACCCTAAACCTAATCGTAACCCTATCCCCAACCCTAACACTAACCCTAGCTCCCTAACCCTAACCCTAAACCCTAACCATAACCCTAACAGTAACCCTAACCCTAACCATAACTCGTCAACCCCTAACCATAAACCCACACTTACGCCTAACCCTATCCCTATCCCTAACCCTAACACAACCCTAACCATAACCCTAGCCCAAACCCCTAACCCTAACTCTCTAACACTAACCCTAAAGCATTCCCTAACCCTAACCCTACCCTTAATTCTAACCTTAACCCTAACCCTAACCCTATCCCTAAACCCTAATCCATAACCTTAACCTAACCCTAACCATAAACACTAACCCTAACCTTTACCATAACCCATACCTAACCCTAACCCATAACCCTAACCCTAACCCCAACCCGATCCCTGACCCTAAGTGTACCGTAACTGTAACATAACTCTAACCCTATCCCTAACTCTAACCCTAACCCTAACCCTAATGTTAACCCTTACCCCAACCCTAACACTAACCCTAACTCTAACACTAAAACTAACCTTAACCCTAACCCTAAAGCTAAACCTAAACTCTAACCCAAACCCTAACACTAACCCTATTCCTAACCCTAAGCTTAAACTCTAACCATAACGCAACCCTAACCTAAACACTAACCCTAACCCTATCTAAAACCTTGAAATCTAATCTTAACCCCAACCCAACCCTTACCATAATATTAGGGTTAGTGTTTTGGGTTAGGGTTAGGGTTATGGATTAGGGTTTAGGAATAGGGTTAGAGTTAGTGTTTAGGTTAGGGTTACGGTTAGGATTTAGGCTTAGTGTTAGGGTTAGGGTTAGTTTTGTGTTAAGGTTAAGGTTTAGGTTAGTGTTTAGGGTTAGGTTAGGGTTAGGGATTACGGTTTAGGAAATGGGTTAGAGTTACGGGATAGGTGTAGGGGTAGGTGTATGGGTTGGACTTAGGTTTAGGTTTAGGATTGGTTTAGGGTTAGTTTTAGGGTTAGGGTTTAGGTTAGGGTCAGAGTGATGTTAGGGGTTAGGGTTAGAGTAAGGGTTAGGTTATAGGGTTAGGAATAGGGTTAGTGCTAGTGTTAGGGTTAGTGTTATGGTTAGGGTTAGAAGAGGTTTAGGTTTAGAGTTAAGGTTAGAATAGGCTTAGGGTTAGGTTAGAGTTAGGGTACGGTTAGGGTTAGTGTTGGGGTTCGGGTTAGTGTTAATGTTAGGGTTAGGGGTTAGGGTTAGAATTAGGTTTGGTTTATGGTTAGGGTTAGGGTTTCTGTTTAATGTTAGGGTTAGGGTTAGGTATTAGGGTTTAAGGAAAGGGTTAGGGTTAGGGTTAGGCTTAGGGTTAGGTTTAGGGTTAGTGTTAGATTTAGCCTTAGGGTTAGGGTTAGGGGTTTGGTTAGGGGTTATGTGTAGGGGTAGGGGTAAGGGTAGGTGTATGGGTTGGGGTTAGGGTTAGGGTTGTGGTAGGGATAGGGTTAGTGTTAGGGTTAGGATTTATCATTTAGGGTTAGAGTTGAGGGTAGGGGTAGGGTTTAGGGTTAGGTTAGGGTTAGGTTTAGAGTTAGCATTAGGGTTAGGGTTAGGTTTTAGATTTAGGGTTATGGTTAGGGTTTGGGTTGTGGTTAGGTTTACGTTTAGGGTTAGAGTTAGGGGTTAGGTGTGAGGGATAGGGTTAGTGGTACGAGTAGGTTTAGATGAGTTATGGTTAGGGATAGTGTTAGGTTTAGGGTTAGAGTTTGGGTTAGGCTTAGGGTTAGAGTTTGAGTTAAGGGTTAGGGTTAGGTTTAGGCTTAGGTAGGGTTTAGGGTTAGTGTTAGGTTTAGTGTTAAAGTTAGGGTTAGTGTTAGGTTAGGGGTTACAGTTATGGTTAGGGTTCGGGGTAGGGGTAGGGGTAGGGGAATGGGTTGGAGTTAGGGTTACGGTTAGTTTTATTGTTGTGTAAGGATTAGGGTTAGTGTTAGTGTTCAGGGTTAGAATTAGTGTTAGTGTTTAGGGTTAGAAATAGAGTTAGTGTAAGGGATAATGTTAGGGTTAGGGTTAGATTTGGGTTAGGGTTAGTGTTAGGGTTATGGTTTAAGGTTTAGTGTTAGGATTAGGGTTAGGGTTTATGGTTAGTTTATGGGTCAGGTTTAGGTTTAGGGTTTAGGGGTAGGGGAAGCGGTATGTGTTGCGGTTTGGGTTAGGGTTAGGGTGAGGGTCGGATTAAGGTGAGGGTTAGAATTAAGGTTTAGGGTTTAGGGTTAGGGTTAAGAATAGGGTTAGAGTTAGGCCGAGGGATAGGGTTAGGCCTAGGGCTAGTGCTAGTGCTAAAGCTAGGGTTAGGGTTAGGGTTAGGGTATTGTTAGGGGTAGGGTTGGGGTTGGGTTAGGGATCGGATTAGGGTTAAGGTTAGGGTTAGGGTTAGGGTATTGTTAGGGGTAGGGTTGGGGTTGGGTTAGGGATCGGATTAGAGTTAAGGTTAGGGTTAGGGTTAGGGTACAGTTAGGGTTAGTGTCAGAAGAGGTTTCGGTTTAGGGTTAGGGTTAGAATAGTGTTAGGGGTTAAGGTTAGGGTTAGGGTTAGGTTACGGTTAGGGTAGGGTTGGTGTTGGGGTTAGGGTTAGATTTAGGGTTTAGGGTTAGGGTTTGGTTCAGGGTTAGGGTTAGGGGTGGTGTTAGGGGGTAGGAGTATGGGTTGGGTTTGGGTTATGCTTAGGTTTAGGGTTAGTGTTTAGGGTTACGGTTAGGGATAGGATTAGGGTTAGGGTTAGTGTTAGTATTAGGTGTGGGGCTAGGGTTAGGGTTAGATTTAGTGTAATGGTTAGTGTTACAGTTAGCGTTAGGGTTAGGGATAGGGTTATGTTAGGGTTAGGTTTAGAGGTATGGGTAAGGGTAGGTGTTGGGTTATGGTTAGGTTTAGGGTTAGGTGTATGGTTAGGGTAGGTATAGATTTAGGGTTGGGGTTAGGTTTAGGGGTTAGGCTTGCGGTTAGGGTTAGGGGTTAGGTTTCGGGTTTAGGGTTAGGGGTAGGTGTAGCGGTATGTGTTGGGGTTTTGGTTAGGGTTAGGGTTAGGGTTGGGTTAGGGTTATGGTTAAGGTCTAGGGTTGAGTTTAGGGTTAGGGTTTAGGTTTAGTGTTAAGATTAGGGTTAAGGTAGGGGTTAGTTGTTAAGATTAGGGTTAGGGTTAGGGTTAGTGTTAGGATAAGGGTAGGGTTATGAGTTGTGGTTAGGTTTAGGTTAGGGGTTAAGTTGGGTTAGGTTTAGGGCCAGGTTTAAGAATAAGACTAGAGCTAGTCCTAGGTCTAGGGCTAGGGCTAGGGCTCAAGCTAGGTTTAGTGTAATGGTTAGGCTTTAGGTTTCGGGTTACGGTTAGGGTTTTGGGTTAGGGTTAGGGTTAGGGTTGGGTTTGGTGTTAGGGTTAGGGTTAGGGTTAGCGTTACTGTTAGGTTGAGTGTAGAAGAGGTTTAGGTTTAGGGTTAGCATTAGAATAAAGTTAGGGTTAGGTTTAGTTTATTAGGGTTAGGGTTAGGTTAGGGATAGAGTTAGGATTTAGTGTTAGGATTAAGGTTTGTGTCACGATTAGGGGCTAGGTTTAGGGTTAGGGTTAGGGGTTGGGGAAGGGGTAGGGGTAGGGGTTTTGGTTAAAATTAGGGTTAGGGTTAGGATTGGGTTAAGGTTAGTGTTAAGGTTAGAATTTAGGGTTAGTGTTAGGGTTAGGTTAGGGTTAGGGTTAGGGTTAGGGTTAGGCTTTAGGTTTAGGGTTAGTGTACGTTTAGGGTTAGGGTTGGGGTTAGGGTTAGGGTCAGGGGTTAGGGTTAGGGTTAGGGTTATGGTTTAGGGTTAGGGTTAAGAATAGTGTTAAGATTAGGCCGAGGGATAGGGTTAGTTCTAGGGCTAGTGCTAGTGCTAAGGCTAGGGTTAGGGGTTAGTGTTAGTGTTAGGGTACGGTTAGGGGTAGGGTTGGGGTTGGGGTTAGGGTTAGGATTAGGGTTTAGGGTTAGGATTTGGTTCAGGGTTAGGTTTAGGGGTCAGGGTTAGGGGTAGTTTTAGTGTTAGGAGTATGGGTTAGGTTTTGGGTTAGGGTTAGGATTAGGGTTAGATTTAGGGTAATAGTTAGTGTTACAGTTACCATTAGATTTATGATTAGGGTTGGGGTAGGGTTAGGGGTAGGGGTATGGGTAAGAGTAGGTATTAGGTTTAGGGTTAGGGTTAGGTTTATTTTAAGGGTAGGTATAGGTTTAGGGTTGGGGAAAGGATTAGGGTTAGGGTTAGGTTTAAGTTTAGGGTTTGAGTACGGTTAGGGATAGGGTTCAAAGAGGTTTCGGTTTATGGTTAGGAGTAGAACGGGGTTAGGGATAGGGTTAGGGATAGGGTACGGTTAGGATTAGGGTTGGGGTTGGGGTTGGGGTTGGGGTTAGGTTAGGTTTAGGGTTAGCATTACTCTTAAGTTTAGGGTTAGAAGTGGTTTTGGTTTAGGGTATGATTTAGGGTTAGGGTTAGGGGCTAGGCTCAGTGTTAGGGTTAGGGGTTAGGGTTAGGGTTTAGGGTTTAGGGTTAGGGGTAGGGGTAGCGGTACGTGTTGGGGTTTGGGTTAGGGGTTAGGGTTGGGTTAGGGTTAGGATTAGGGTTTAGAGTTAGGGTTAGGGTTAGTTTTAGGGTTAGGGTTAGTGTTAGTTTTAGGGTTAGGGTTAGTGTTAAGGTAGGGTTAGGGTTATCATTAGGGTGATGGTAAGGGTTAGGGTTCTTTTACGGTTAGGGGTAGGGGTAGCGGTAACAGTATGGGTATGGGTTGGGGTTTGGGTAGGGTTAAGGTTAGTGTAAGCATTACTCTTAGTGTTAGGTTTAGAAGAGGTTTCGTTTAGGGTAAGATTTAGGATTAGGGTTAGGGTTTAGGCTTAGGGTTAGGGTGAGGGTTGGTTTAAGTTTAGTGTTGGGGTTGGGGTTAGGGACAGGATTAGGTTTAGCGCTACTGTTAGGGTTAGGGTTACAAGAACATTAGGTTTAGGGTTACGGTTACCATACGGTTAGGGTTAGTGTTACGGTTAGGGTTAGGTTTAGTGTTAGGGTAAGGGTTTAGGGTTTAGGGATATGGTAAAGGTTGGGGTTAGGGGTTAGGTTTAAGGGGATGGATAGGATTAGGGGTTGTGTTTAGGGTTAGGGTTAGGGTTTGGGTTAGGGTTAGTGTTGGGTTAGGCATAGGGTTATCGTTTCAGTTTAGGGTTTATGTTTAGGGTTAGAGTTAGAGTTAGGGTTAAGGTATAGGGCAGGGTTAGAGTTTTGGTTAGGGGTTAGGGTTAGGGTAAGTGTTAGGCTTATGGTTAGACTAGGGATAGGGTTAAAACTAGGGCTAGGGATAGGGCTAGGGATAGGGTTAGGGTTAGTGTTTAGTGTTATGGTTAGGGTTAGAGTTTAGGATAGGGATAGGGATAGGGGTTAGGGTTAGGGTTAGGGATAGGTTAGGGTTACGGTTAAGGATTATGGTTAGGGTTATGGTTATGGTTTAGGGTTAGGGTTAGGGAAAGTGTTTAGGCTTAGGATAGATGTTAGGGTTAAAGTTAGGGTTAGTGTTAGAGTTAGGACTAGTGCTAGGGTTAGGGTTATGGTTAGGGTAGAGTTAGGGTTACGGTGAGGCTTAGTGTTTAGTGTTAGGGTTAGGGATAGGGTTAGGGTTTAGGGTTAGGGCTAGGCAAAGGGTTTAGGCTTAGGATAGGTGTTAGGGTTAAAGTTAGAATTAGGGTTAGAGTTAAGACTTGGTCTATGGTTAGGGGTTAGGGTTAGGGTAGGGTTAGGTTTACGGTTAGTGTTAGTGTTTAGTGTTAGGCTTAGGGTTAGGTTTAGGGAAAGTGTTTAGGCTTAGGATAAGTGTTAGGGTTAAATTTAGGATTAGGGTTAGAGTTAGGACTAGGGCTAGGGTTAGGGTTAGGGTTAGGGTAGGGTTCGGGTTTCGGGTTTCAGGATAAGATTAGGGTTATGGTTAGGTTTAGGGCTAGAGATAGTTTTATGGCTAGGAGTACTGCTAGGGCTAGGGCTAGGGCTCTGGCTAAAGTTAGGATTAGTGTTAGGGTTTTATATTTTGGTTATGGTTAGGTGTTAGGGTTAGGGTAGGGTTGGCGTGGGTTTAGGTTTAGGGTTAGGTTTAGCATTACTATTAGGTTTAGTGTTAGATGTGGGTTAGGTTTAGGGTTAGGGTTAGAATATGGTTAGGTCTAGGGTTAGGGTTAGGGTTAGGGGTTGTGGTTCGTGTTAGGGTTAGGGTTAGTTTTAGGGTTGGGTTAGGATTAAGGTAAGGGTTAGTGTTTAGTGTTAAGTTTAGGGTTAGGGTTATGGATTCGGGTTTAGGAATAGGGTTCAGGTTAGGATTAGTGGTCTGGTTAGGGGCAGGGTTAGTGTTAGGGTTAGGGTTATAAGAGTTAGGGTTAGGGTTAGGGTTAGACGAGTTAGTTTTAGGGTTAGGGTTAGGGGTTAGTGTTAGGGTTAGGGTTTAGTAATAGGGTTAGGGTTAGGGTTTAAGGTTAGGGTTAGGGTTAGGGTTTAGGGTTAGGTGTAGGTTTAGGGGTTAGATTAGGGATAGGGATAGGGGTAGGGTTAGGGTTAGGGTTTAGGGTTAGGTGTAGGTTTAGGGGTTAGATTAGGGTTAGGGACAGGGGTAGGGGTAGGGTTAAAGATATGTGTGTGTTAGGGTAGGGTTACGGTTGTGTAGGGTTATGGTTAGGGTTTAGGGACAGGTTTAGGGTTAGGGTTAGGGTTAGGGATAGGGTTAGGTCAAGGGCTAGTGCTAGGTATAGGGCTAGGTCTAGAGCTAGGGTTAGGGTTATGGTTAGGGTAGGGTTAGGTTAAGGCTTGTGGTTGGGGTTAGGGTTATGGTTACCATTACTGTTAGGGTTAGGGGTTAGAAGAGGTTTAGGTTTAGGGTTAGGGTTAGAATAGGGTTAGGGTTAGAGTTAGGGTATTAGGGTTAGGATTAGGGTTTAGGATTTAGGGTTAGGGTTAGGTTAGTGTTAGGGTTTAGGGTTAGGGTTAGGGCTGGGACTGGGGTAGGGCTGGGGCTAGTGCTAGGTCTAGGTTTATGGCTAGGGCTACGTTTAGGTTAGGGTTAGGGTTTAGAGTTAGGGTTAGGATTACGATTAGGTTTAGGGTTAGTGTTATTGTTAGTGTTTACTGTTAGGGCTAGAGTTAGGGTTAGGTTTAGTGTTAGGGATACTTTTAGGGCTAGGGCTAGTGCTAGGGGTTAGGGATAGGGTTTAAGTTTAGGGTTAGGGTTAGGGAGAGGGTTAGGGTAGGATTAGGTTTAGGTTTGGGGTTGGAGTTAGGTTTAGTATTAGGATTAGCGTTACTGTTAGGTTTAGGGTTATAAGAGGTTTAGGTTTAAGGTTAGGATTAGAATAGTGTTAGGGGTTAGGTTTAGGGTATTATGGTTAGGTTTAGTGTTTAGGTTTTAGGGTTAGTGTTAGGTTAGTGTTAGGGTTAAGGTTTAGGGTTAGGTTTCGGGTTAGGGTTAGGGTTGGGTTTGGGTTAGGGTTTAGGGATTAGGGTTAGGGTTAGGGGTTAAGGTTAAGGGTAGGGGTAGAGGGAGGGTTATGCTTTGGGGTTAGGGTTAGGTTTGGGTTAGTGATAGGGTTAGTGTTAGGGTTAGGGTTTAGGGATTATGGTTAGGGTTACGGTTAGAGTTAAGGTAGGGCTAGTGATAGGGTTAGGGCTAGGGTTAGGGCTAGTGCTAGGGCTGGGGCTACGGCTGGGGCTAGTTTTAGGGGTACTGGTGGGTTTAGCGTTAGGGTTACGATTAGGGTTAGGGGTAGGGCTAGTTTTTGGGTTAGGGTTAGTGATAGGGTTTAGTGTTAGGGTTAGGGTTATAGTTAGGGGTTAGGGTTAGGTTTAGGAGTTAGAGTTAGTGTTAGGGATATGGTTAGGTGTAGGTGTAGGGGTAGGGGTATGGGTTGGGGTTAGTGTTATAGTTAGAGTTAAGGTTACTGTTGGTTGAGGGTTATGGTTAGTGTTTTTGGTTAGGGTTAGGGTTTAGGGTTTAGGGATAGGGTTAGTGTTTGGTTTAGGGTTAGGATTAAGGTTAGGAGTAGGTTCAGGTGTTGTGGTTAGGGTTAGGGTTAGGGTTAGGTTTGTTAGGGTTAGGGTTAGGGTTAAGGTTAGTTGTAGGGTTAGGGCTAGGGCTAGGGCTAGGATTAAGACTAGGGCTACGATTAGGTCTAGGACTAGTTATAGTGTTAGGGTTAGGATTGGGTTAGGGTGAGGGTTAGGGTCAGGGTATAGTGTTAGTGTTAGGGTTATGATTAGCTGTTAGGGTTAGGGTTAGGGGTTATCGTTAGTGTTAGGGTCATGGTTAGGGCTAGGATAGGGTTAGGACTAGGATTAGTGCTAGGGCTAGGGATAGGGCTAGAGCAAGTGATAGGTTTAGGGTTAGTGTTTAGTGTTATGGTTAGGGTTAGAGTTAATGGTAGGGATAGGGTTAGGCGTTAGGGTTATGGTTAGGAACAGGTTTAGGGTTAGAGTTAGGGATTACGGTGAGGGTTAGGGATAGGGTTTAGGGTTAGGGTTAGGAAATGGTTTAAGCTTAGGATAGGTGTTAGGGTTAAAGTTAGGGTTAGGGTTAGAGTTAGGCCTAGAGCTAGGGTTAGGGTAGGGTTAGGGTAGGGTTGGTGTTGGGGTTAGGATTAGGGTTAGGGTTAGTATTACGGTTGGGGTTAGGGGTTACGGTTTAGGGTTAGTGTTAGTGTTAGGGTTAGGGTTTGTGTTAGTGTTGCGATAAGGGTTAGCGATAGGTTAGGTTTATGGTTAGGGTTGTGTTACGGTTAGGGTTAGGGGTAGAGGGAAGTGTAAGGTATGGGTTGGGGTTAGGTTAGGGTTAGGATTAGGGTTAGGGGTTAGGATTAGGGTTAAGGGTTAGGCTTAGTGTTAGGTTTAGAAGAGTTAGGGTTAGGGTTAGGGTAAGGGTTATGGGTTAGGGTAGGATTAGTGGTTAGGGTTAGGGTTACATTAGGCTTTATGGTTAGGGTTAGGGTTAGGGTTTAGGGTTATGGTTAGGGTTAGGATAGGGGTTAGTTGTTAATATTAGGGTTAGGATTAGGGTTTAGGGTTTAGTGATAGGGTTAGGGTTAGGGTTAAGTGTAGGGTTAGGGGTTTTGATTAGGATTAAGGTTAGGGTTAGGGTTGGAATAGGGTTAGGGTTAGGGTTAGTGTTTCGGGTTAGTGTCAGGGTTAGTTTTAGGTTTTATAGTTTAGATATAAAGTTAGGGTTAGTATTTTGGGTTTGCATTAGTGTTAGTGTTAGGGGTTAGCGTTAGGGATAGGGGTAGGGGTAGTGGTATGGGTAGGGGTTCGGGTTAAGGATAGGGTTAAGGTTATGGTTAGAGTTATGGTTATGGTTTGGGGTTAGGGTCATGGTTCGTGTTAGGGTTAGTTTAGAGTAAGTGTTACGGTAACGGTTTAGGGTAAGGTTTAGGGTAAGGTTTAGATGAGTTAGGGTTAGTGTTAGGGTTAGGTGATAGGTTAGGGTCAGGGTTAGACGAATTAGGGTTAGTATTATGGTTAGGATTAGGGTTTAGGGGTTAGGGTTAGGGTTAGGTCTAGGGGTAAGGGTTAGGGTTAGGGTTATGTGTTTGGGTTAGTGTTAGGGTTAGGTTTATTGCTTAGGGTTAGGTTTATTGTTTAGGGTTAGGGTTAGGCTTTAGGTGGTAGGGTAAGGTTTAGGGTTAGGGTTATGGTTAGGGGTTTGGGGTTAGAGTTATGTTAAGTGGTAGGGTTTTGTGTTAGGGTTAGGTGTTAGTGTTTTGGGGGAGGGTTTGGGTAAGGTTTTAAGGTTAGGGATAGGGGTAGGGTTTTCGGGTCAGGTTAGGGTTAGGGTTTAGGGTTAGGGTTAGGGTTAGGGTTAGCATTACTCTTAGGATTAGTGTTAGAAGAGGTTTAGGTTTAGGGTTAGCATTATAATAGGGTTAGGGTTTGGTTTAGGGTATTAGTGTTAGGGTTAGGTTAGGGTTAGGGTTAGGGAAAGAGTTAGTGTTTGTGTTAGGGTATTGTTAGGCTTGGAGTTAGGTTTAGGGTTAGGATTAGGTTTAGGGTTAGTGTTTGTGTTAGGGTTAGCGTTAGGGTTGGGGTTAGGGTTAGCGTTAGGCTTAGGCTTAGGGTTAGAGTTAGTGTTAGGTTTCACCTTAGGTTTAGGGGTTACGCTTTGGTTAGGATTAGGGGTAGGGGTAGGGGTAAGGGTGGGTGTATGGGTTGGGGTTAGGGTTAGGGTTAGGGTTGGGTTAGGGTTAGAGTTAGTTTTAGGGTTAGGGTTTATCGTTTAGGGTTAGGGTTAAGGGTAGGGGTAGGGTTTAGGGTTAGGTTAGGGTTAGGTTTTAGAGTTAGGGTTAGGTTTTAGTGTTAGGGTTACGGTTAGGGTATGGATGGTGGTTATGTTTATGGTTAGGGTTAGGTTTATGGTTAGGGTTAGGTTTAGGTTTAAGGTAGGTTTAGGTTTAGGGTTGAGGTTGGGGTTAGGTATAGGATTAGGGTTAGCGTTACTGGTAGGTTTAAGGTTAGGAGTTTAGGTTTAGGGTTAGGTTTAGAATAGGGTTAGGTTTAGAGTTAGGTTTCAGTTAGGGTATGGTTAGGGTTAGGGTCGGTGTTGGGGTTAGGATTAGGTTTAGGGTTAGGGTTAGGGTTAGTGTTAGGGTTAGTATTAGGGTTCGGTTAGGGTTAGGGGTAGGGGTAAGGGTAGGGGCAAGGTTGCGGTTACGATTAGGGTTTGAGTTAGGGTTGGGTTAAGGTTAGGGTTAGGGTTAGTTTTAGGGTTAGGGTTTAGGGTTTAGGGTTAGGGTTAAGGGTAAGGGTAGGTTTAGGCCTAAGAATAGGGTTAGGCCTAGGGCTAGTGCTAGGGCTATGGCTAAGGCAAGGCTATGGTTAGGGTTAGGATTAGGGTTTAGGGTTAGGGTTAGGGTTAGGTTTTAGGGATAGGGTTAGGGTTTAGGGTTACGGTTAGGGATAGGGTTTGTATTAGTGTTAGGGCTAGTGTTAGGGTTGGGGTTAGGGTTAGGGTTGGGATTATTTTTAGGGTTAGTGTTAGGGTTAGGGTTAGCGTTAGGGTTTGAGTTAGGGTTTTGTTAGGGTTAGGGGTGGGGTAGGGGTAAGGGTAGGTGTATGGGTTGCGGTTAGGTTTAGGTTTTGGGTTAGGGTTGGGTTAGGGTTAGGGTTAGTTTTAGGGTTAGAGTTTGGAGGTTTGGGGTTAGGGGTTTAGGGTAGGGGTAGGGTTAGACCTAGGGATAGGGTTAGGCCTGGGGCTAGTGCTAGGGGTAGGGTTAGGGCTAGACTAGGTGTAGGGGTTAAGGTTGGGGTTTAGGGTCAGGGTTAGGGTTAGGTTTTAGAGTTACGGTTAGGGTAAGTGTTAGTGTTAGTGTTAGGGTTGGGGTTAGGTTTATGGTTAGGTTTAGGTTTAGGTTTACTGTAGGTTTAGGTTTAGGGTTGGATTTGGGTTTAGAGATAGGATTAGGATTAGCGTTACTGTTAGGGTTAGGGTTAGAAGTGGTTTAGGTTTAGGGTTAGAGTTAGAATAGGCTTAAGGTTAGGGTAACGTTAGAGTTAGGGAATGGTTAGGATTACGGTTGGGGTTAGGGTTAGGGTTAGGGTTAACGTTAGGGGTTAGGGTTAGGTTTAAGGTTAGGTTTGTGTTATAGTTAATGTTAGGGTTAGTGTTTAGGGTTAGGGACAGGGTTAGGTATTAGGGTTTAGTGTTAGGGTTAGGGTTAGGGTTAGTGTTAAGATTAGGGTTAGGTTTATGGTTAGACGCAGGTTTAGTGTTATGGTTAGACGATTTAGGGTTAGGGTTGGGTTAGGATTAGGGGTAGGGATAGGGTTACGGGTAGGGGTAGGGTTAGACGAGTTAGGGTTAGTTTTATTTTTAGGGTTAGGGTTAGGGTTTAGGGTTAGGGTTAGGGTTAGGGTTAGGGTTTAGGGTTAGGGATAGGGTGATGGGTTAGGGTTAGGTTTAGGGTTAGGGTTAGGTTTGGGTCAGTGTTAAGGTTAGGGTTAAAGTTGGGGTTAGGTTTAGGGTTAGGGTGAGGTTTAGGGTTAGGGTAGGTTTAGGTTTAAGATTGTAGTTGGGGTTGGGGATAGGATAAGGGTTAGGGTTGGGGTACGAATAGGGTTAGGGTACGAATAGGGTTAGGTTTAGGGTTAGTGTTAGGGTAAGAGTTAGGTTATATGGATAGGGTTAGTGTTAGGGGTAGGGGTTGATGTTTTATTTAGTGTTAGGGTTAGGGTTAGGTTTGGGTTAGGTTTAGGGTTTAGTGTTTAGGCTTATGGTAAGGGTTAGGGTTAGGGCTAGGGCTGGGGCTAGGGCTTGGGCTTGGGTTAGGGTTTTGTAAGGGTTTGGGTTAGTGAAAGGGTTAGGGTTAGGGTTAGGGCTAGGGTTAGGAATAGGGCTTGGGCTGGTCCTAGGGCTAGGGCTAGGTCTAGGGCTCTGGGTAGGGTTAGTTTAATGGTTAGGGATTAGGGTTACGGTTAGGGTTAGGGTTAGGGTTAAGGTTGGGTTTGGTGTTAGGGTTAGGGTTAGGGTTAGTGTTAGGGTTAGGGGTTAGGGTTAGGGTTAGGTTTAGGGTTAGGTTTGGGGCTAGGGTTAGGAATAGGGCTAGGGCTAGTCCTAGGGCTAGGGCTAGGTCTAGGGCTCTGGCTAGGGTTAGTTTAATTGTTAGGGATTAGGGTTTCGGTTAGTGTTAGGGTTAGGGTTGGGTTTGGTGTTAGGGTTAGGGTTAGGGTTAGTGTTACTGTTAGGTTGAGTTTAGAAGAGGTTTAGGTTTAGGGTTAGGTTATTGATAGGGTTAGGGTTAGGGTTTAGTGTTAGGTTTACGGTTAGTGTTAGGATTAGGGGCTAGCGTTAGGGTTAGGTTTAGGGGTTAGGAGTAGGGGTATGTGTAGGGGTATGGGTTGGAGTTAGGGTTAGGTTTAGGATTGGGTTAAGGTTAGTGATACGGTTAGAATTTAGGGTTAGTATTAGGGTTAAGTTAGGGTTAGTTTTAGTTTTAGGGTTAGGGTTAGGGTTTAGGGTTAGGGTTAGGGTTAGGGTTTAGGGTTAGGGATAGGGTGAGGGGTTAGGGTTAGGTTTAGGGTTAGGGTTAGGGTCAGTGTTAGGGTTAGGGTTAAAGTTGGGGTTAGGTTTAGGGTTAGGGTGAGGTTTAGGGTTAGGGTAGGTTTAGGTTTAAGATTGTAGTTGGGGTTGGGATAGGATAAGGGTTAGGGTTAGTGTACGGATAGGGTTAGGGTTAGAAGAGGTTTTTGTTTAGGGTTACGGTTAGAATAGTGTTAGGGTTATGGTACAGTTAGGGTTAGTGTTGGGGTTGGGCTTAGGGTTTGGGTTAGGGTTAGGGTTCTTCTTAGGGTTAGAGTTTAGGGTTTAGGGTTAGGATTAGGGTTAGTCTTAGTCATAGGATTAGTGGTAGGGTTAGGGTTGGACGAGTTAGGTTAGGGTTGAAGTTAGGTTTAGGGTTGGGCTAGGGTTAGGGAATGGATAGGGTTAGGGGTAGTGGTAGGTTAAGGGTTAGGGTTAGACAAGTGAGGGTTTGGGATAGGGTTAGGGATAGGGTTAGGGTTACAGTTAAGATTAGGGTTAGAGTTACTATTAGGGTTAGGGTTAGGGTTAAGATTAGGGTTAGTTTTAGGGTTAAGTTTTAGGGTTTGGGTTAAGGCTTTGTTAGGGTTAGGGGTTAGGGTTAGGGTTAGGTTAGGGGTTACGGTTAGGGTTCGGTGTAGGGGTAGGGGAATGGTTTGGGGTTAGGTTTATGTTAAGATTAGAGGTTGTAAGGATTTGGGTTAGGGTTAGTGTTTAGCGTTAGGGTTAGCGTTAGGGTTTAGCATTTAGTGATAGAGTTAGAATAAGGAATAGGGTTAGGGTTAGGGTTAGAGTTGGGATAGCATTAGGTTTAATGTTTAATGTTTAAGGTTACGGTTAGGGTTAGAGTTAGGGATAGTGTTAGGGTTAAGGTTAGGGTTTGGATTAGGGTTAGGGTTAGGGTTAGGGTTTAGGGTTAGGGTTGGGCGAAGAGCTTAGGCTTAGGATATGTGTTAGGGTTAAAGTTAGTGTTAGGGTTAGAGTTAGGCCTAGGGCTAGGGTTAGGGTTATGGTAGGGTTAGGGCAGTGTTGGCGTTGGGGTTAGTTTTAGGGTTAAGGTTAGCGTTACTATTAGGTTTATTGTTCGGGTTAGGGTTAGGGTTTAGTGTTAGGGTTAGGGTTAGGGGTTAGGATTAGGGTTAGGGTTAGGGTTGGTGTCAGGGGTTAGGGTTAGGTTTAGATTTGAGGTTAGGGTTAGGGTTGGGGTTGGGTTTAGGGTAAGGGTTGGGGTTAGGGTCAGGTTTAGGGTTGGTGTTAAGGTTAGGGTTAGGATTAGGTTTAGGAGTTAGCGTTAGGGTTAGTGTTAGTGTTTAGGGTTAGGTTTAGGGTTAGGTTAGGGTTAGGGTTAGGGATAGTGTAACTCTTAGGTTTCCTGTTAGGGTTAGGGTTTAGAGTTTAGGGATAGGGTTAAGTTTAATGTTAGGGTTAGTGTTAGGAGTAGGTGTGGTGATAGGTGTGGTGGTTAAGGTTAGGATTTGTGTTAAGGTTAGGGTTGTGTTAGGGTAACGGATAAGGGTAGATTGATGGGTAGTAGTAGGTTTAGTGTTAGAGTTAGACGAGTTAGGGTTAAGATTAGGGTTAGGGTTACGGTTAGGGTTAGGGTTAGGGTTATGTGTAAAGTTTGGGTTAGGGTTAAGGTGAGTGTTAGGGTTTAAGGTTAGGGTTAGCGTTTGAGTTAGGGCTGCTGTTAGGTTTATGATTAGGTGTTAGGTTTAGGGATAGGGATAGAGGTAGGGGTAGGGGCATTGGTTGGGGTTAGGGATAGGGTTAGGGGTTGTGTTAGGGTTAGGGTTAGGGTTTAGGGTTAGGGTTAGTGTTAGTGTTAGTGTTAGAGCTAGGGATTGGATAAGGGCTAGGGCTAGGGTTAGGTTTATGGTTAAGGTTTTGGGTTAAGGTTAGGGTTAGGATTAGGGTTAGGGTTTAGGGTTAGTGGTAGGGGTTGGGGTTGGGGTTGGGGTTGGGGTTAGGGTCAGGTTTGGGATAAGGTTAGGGTTAGGGTTGTGGTTAGCGTTTAGATTTTAGGGATAGGGTTACGGTTAAGGTTAGTGCTAGGGTTAGGTCTGGCGCTGGGGCTACGGTTAAGTGTGGGCTGGGGCTAGGGTTAGGGTTAGGGTTGGGTGAGATTTAGGGTTAGCGTTAGGGGTAGGGGTAGGGTTGGGTTAGGTTTAGGGTTAGTTGTAGGGCAGGGGTAGGGTTAAAGGTATGTGTGGGTTAGGGTTAGGGTTCAGGTTAGGGTTAGGGTTGGGTTAGGGTTAGTGTTAGGGTTAGAGTTAGGTGTTAGGGTTAGGGTTAGGAGTTAGGGTTAGGGTTAGGTTTAGGGTTAGGGTTAGGGTTCGGGTTACGGTTAGCGTTACTCTTAGGTTTAGGGTTAGAAGAGGTTTAGGGTTAGGGTTTGGGTTACGGTTAGGGTTAGGGGTTTTGTTTAGGGGTTAGGTTTAGGGTTAGGGTTAGGGTTAGGGTTAGGGTTTGGTTTAGGGTTAAGGTTAGGGTTAGAGTTAGGTTTAGGGTTTAGTTTAGTGTTAGGGTTAGACATAGCATTACTCTTAGGATTAGGGTTAAAAGACATGTAGGGTTAGGGTTAGGGTAGGGGTTAGGGTTAGGGTTAGGCTTAGGGATAGGGTTGGTTTTAGGTTTAGGGTTTGGTTTAGGGTTAGGTTTAGGGTTAAGGTTAGCATTGCTCTTAGATTAAGGGTTAGAGAGGTTTAGGGTTAGGGTTAGGGTTAGGTTTTAGGGTTAGGTTTAGGGTTAGGTTTAGGGTTAGGGTTTGGTTTAGGGTTAGATTTATGGTTGGGCCTAGGGCTGTGGTTAGGGTTAGGGTTAGTGTTAGGTTTAGGGTTCGGATTAGGGTATGGTTTAGGGGTTAGGGTTAGGGTTAGGATTAGGGGTTTTGGTTAGGGTTAGGGGTGTTGGTTAGGGTTAGGGTTAGGGTTAGGGGTTAGGGTTAGGGTTAGGATTAGGGTATAGGGTTAGTGTTAGGGTTAGGGTTTAGGGTTAACGTTAGGGTTAGAGTTAGGGTTAGGGTTAGGGTTAGGGTCAGGTTCAGGGTCAGGGTTTAGGGTTAGGGTTAGCGTTAGGGTTAGCATTAGCATTAGGGTTAGCATTAGGGTTAGGGTTAGGTTTAGGTGTTAGGGTTTGTGTTAGGGTTAGGGTTAGGGCTTAGGGTTACACTTAGGGTTAGGTGTTAGGGTGAGGATTAGGTTTAGGTTTAGGGTTTGGTTTAGGGTTAGGGTTAGGGTTTGGTTTAGGGTTAGGTTTAGAGTTCGGGCTAGGGATAGGTTTATGACTACAGCTAGTGCTTAGGGTTAGGGCTAGGGCTGGGGCTAGGCTAGGGTTAGGGTTAGTGTTTAGTGTTATGTTTAGGGTTAGTGTTGAGGGTAGGAATAGGGTTAGGTGTTAGGGATAGTTTTAGAAATAGTGTTAGGGTTAAGGTTAGGGTTAGGGATTAGGGTTACTGTTAGGGTTAGAGTTTAGGATTAGGGTTAGGGAAAGAGCTTAGAGTTAGGATATGTGTTAGGGTTAAATTTTGTATTAAGGTAAGAGTTAGGCCTAGGGCTAGGGTTAGGGGTTAGGGTTAGGTTTAGGGGTTTTGGTTAGGGTTAGGGTTAAGGGTTAGGGTTAGTGTTAGGGCTAGGGTTTACGGTTGGGTTTAGGGTTAGGGTTAGCGTTGGGTTTAGGGTTTAGGGTTAGCGTTATGGTTAGAGATAGTGTTGGGGTTAGGGTTACAGTTAGGGTCAGGGTCAGGGTCAGGATTTAGGGTTAGGGTTAGCATTAGGGTTAGCATTAGCGTTAGGTTTAGGGTTAGGGATTAGGGTTAGGGTTAGGGTTAGGGGTTAGGGGTTTTGATTAGGGTTAGGGTTACGGTTAGGGTTAGGGTTAGGGTTAGTGGTTAGGTTTAGGGTTAGGGTTAGGGCTTAGAGTTAGGCTTAGGGTTAGGGGTTAGGATTACGATTAGGGATAGGGTTGGTGTAGGGGTTAGGGTTAGAGTTAGCGTTACACTTGGCTTTAGGTTTAGAAGGGATTTTGGGTTGGGTTTTAGGTTAGGGTTAGGGTTAGGGTTAGTGGTTAGGTTTAGGGTTAGGTTTAGGGCTTAGAGTTAGGGTTAAGGGTTGGGGTTAGGGTTAGGGTTAGGGGTTTTGGTTAAGGTTAGAGTTAGGGTAGGGGTTAGGGTTAGGATTAATGTTAGGGTTAGGGTTTAAAGATAGGGTTAGGAGTTTAGGGTTAGTGTTAGGGATTAGGGTTAGCGTTAGGGTTACGGTTAGTGTTAGGGTTAGGTTTAGGGTTAGGGTCAGGGTCATGATCAGGGTTTAGGGTTAAGTTTAGCGTTAGGATTAGCATTAGTGTTACGTTAGCGTTAGGGTTAGGTTTAGGGTTAGGGTTAGTGGTTAGAGTTAGTGTTAGTGTTAGGTTTAGGGTTAGGAGTTAGGCTTATGTTTAGGGTTAGTGTTGGGGTTGGGGTTAGGGTTGAGGTTGGGGTTAGGTTTGGGATTGGGATTGGGATTGTGGTTGAGTTTAGGGTTGGAATTCAGGTTAGGTTTAGTGTTTGGGTTAGAGTTAGACCTCGGTTAGGGTTTGGGGTTATGGTTAAGTTTGGGGTTGGTGATAGGGTTAGGTTTGGGGTTAGGGTTAGGGTTAGGCATTAGGGTTAGGGTTAGGGATTATTGTTAGATTTAGGATTAGGTTTAGGGTTAGAGTTATTGTTAGGGTTACGGTTAGGGGTTAGGGATATGGTTAGGATTAGGGGTTTTGGTTAGGGTCAGGGTTAGGGTAAGGTTTTTGTTTAGGGTTACGGTTAGTGTTAGATGGTATTGTACGTGTTAAGATTCAGGCTAGGGATAGGTTTAGGACTAGGGCTGAGTGCTAGGTTTAGGGATAGGGCTAGGGCTAGGGCTAGGGTTAGGTTTAGTGTTTATTGTTATGGTTAGGGTTAGAGTTAAGGGTAGAGATAGGGTTAGGGGTTACGGTTAGGTTTAGGGATAGTTTTGGGGTTAAGGTTAGGGTTAGGGATTAATGTTGGGGTTAGGGTTAGGGTTTGAAATTAGGGTTAGGGAAAGAGTTTACGCTTAGGATATGTGTTAGGGTTAAAGTTAGGGTTAGGGTTAGAGTTAGAGCAAGGGCTATGGTTGGGGTTAGGGTTAGGGCTTAGGGTTAGGGTAAGCATTACTCTTAGGTTTAGGGTTAGAAGAGGTTTAGGGTTAGGGTTAGGGTTAGGGTTAGCGTTACTCTTGGGTTTAGGGTAGGAAGAGGTTTGGGGTTAGGGTTAGGGTTAGATTTGGGGTTAGGGATTGGTTTGGGTTTATGGTTAGTGTTCGGGGTAGGGTTAGGGTTTGGTTTAGGGTTAGTGTTAGGATTAGGGTTAGGGTTAGCGTTACTCTTGGGTTTAGGTTTAGAAGAGGTTTGGGGTTAGGGTTAGGGGTTAGTGTTAGGTAGGGTTAGGGCTAGGGTTAGGTTTAGGGTTAGGGTTTGATTTAGGGTTAGGTTTAGGGGTTTTGGTTAGGGTTAGGGTTAGGTTAGGGGTTAGTGTTAGGGTATAGGGTTAGGGTTACGGTTAAGGTTAGTGTCAGGACTAGGGTTATTGTTAGGTTTTAGGGTTAGCATTAGGGTTAAAGTTAAGATTAGGATCATAGTCAGGGTCAGGGTTTAGTGTTAGGGTTAGGTTTAGGGTTAGTGTTAGGGTTAACATTAGCGTTAGGGTAAGTGGTTAGAGTTAGGGGTTAGGGTTAGGGTTAGAGTTAGGGATTAGGTTTAGGGTTAGGGTTAAGGTTAGGTTTGTGGTTGGGGTTAGATTTGAATTTAGGATTAGGGTTGTGATTGGGGTTGGGGTTGCGGTTGGGATTGCGGTTGGGTTTAGGGTTGGGATTGGGGTTAGGGTTAGGGTTGGGTAATGGGTTAAGTTCAGGGATAGGCTTGGGGTTAGGGCTAGGGTTGGGGTTGGTGTTAGGCTTAGGGCTGGGGTTATGGTTATGTCTAGGGTTGGTGTTAGGGTTAGTTTTAGGGTTAGGGTTAGGGTTAGGGTTTAGGGTTAGGTTTAGGGTTAGGGTTAGAGTTAGGGTTAGGGTTAGGGGTTGGGTTAGGGGTTTGGGTTAGTGTTAGGGTTAGGGTTAAGGTTAGGGGTTAGTGTTAGTGATAGAGTTAGTGATAAGGTTAGGGTTAGGGATTAGGGTTAGGTTTAGCGTTGGGTTTTGGGTTAGGGGTAGGGAAAAAGTTTAGGCTTAGATTATTTGTTAGGGTTAAATTTAGGGATAGGTTTAGAGTCAGGCCTAGGTCTGGGGTTAGGGTTAGTTTAGGAATAGGATAGGGTTTGCGTTGGGGTTGGGTTAACGGTTAAGGTTATCGTTACTATTAGGTTTATGGTTAGGGTTAGGGTTAGGGTTAGTGTTAGGTTATTGTTAGGGTTACCGTTACTCTTAGGTTTAGGGTTAGAAGAGGTTTAGGGTTAGGGTTAGGGTTAGGGGTTAGAGTTAAGGTTAGGGTTAGGGTTTTGTTTAGCTTAGGGTAAGGTTTGGGGTTACGTTTAGCGTTATTCTTAGGTTTAGAGTTAGAAGAAGTTGACGGTTATGGTTATGGTTAGGCGTTAGGGTTAGGGTTAGTTTTAGGGTTAGGGTTTGGTTTAGGGTTAGGATTAGGGTTGGGGCTTAGGATAACAGTTAGGGTTAGGGTTGGGGTAGGGGTTAGGGTTGGGGGTTGGGGTTAGGGTTAGGGTTGGGGTTAGGTTTAGGGTTAGGGTTAGAGTTAGTGTTACTCTTAGGTTTAGGTTTAGAAGAGTTTTAGGGTTAGGGTTTGGGGTTAGGGTTAGGGTTAGGGGTTTTGATTAGGGTTAGGGTTAGGGCTTAGAGTTAGGGTTAGGGGTTACGTTTATGTTTAGGTTTGGGGTTAGGGTTAATGTTGGGGTTTAGGTTTGGGGTTAGGGGTTAGGGTTATGGTTGGGGTTAGGGTTTGCGTTACTCTTGGGTTTAGGGTTAGAAGAGGTTTGGGTTTAGGGTTAATGTTAGTGTTAGGGTTAGGGGTTTTTGTTAGGGTAAGGTTTGGGGCTAGGTTTGGGGTTAGGGTTTGGGTTGGGGTAAGGGTTAGGGTTAGGTTTAGGGTTTGGTTTTGGGTTAGGTTTGGGGTTAGGGTTAGGATTAGATTTGGGGCTGGGGTTGGGGTTAGAGTTAGGGTTAGGGAAAAAGCGTAGGCTTAGGATATGTGTTAGGGTTAAAGTTAGGGTTAGGTTTAGAGTTAGGCCTAGGGCTGGGTTTAGGGTTAGGGTTGGGTTAGTTTAGGGTTGGTGTTGGGGTTAGGTTTAGCGTAAGGTTAGGGTTGTGGTAGGGGTTAGGATTAGGGATTGAGTAGGGTTAGGGTTAGGGTTAGCGGTTAGGATTAGGGATACGATTAGGGTTGGAGTAGAGGTTATGGTTAGTGTTGGCATTAGGGTTAGGGTTAGGGTTAGGTTTGGGGTTAAGGTTAGGTTTGGGTTTGGGGTTAGGTTTAGCGTTGGGTTTAGGGTTAAGGTTAGGGTTGGGGTTAGGATTAGGGTTAGGGTTAGCATTGTGGTTAGGGTTCGGGTTGGGTTTGGGGTTAGATTAATGGTTGGGGTTAGGGTGAGAGTTGGTGTTAGGGTTAGGTTTAGGTTTAGGGTTAGGTTTAGCGTTACTCTTAGGTTTAGGGTTAGAGGATGTTTAGGGTTAGGGTTAGGGTTAGGGTTAGGTTTAGGGTTTGGGTTAGTGTTAGGGTTAGGGTTAGCATTACTCTTAGGTTTAGGGTTAGAAGAGTTTGAAGGTTAGGGTTTAGGGTTCAGGTTAGAGTTAGGGTTGGGGTTATGTTTGGGTTTAGATTTAGGGCTGGGATTGGGGTTAGGGTTAGGGTTAGCATTACTCTTAGGTTTAGGGTTAGAAGAGTTTTAGGTTAAGAATTTCGTTTAGGGTTAGGGTTAGGGTTAGGTTTAGATTTAGGGCCTTGATTGGTGTTAGGGTTAGGTTTAGGGAAAAAATTAGGCTTTGGATATGTGTTAGGGTTAAAGTTAGGGTTAAGGTTAGAGTTAGGTCTAGGGCTAGGGTTTGGGGTAGGTTTGGGTTAGGGTAAGGTTGGCGTTGGGGTTAGGTTTAGCATAACGTTAGGGTTGTGGTAGGGGTTAGGGTTAGGGTTTGGGTAGGGTAAGTGTTAGGGTTAGGGGTTAGGATAAGGGATAGGGTAAAGGTTTTAGTAGAGGTTATGGTTAGGGTTGGGGTTAGGGTTAGGGTTAGGCTTAGGGTTAGGGTTGGGTTTAAGGTTAGGGTTAGTTTTGGGGTTTAGGGTTAGGGTTAGCATTGGGGTTAGGGTTAGGGTTAGGGTTGGTGTTAGGATTAGGGTTAGGGTTAGCATTGTGGTTAGGGTTCGGGTTGGATTTGGGGTTAGGTTTATGGTTGGGGTTAGGGTTAGAGTTGGTGTTAGGGTTAGGTTTGGGTTAGGGTTAGGGTTAGGTTTAGCGTTACTCTTAGGTTTAGGGTTAGAAGATGTTTAGAGTTAGGGTTAGGGTTATGTTAGGGTTAGGGTTATGTTTAGGGTTATGTTAGGGTTAGGGTTAGGGTTAGTGTTAGGGTTGGGGTTGGGGTTAGGGTTGGGGTGGGGGTTAGGTTTAGGGTTGGGGTGGGATTAGGGTAAGGGTTGGGGTTAGGGTTAGGGTTGGGGTTGGTGTTAAGGTTAGGGTTAAGGATAGGGTTAGGTTTAGGTATTAGAGTTAGGGTTAGTGTTAAGTTTTAGGGTTAGGGTTAGGGTTTGGGTAAGGTTAGGGTTAGAGTTAGGTGTTAGGGTTAGGGGTAGGGTTAGCATTAGCTTTACTCTTAAGTTTAGGGTTAGAAGAGGTTTAGGGTTAGTGTTAGGGTTAGGTTTAGGTGTTAGGGTTAGGATTAGGGTTGGGGTTTAGGGTTAGCATTAGGGTTAGGGTTAGGTTTAGGGTTAGTGGTTAGAGTTAGGGATAGGGTTAGGGTTAGGTTTAGGGGTTAGTCTTAGGTTTTAGGGCTAGGGTTGAGGTTGGGGTTAGTGTTGAGACTGGGGTGGGGATTGTGGTTGGGTTTAGGGTTGGGATTGGGGTTAAGTTTAGTTTTGGAGTTAGGGTTAGAGCTGGGTTGGGGTTGGGGTTAGGATTAGGGTTAGGGTTAGGGTTAGGGCTAGTGTTTAGGGTTAGGGTTAAGGAAAGAGTTTACACTTAGGATATGTGTTAGGGTTAAAGTTAGGGTTAAGGTTAGAGTTAGACCAAGGGCTATGGTTAGGGGTTAGGGTTAGGGGTTAGGGTTAGGGTAAGCATTACTCTTAGGTTTAGAGTTAGAAGAGGTTTAGGGTTAGGGTTAGGGTTAGGGAGGGTTAGCGTTACTCTTAGGTTTAGGGTAGGAAGAGGTTTAGGGTTAGGGCTGGGGTTAGATTTAGGGTTAGGGATTGGTTTTGGTTTATGGTTAGTGTTCGGGGTAGGGTTAGGGTTTGGTTTAGGGTTAGTGTTAGGATTAGGGTTAGGATTAGCGTTACTCTTAGGTTTAGGTTTAGAAGAGGTTTAGGGTTAGGGTTAGGGGTTAGTGTTAGGGTTAGGGCTAGGGTGAGGTTTAGGGTTGGGGTTTGATTTACGGTTAGGTTTAGGGGTTTTGGTTAGGGTTAGGGTTTAGGGTTAGGGTTACGGTTGGGGTTAGTGTTAGGTCTAGGGTTACTGTTAGGTTTTAGGGTTAGCGTTAGGGTTAAGGATAGGTTTAAGATCAGAGTCAGGGTCAGGGTTTAGTGTTAGGGTTGGGTTTAGGGTTAGTGTTAGAGTTAGCATTAGCGTTAGGGTTAGCGTTAGGGTAAGTGGTTAGAGTTAGGGGTTAGGGTTAGGGTTAGGGTTGGGGATTAGGTTTAGGGTTAGGGTTAGGGTTAGGTTTGGGGTTGGGGTTAGGTTTGAGTTAGGATTAGGTTTGTGATTGGGGTTGGGGTTGCGGTTGGGATTGTGGTTGGGTTTAGGTTTGGGATTGGGGTTAGGGTTAGGGTTGGGGGCTTGGGGTTGGGGTTAGGGTTGGGGTTGGTGTTAGGGTTAGGGCTGGGGTTATGGTTATGTTTAGGGTTGGTGTTAGGGTTAGGTTTAGGGTTAGGATTTAGGGTTAGGTTTAGGGTTAGGGTTAAGGTTAGTGTTAGTGTTAGGGTTAGGGGTTGGGTTATTGGTTTGGGTTAGTGTTAGGGTTAGGGTTAAGGTTAGGGGTTAGTGTTAGTGATAGAGTTAGTGTTAAGGTTAGGGTTAGGGATTAGGGTTAGGTTTAGCGTTGGGTTTTGGGTTGGGGGTAGGGAAAAAGTTTAGGCTTAGATTATGTGTTAGGGATAAAGTTAGGGTTAGGTTTAGAGTTAGGCCTAGGGCTAGGGTTAGGGTTAGTTTAGGAATAGGGTAGGGTTTGCGTTGGGGTTAGGTTAATGGTTAAGGTTAGCGTTACTATTAGGTTTATTGTTAGGGTTAGGGTTAGGGTTAGTGTTAGGTTATGGTTAGGGTTACCGTTACTCTTAGGTTTAGGGTTAGAAGAGGTTTAGGGTTAGGGTTAGGGTTAGGGGTTAGGGTTAAGGTTAGGGTTAGGGTTTTGTTTAGTTTAGGGTAAGGTTTAGGGTTCGGTTTAGCGTTATTCTTAGGTTTAGAGTTAGAAGAAGTTGACGGTTATGGTTATGGTTGGGGGTTAGGGTTAGGGTTAGTTATAGGGTTAGGGTTTGGTTTAGGGTTAGGATTAGGTTTAGGGGTTAGGATTACGGTTAGGGTTAGGGTTGGGGCAGGGGTTAGGGTTAGGGTTGGGTTTAGGGTTAGGGTTAGGGTTGGGCTTAGCATTACTCTTGGGTTTAGAGTTAGAAGGGTTTAGGGTTAGGGTTAGGTTTAGGGTTGGGGTTAGGATATGGGTTATTGTAGGTTTAGGGTTATGGTTAGGGTTAGTGTTGGTTTTAGGGTCTAGGATTAGTGTTATGGTTAGTGTTAGTGCTAGGGATAGGTTAGGGCTATGGTTAGAGTTAGTGTTAGGGTTAATATTAGGGTTAGGGTTAGGTTTAGTTTAGTGTTGGGGTTAAGGTTAGTGTTACTCTTAGGGTTTGGGTTAGGGTTAGGGTTAGGTTTTAGGGTTAGGATTAGGATTAGGTGGGTAAGTTTAGGGTAAAGCTAGGGCTTGGGTTAGGCTTAGGGTGAGGGTTGGGTTAGGATTAGGTGTAAGTTTAGTTGTAGGGTTAGGATTAGGGTTACGATTAGGGGTAAGGGTTAGTATTAGGGTTAGGGGTAGTTGTATGAGGATGGGTTGGGGTCAGGGTTAAGGTTAGTTCTATGGTTGGGTTAGGTTTTTTGTTAGAGTTAAAATTAGGGTTAGTGTTAGTGTTAGGGTTAGGGCTAGAGATACGGTTAGGGCTAGGGGTTAAGGTTATGGTTATGGTTAAGGTTTAATGCAAGTGTTGGAATTAGGGTTAGGGTTTAGGGTTAAAGTTAGGGGTTGGGGTGAGTGTTAGGGTCAGGGTTTGGATAAGGTTAGGGTTAGGGTTAGATTTAGGATTTAGAGTTTAGGGGTAGGGTTATGGTTAGGGTTAGTGCTAGGGTTAGGTCTAGAGCTAGGGCTAAAGATAGGGCTGGGCTACGGCTAGGGTTAGGGTTAGGGTTGGGTGAGATTTGGGGTTAGCGTTAGGAGTAGGTTTAGGGTTGGGTTAGGGTTAAGGTTAGGGGGTACAAGTAGGGGTAGGGTTGGGTTAGGTTTAGGGTTAGGGGTAGGGGTAGGGGTAGGGTTAAAGTTATGTGTGGGTTAGTGTTAGGGTTAGTGTTAGGGTTGGGTTAGGGTTGACTTAGGTTTAGGGATAGGGTTAGGTGTTAGGGTTAGGGTTAGGGTTAGGGATTAGGGTTAGGGTTTTGGTTTAGGTTTAGGGTTAGGTTTAGGGTTAGCATTACTCTTAGGTTTAGGGTTAGAAGAGGTTTAGGGTTATCGTTAGGGATAGGGTTAGGGTTAGGGTTAGGTTTAGGGTTTGGTTTAGGGTTAGGGATAGAGTTAGTTTAGGGTTAGCATTACTCTTAGGTTTAGGGTTAGAAGAGGTTTTGGCTTAGGGTTAGGGTTAGGGCTAAGGGTTAGGGTTAGTGTTAGGGTTAGGGTTAGGGTTTGGTATAGGGTTAGGGTGAGGGTTAGGGTTTG
The DNA here is from genome assembly GCA_917880005.1 of Nanger dama. Taxonomy (NCBI): domain Eukaryota; kingdom Metazoa; phylum Chordata; class Mammalia; order Artiodactyla; family Bovidae; genus Nanger; species Nanger dama. The sequence continues at coordinate 184,699 of CAKJTW010000218.1, read as the reverse complement.
GTTTAGGGTTAGGGTTAGGGTTAGGATTACTCTTAGGTTAGGGTTAGAAAAGGTTTAGGGTTAGGGTTGGGGTTGGGGGTTAGGGTTAGGTTAAGGGTTAGGTTTAGGGTTAGGGTTTGGTTTAGTGTTACGGTTAGGGTTAGGGTTAGGGATTAGGGTTAGCGTTAGGGTTAGTGTTAGGGTTAGGGTTAGGTTTAGGGTTAGGGGTTAGGGTTAGTGTTAGGATTAGGGTTAGGGGTTAGGGTTAGGTTTAGTGTTAGGGGTTATCGTTAGGGTTAGGGTTAGGATTAAGGTTGGGGTTGGGGTTAGGGTTGAGGTTGAGGTTAGTGTTGGGACTTGGGATGGGGTTAGGGTTGGGATTGTGGTTGGGTTTAGGGTTGGGGTTGGGGTTGAAATTAGCCTTGGGTTTGGGGTTAGGGTTAGTGTTGGGTTACAGTTAGGGTTAAGGTTGGTGTTAGGGTTAGTTTAGCGTTAGTGTTAAGTTTATGGTTCAGGCTAGGGATAGGTTTAGGACTAGAGCTAGTGCTAGCGTTAGGGATTGGGCTAGGGTTAGGGCTAGGGTTAGAGTTAGTGTTTAGTGTTATGTTTAGGGTTAGAGTTAAGTGTAGGGATAGGGTGAGGGTTAGCATTAGGGTTAGGGATAGTGTTAGGGTTAAGGTTAGGGTTAAGGATGAGGGTTAGGGTTAGGGTTAGGTTTTGGGGTTAGGGTTAGGTAAAGAGTTTAGGCTTAAAATATGTGTTAGCGTTATAGTTAGGGTTAGGGTTAGAGTTAGGCCTAGGGCTGGGGTTAGGGTTAGGGTAGGGTTGGTGTTGGGGTTAGGTTTAGGGTTAAGGTTAGCATTACCATTAGGTTTATTGTTAGGTTTAGGGTTAGGTTTAGGGTTTAGGGTTGGGGTTAGGGTTAGGGTTTGGTTTAGGGTTAGGATTAGGGTTAGATTTAGGGTTAGCGTTACTCTTAGGTTTAGGGTTAGAAGAGGTTTAGGGTTAGGGTTAGGAATAGGGCTTAGAGTTAGGGTTAGTGTTAGGGTTAGGGTTATGTTTGGGGTTTGGTTTAGGGTTAGGGTTAGGGTTAGGTTTAGGGTTAGCGTTACTCTTAGGTTTAGGGTAAGAAGAGGTTGAGGGTTACGGTTAGTGTTAGGGGTTAGGGTTAGTGTTAGGGTTAGGCTTAGGGTTGGGGTTTGGTTTAGGGTTAGGATTAGAGTTAGGGTTTGGTTTAGGGTTAGGGTTAGGGTTAGCGTTACTCTTAGGTTTAGGGTTAGAAAAGGTTTAGAGTTAGGATTAGGGGTTAGGGTTAAGGTAAGGGTTAGTTTTAGGGTTGGGGTTTGGTTTAGGGTTAGGGTTAGGTTTAGTGTTTAGGGTTAGCGTTAGGGTTAGGGTTACTGTTTGGGTTAGATTTAGGTTTAGTGTCAGGGTCAGGGTTTAGGGTCAGGGTAATTATTAGGGTTAGCGTTAGGATTACCATTAGCATTAGGTTTAGGGTTAGGGGTTAGGGTTAGTGTTAGGATAAGGGTTAGGGTTTAGCATTAGGGTTAGGTTTAGGGCTAAGGTTGGGGTTGGGGTTGGGTTGAGGTTGAGGTTAGGGTTGGGACTGGGGTTGGGTTTAGGGTTGGGATTGTGGTTGGGTTTACGGTTGGGTTTGGGGTTAGGGTGAGGGTTGGGGTTAGAGTTAAGATTAGGATTGGGGTTGAAGTTAGCGTTGGGGTTGGGGTTAGGGTTAGTGTTGGGTTACAGTTTGGGTTAGGGTTGGTGTTAGGGTTAGTTAAGGGTTAGTGTTAAGTTTATGGTTCGGGTTAGGGAAAGGTTTAGGACTAGGGCTAGTGCTAGGGCTAGGGATTGGGCTAGGGTTAGGGCTAGGGTTAGGGTTAGTGTTTAGTGTTATGTTTAGGGTTAGAGTTAAGAGTAGGGATAGGGTGAGGGGTTAGGGTTAGGGTTAGTGATAGTGTTAGGGTTAAGGTTAGGGTTAGGAATTAGGGTTAGGGTTAGGGTTATGATTTGGGTTTAGGTTTAGGGAAACAGTTTAGGCTTTGGATATGTGTTAGGGTTATAGTTAGGGTTAGGGTTAGAGTTAGGCCTAGGGCTGGGTTTAGGGTTAGGGTAGGGTTGTGTTGGGGTTATGTTTAGGGTTAAGGTTAGCATTAATATTAGGTTTATTGTTAGGTTTAGGGTTAGGGTCAGGGTCAGGGTCAGGGTTTAGGGTTAAGGTTAGCGTTAGGGTTAGCATTAGGTTTAGGGTTAGGTTTAGGGTTAGGGGTTAGGGTTAGTGTTGGGATTATGGTTAGGGGTTAGGGTTAGGTTTAGTGTTAGGGGTTATCGTTAGGGTTAGGGTTAGGGTTAAGGTTGGGGTTGGGGTTAGGGTTGAGGTTGAGGTTAGTGTTGGGACTTGGGATGGGGTTAGGGTTGGGATTGTGGTTGGGTTTAGGGTTGGGGTTGGGGTTGAAATTAGCCTTGGGTTTGGGGTTAGGGTTAGTGTTGGGTTACAGTTAGGGTTAAGGTTGGTGTTAGGGTTAGTTTAGCGTTAGTGTTAAGTTTATGGTTCGGGCTAGGGATAGGTTTAGGACTAGGGCTAGTGCTAGCGCTAGGGATTGGGCTAGAGGTAGGGCTAGGGTTAGAGTTAGTGTTTATTTTATGTTTAGGGTTAGAGTTAAGTGTAGGGATAGGGTGGGGGGTTAGCGTTAGGGTTAGGGATAGTGTTAGGGTTAAGGTTAGGGTTAAGGATGAGGGTTAGGGTTAGGTTAGGTTTTGGGGTTAGGGTTAGGGAAAGAGTTTAGAATTAAAATATGTGTTAGGGTTATAGTTATGGTTAGGGTTAGAGTTAGGCCTAGGGCTAGGGTTAGGGTTAGGGTAGGGTTAGGGTAGGGTTGGTGTTGGGGTTAGGTTTAGGGTTAAGGTTAGCATTAATATTAGGTTTAATGTTAGGTTTAGGGTTATGTTTAGGATTTAGGGTTAGGGTTAGGGTTAGGGTTGGGGTAGGGGTTAGGGTTAGGGTTGAGGTTAGGATTAGGGTTGGGGTTAGGGGTTTTGGTTAGGGATAGTGTTAGGGTTAGTTTTAGGGTTTGGTTTAGGGTTAGGGTTAGGGTTAGGTTTAGGGTTTGGTTTAGGGTTAGGGTTAGGGTTAGGTTTAGGGTTAGCGTTACTCTTAGGTTTAGGGTTAGAAGAGGTTTAGGGTTAGGGTTAGGGATAGGGCTTAGGGTTGGGGTTAGTGTCAGGGTTAGGGTTATGCTTAGGGTTTGGTTTAGGGTTAGGGTTAGGGTTAGGTTTAGGGTTAGCATTACTCTTAGGTTTAGGGTAAGAAGAGGTTTAGGGTTACTGTTAGGGTTAGGTTTAGGGTTAGGGTCAGGGTCGGGGTCAGGGTTATGGTTAGGGTTAGCGTTAGGTTTACAATTAGCGTTAGTGTTAGCGTTAGTTTTAGGGTTAGGTTTAGGGTTGGGGTTATGTTAGTGTTAGGGTTACTGTTAGGGGTTAGGTTTAGGGTTAGTGTTAGGGGTTAGCGTTAGGGTTATGGTTAGATTAAAGGTTGGGGTTGGGGTAGGGTTGTGGTTGAGGTTAGGGTTGGGACTGGGTTTGGGATTAGGATTGGGATTGTGGTTGTGTTTAGGGTTGGCTTTGGGGTTAGGGTTAGGGTTGGGGTTACGGTTAGAGTTACGGTTAGGACTGGGGTTGAAGTTAGCGTTGGGGTTGGGGTTAGGGTTAGTGTTTGGTTACAGTTAGGGTTAGGGTTAGGGGTAGGGTTAGAGTTATGGTTAGGGCTAGAGATATGTTTAAGACTAGGGCTACTGCTAGGGCTAGGGTTAGGTCTAGGAGCTAGGGATAGGGTTAGGGTTAATGTTTAGTGTTATGGTTAGGGTTAGAGTTAAGAGTAGGGATAGGTTTAGGTGTTAGGGTTAGGGTTAGGAATAGTGTTAGGGATAAGGTTCGGGTTAGGGATTAGGGTTAGGGTTAAGGTTTGTGTTTAGGGTTAGGGTTAGGGAAAGAGTTTAGGCCTAGGATATGTGTTAGTGTTAAAGTTAGGGTTAGGGTTAGAGTTAGGCCTGGGGCTGGGGTTAGGATTATGGTAGGGTTAGGGAAGGTTTGGCTTTGGGGTTAGGTTTAGGGGTTAAGGTTAGCGCTACTATATGGTTTATTGTTAGGGTTAGGGTTAGGGTTAGGGTTTACGGTTAAGGTTGGGGTTAGGGTTAGGATTAGGGTTAGGGTTAGGGTAGGAGTTAGGGTTAGGTTTGGGGTTAGGGTTAGGGTTAGGGTTGGTGTTAGGGTTAGTGTTGGGGTAGGGATTAGGGTTGGGGTTGGGGTTAGGGTTAGGGTTAGGTTTAGGGGTTAGGGTTAGGGTTAGGGTTTGCATTACTCTTAGGATGAGGGATAGAAGAGGTTTAGGGTTAGGGTTAGGGTTAGAGGTAGGGTTAGGGTTGGGTTAGGGTTAGGGTTAGGGTTTAGGGTTAGGGTTAGGGTTAGGGTTTGGGTTTGGGTTAGGGTTAGGGAAAGAGTTTAGGCCTAGGATATACGTTAGGGTTAAAGTTAGGGTTAGGGTTAGAGTTAGGCCTAGGACTAGGGTTATGATTAGGGTAGGGTTAGGAAAGGTTTGACGTTGGGGTTAGGTTTAGGGTTAAGGTTAGCATTACTATTAGGTTTATTGTTAGGGTTAGGATTAGGGTTAGGGTTACGGTTGGGGTAGGAGTTAGGTTTAGGTTTGGTGTTAGGGTTAGGGTTAGGGTTGGTGTTAGGGTTAGGGTTAGGGTTGGTGTTAGGGTTAGGGTTAGGGGTTAGGGTTAGGGTTAGTGTTAGTTTTAGGGTTAGGATTAGGGTTAGGTTAGGATTAGGGTTAGGGTTAGAGTTAGGGTTTAGGTTTAGTGTTAGGGTTAGTGTTAGGATTAGGGTTTAGGGTTTAGGGTTAGGGTTAGGGTTAAGGTTAGAGTAAGGGTTTGGTTTAGGGTTAGGGTTAGGGTTATTGTTAGGGTTAGGGTGTAGGTTTTAGGGTTAGAGTTAGGGTTACGGTTAGGGTTAAGGTTAGGGATAGAGTTAGGGGTTTGTTAGTGTTAGGGTTAGTGTTAGTGTTAGGGGTTTTGGTTAGGGTTAGGGTGAGGTTTTGGTGTTAGTGTTAGGTTTAGGTTTAGTGTTTAGGATAATGGTTAGGGTTAGGGTTTAGGTTTAGGGTTAGGGTTAGGGTATAGGTTTGGCATTAGGGTTAGGGTTAGTATTAGGGTTAGGGTCAGTGTCTGGGTCATATCAGGGTCTGGGTCATGATCAGGGTCAGGGTTTATGGTTAGGGTTAGCGTTAGAGTTAGCATTAGCGTTAGGGTTAGGGTTAGGATTAAGGTTTAGGGTTAAGTTTAGAGGTTAGGGTTAGTGTTAGCGTTAGGGTTACCCTAACCCTAACACTAAAGCTAACCTTAACACTAACGCTAAACCTAATCCTAACCCTAACCCTAACCCCAACCCTAACACTAACACTAACCTGAACTCTAACTCTAACTCAAAACCTAATCCTAACCCTAAACCCTAACCCTAACCCCTAACCCTAGCCTAGCTCTAGCCCTACGCCAATCACTAGCCCTAGGCCTAACCCTTTCCTTGGGCCTAACTGTACTCCTACCTTTAACCCTAATGCTAAACCCTAAACTCTAACCCTAAGACTAACCCTAACCCTAACCCAAACCCTAACCACAACCCCTACAATAACTCTAACCTGTACCCTAACCATAACCCTAACCCTAACCCTATTCTAACCCTAACCCTAAACCGAAACCTCTTCTAACCCTAACCCTAACCATACCCTAACCCTAACCCTTATCCTATCCCTAACCCCAACCCCAATCTTAAACCTAAGCCTACCCTAACCCTAAACCTAAACATAACCCTAAGCCTAACCCCAACTTTAAGCCTTACTCTAACACTAACACTAACCCTAACAATAACCCTAAACCCTAACCATAAACCTAACTATAACCCCTCACCCTAACCCTAACCCTAACCCTAAATCTAAACCCTAACCCTAACCCTAACCCTTAAACTAATCCTAACCCTAACCTAACCCTAATACTAACCCTAAATTCTAACCCTTTCACTAACCTTAACCCAATCCTAACCCTAACCCTAACTCCAACCCATACCCCTACTCCTAACCCCTAAATCTAACCCTAGCCTCTAGTCCTAACACTAACCCTAAACCTAACACTAAATCCTAACCCTAACCCTATCCCTAACCTAACCCTAACCCTAATACCCTAAAACTAACCCTAACTTTATTCTAACATTAACCCTAAACCTAAACCTCTTCTACCCTCAACCTAACAGTAATGCTAACCCTAACCCTAACACTAACACCAAACCCAACCCCAACCCTAAGCCCTAACCCTAACACTAAACCTAAACCCTAACACTTAAACTAACCATAGCCATAGACCTAGCCCTAGCCCCAGCCCTAGGACTAGCCCTAGCCCTATTCCTAACTATAGCCCTAACCCTAACCCTAACCCTTACCCTAAGCCTAAACACAAAACCCTAAACCTAACCCAAATCTAACTCTAAAACTAACACTAAATAAAACATCAACCCCTACCCAACCCCTAACCTTAACCCAAACCCAACCCTAACCCTAACACTAACCCTAACCTTATCCCTTACCCTAACTCTATCACTAAACCCTAAACTCTAACACTAACACTAACCCTAACCGTAAACACTAACCCTTACCCTAAACCTTAGTCAACCCTAAACCTAACCATAATCCTAACCCCAATCCCATTCCCCTACCCGTACCCATACACCGAACCCTAACCCTAAACCCTAACCTAACCCTAACCATAACCCCTACCCCTAACACAAACCTTAACACTAACCCTAAACCCTAACCCTAACACTAACCCTAAACCCTAACCCTAACCCTAAACCTAACCGTAACCTCTAACCCTAACCTTAACCGTAAACCTAACTCTTACCCTAACTCTAACCCTAAACCTAACCGTAACCCTAACACTATCCCTAACACTAACCCTAACACTAATTCGTCTAAACCTAAACTTAAACCTACCCCTACCGCTAACCCTATCCCTACCTCTACCCCTAACCAACCCTAACCCTAACCCTAACCACAACACTTAACCCTACCTCTAATCTTAACCCTAACCCTAAACTTAAACCGCTTTGTATACTAACCCTAACAGAAATGCTAACCCTAATCCTATCCCTAACTCCAACCCCAACCCTAAACCTAAACCTAACCTCAACCCTAGCCCTAACCCTAACACTAACACTAAATATGACCCTAACCCTAACTTTAAACCTTAACCCTAACACTAATGCTAACACTAATCCTAACCCTAACCCCAACCTAACAATAACCCTAACCTTAAACCCTAATCCTAACCCAATCCTAACCCTAAATCTAACTCCAAACCATACCCCTACCCCAACCCCTAACTCCTCACCCTTAACCCTAACACTAATCCTATCCCTAAACCCTAATCCCTAACCCTGACCCTAGCCCTAAACCCTAACCCTAACTCTAACCCTAAACGTAACTCTAACCCTAACCGTAACCGTAACCGTAAGCCTATCCCTAACACTAACTCTAACCCTAACTCGTTTAACCCTAACCCTAAACCTATCCCTACACCTAACCCTATCCCTACCCCTAACCCTAACCAAACCCTAACACAATCCTAACCCTAAATCGTCTAACACTAACCCTAAAACTATGCCTAACCCTAAAGCTACCCCTAATCCTAACACTAACCATAACCCTAACCCTAACACTAAACCCTCATACCTACCCCTGACCCTAACCCTAAACACGAACCCTAACCTTAAATATAACCCAAACCTAACCCTAAACCTAACCCTAACCCCTAACATTAACTCTAACCCTAACCCCAACCCCAACCCTAATCCTAATCATACCCTAATTCTAACCTAACCCTAACCCTAAGCCTCTTCTAACCCTAACCCTAACCCTTAACCTCTTCTAACCGTAACCCTAGCAGTAATGCTAATCCTAATCCTATCTCTAACCCCAACTCCAAACCTAAACCTAAACCTACACTAAGCCTAAACCTTAACCTAACCATAAACCTAACCCCAACCCTAACACTAACACTAACACTTACCCTATCCTTAATTCTAAAAACTAACCCTAACTCTAACCCTAAACCCTAACCCTAACCCTAAACCTAGTCTAGCCCTAGCCCTACCCCTGTCACTAGCCCTTGGCCTAACCCTATCCTTAGGTCTAACCCTACCCCTACCCTTAACCCTAACCCTTAACCCTAAACTCTAACCCCAAAACTAACCTTAACCCTAACCCAACCCTATCCCAAAACCTAAACCTAAATGCAACCCGTACACCTACCCTTACCCCTACCCCTAACCCTAACCCTAACAAAACCCTAACTCTAACCCTAACGCTAACCCTAACACTATCCATAACTGTAACACTAACCCTAAACCTAATCCTAACCCTAACCCTAACCCCAACCCTAACACAAAACCTAACACTAACACAAATCCTATCCCTAACCGTAACCCTAAACCCTAACCCTAACACTAACCCTAACTCTAAAACCTAACCCTAATCCTAACCCTAACCCTAAACAATAATCCTAACGCCAACCATAGCCTTTCCCAGCTGTAGTCCTAGCACTAGGCCTAGGCCTAACCCTACCCTTACCCTTAACCCTAACCCTAAACCCTAAACCCTAACCCTAAAACTAACGATAACCCTAACCTCAAACCAACCCTAACCCAAACCCTAACCCTAACCACAAACTTACCCCTACCCTTACCCCTACCCCTACCCCTAACCCTAATCAAAAACTAACACAAACCCTAACACTAACCCTAAACCTAAACCTAAACCTAATCCTAATCCTAATCCCAACCCCAACCCTAACCCTAACCGTACCCTACTGAAACCTAAATCTAAACCTAACCGTATTCTAAACCTAACCGTATCCTAAACCTATTCTAACCCTAACTCTAACAGTAATGCTAACCCTAATCATATCCCTAAACCCAACCCCAACCCTAAACGTAAACCTACCTTAAACCTAAACCTAACCCTAACTGTAAACCTAACCACAACACAAACCCTAACCATAACCCTAACTCTAAAACCTAACCCTAACTCTAACACTAACTCTAAAACCTAACCCTAACCTAACTCTAAACCCTACCCATACCCTTAACCCTAACCCTAAATAATAAACCCTAACCCTAAAACTAACCCTAACCCTAACACAACCCTAACCCTAACCCTAACCCCAATCCATACACCTACCCTTACCCCTACCCATACCCCTAACCCTAACCAAACCCCTAACCCTAACCCTAAGGCTAAACCTAACACTAACCCTAACTCTAACCCTAAGCCTAACCCTAACCCTAACCCGAAACTCTAACCTTAACCTTAACCATAACACAAAACTAACACTAACCCTAACCCTAACCCCATCCGCAACCCTAAAGCTAATCGTACCCTATCACTAACCTAACCCTAACTCTAACCCTATTCTAACCCTAACCCTAAATCTAAACCTCTTTAACCCTAACGCTAACAGTAACACTAAACTTAATCCTATCCCTAACCCCTACCTCAAATCTAAACCTAAACATACCCTACCCCTAAACCTAACCCTAACACTAACACTAACCCTAACCCTAACACTAACTCTAAAACCTAACCTTAACCCTAACCATAAACCCTAACCCTAACCCTAACCCTAGCCTTAGCCCTAGCCCTAGCCCTAGCACTAATCCTGGGCCTAACCCTATCTTTAGGCCTAACCCTACACCTACCTTGAATCCTAAACCAAATCCTAAACCCTAACCCTAAAACTAACCCTAACTCTTACCAACCCTAAACCTAACCCTAATACTAACCCCAACCCATACCCCTACCCTTACCCCTACCCTTACACCTAACCCTAACCAAACGCTAACCATAAACCTAATGCTAACCCTAACCCCAACCCTAAATCTAACCCTAACACTAACCCTAACCCTAAACCCTAACACTAACCCTTAACCCTAACGCTAACCCAGGCCCAAACCCTAACCCTAACCCTAACCCTAACAAATCCCTAAACCTAAACCTGAATCCTAACCCTAACACTAACCCTAACCCAATCCTAACCCTAACCCTAACTCCAACACATGCCCCTACCCTACCCCATCCCCTAACACTAACCCTAACATTAGTCCTAAACCCTAATCTCTAACCCTAACCCAAAACACTAACCCTAACCCTAACCATAACCCAAACCTAACCCTAACCCTAACCCCTAACCCTAAACCTAACCCTAACTCCTACCCATACCCCTACCTCTACCCCTACACCCATACAATAACGCTAACCCTATACCTAAACCCTTATCCCTAACCCTAACCTTAAACACTAACCCTAACCCTAAAAATAACCCAAACCTAACCCTAACCCTTAACCCTAACCCTAACCTCAACCCTAACCCTAACCTCAACCCCAAACCTAACCCTAACTGTACCCTAATACTAACCTAACTATAACCCTAACACTATTCTAACCATAACCCTAAATCTAAACCTCTTCTAACCCTAACATTAACTGTAATGCTAACCCTAATTCTATCCATAACACCAACCCCAACACTAAACCTAAACCTACCCTAACCCTTTAACCTAACCCTAACACTAACACTAACCCTATCCATAACCCTAAACCCTAACCCTAAACCTAAACCTAACACTAACACTAACTCTAATCCTAACCCTAACCTAACCCGAACCCGAACCCTAACCCTAACCCTAATACTAACACTAACAATATCCCCATCCTAACCCTAAACTTAACTCCAACCCATGCCCCTACCACTACCCCTATCCCCTAACTCTAACCCTAACCTTATCCCTAAACCCTAATCCCTAACCCTAACCCTAACCCTAAACACTAACCCTAACCCTGAACGTAACCCAAACTTAACAGTAACCCTAACCCTAACACCTAACCCTAACCCCTAACCCTATGCCAAACCCCAACCCTAACCCTAACCCTACTCTAACCCTCAAGGTAACCAAAACCCTAACACTGAACCCTAATTCTTACACTAACCCTAGCCCTAGCCCTAGCTCTAGCTCTAACCCTCTCTTAGCCCTAACACTAACACTAACCCTATCCCAAAACCTTGAACCCTAACCCTAACCCTAACCAAACTGCAACACATACTCCTACCTCTAACCCTACCCCTACCCCTAACCATGACACAAACCCTAACCCTAAACCCTAACCCTAACCCTGAACTCTAATGCTAACACTAACCCTAACCCAATCCTAACCCTAAACCTAACTCCAACCCAAGCCCCTACCCCTACCCCTATCCCCTAACACTAACCCTAAACCTATTCCTAAACCCTAATCCCTAACCCTAACCCTAACCCAAAACACTAACCCTAACCTTAACCCAAATCTAACCCTAACCCTAACCCTAACCCTAAACCTTAAACCATAACACTAACCCTAACCCAACTCTAACCCTCACCCTAACCCTAAACCTATCTCTTACGCTAACTCTATCACTAAACCCTAAACCCTAACACTAACCCTCATGCTAAACACTAACCCTAACCCAAATCCTTACACCCCTAAACCTAATTGTAATCCTAACCCAACCCATTCCCCTACTCCTACCCCGAACCCTAACCCTAACCCCTAATTTTAACACAAGCCATAGACTAACACTAAACCTTAACCCTAACACTAACCCTAACACTAACCTTATCCCTAAACCCTAATCCCTAACCCTAACCCTAAACATAAACAGTAACCCTAACCTTAACCATAACCCAAACCTTACCTAACCCATAACCCTAACCCTAAACATAACCCTAACCCTAAACTTAACCCTAACCCTAACTCTACTCCTAATCCTAACAGTAACCCTAACCCTAACCGTATCCCTAAACCCTAATCCCTAACACTAACCCTAACCGTAAACACTAACCGTAACCTTAACGATAACCGAAACCTAACCCTAACCCATAACCCTAACCCTAACCGTACCCTAACTGTAACCTAACTCTGACCCTAACCCTATTCTAACCATAACCCTAAACCTAAACCTCTTCTAACCCTAACCGCAACAGTAATGCTAACCCTAATCCTATCCGTAACCCCAACCCCAACCCTAATCCTAAACCTACCGTAACCCTATACCTAACCCTAACCATAAACCTAACCACAACTCTAACACTAACACTAACCCTAACGATGACCCTAACTCTAAAACCTAACCCTAACTCTAAATCCTAAATCCTACCCTTACCCTTTACACTATCCCTAAATGCTAAACCCTAACCCTAAACTAACCCTAACCCTAATCCAACCCTAACCCTAACCCTAACACCAACACATAACCCTACAATTACCCCTACCCCTACCCCTAAACTTAACCAATCCCTAACCCTAACCCTATCGCTAACCCTAACCCTAACCCTAACCCTAAACCTAACCCTAACCCTAACCCCAACCCTAACACTAACCCAAACACTAACACTAACCCTATCCCTAAACCTAACCCTAAACCCTAACGCTAAACCTAACCTAACCCTAACCCTAATACCCTAAACCAAACCCTAACCCTATTCTAATGCTAACCCTAAACCTAATCCTCTTCTAATACCAAACCTATCAGTAGCGCTAACCTGAACTCTAACCTTAACCCTAAATCTAAACCCTAACCCTAACCCGACCCGAAAACTCTACCTCTAACCCTAACTTTAAACCCTTACCCAAACCCTACCTCCAAACACTAACCTAAACCCTAAACCAAAAACCTAACCCTAACCTTAAAACTAAACCTAACCCTAAACCTAACCCTAAATCCTAAACCTAACCGTAACCCTAACCCCTAAATTCTAAACCTAATTCCTATTCCTAAACATAACTCTAACCCTAATCACTAAACATTAACTGTAACCCTAAGCCTAAACCTCACACTATCACCTAAACCCTAGTCCTAAACCCTAACCGTAAACCTTACCCTAAACCCTAACATTAATCCAAACCCTAAACACTAACCATAAACCTAACTGTAAAACTAACACTAACCACTAAAACCTAAGCCTAACCCTAACCCTAATTCCTAACCGAAACCCTAACCTTACACCTAAACCCTAACCCTGACACTAACACTAAACCCTAATCCTAAACCTAAGCGAAACTCTATCAACAAATGACTAACCTTAATCCTAAATCCTAACCCTAACCCTAACCCTAATGATAACACCAAACCCCTAACCATAAACCTAACCCCTAACCCTAACCCTACCACCTAAACCCTAACCCTAACCCTAACAGTAACACTAACCCTAAACTCTAACACTAACCCTAACTCTAAAACCTATCCCTAAACCTAAACCCTAACCCTAAGCCTTAAACCATAACCCAAACCTAACCCTAACCCTAACCCCTAACCCTAACCCTAACCCTAACCCCAAAACCAACCCTAACCCTAACGGTACCCTAACACTAACCTATCCCTAACCCTAACACTATTCTATCCCTAACCCTAAATCTAAACCTCTTCTAAACCTAACCTTAATAGTAACGCTAACCCTAATTCAATCATTAACCCCATCCCCAACCCTCAACCTAAACCTACCCTAACCCTTTAACCTAACCCCTAACACTAACACTAACCCTAACCATAACCTTAAACCCTAACCCTAACCCTAAACCTAACATTAACCCTAACCCTAATCCTAAACCTAACCTAACCCCTAACCCGAACACTAACCCTAAACCCTAATCCTTAAACTAACACTAACCCCATCCTAACCATAACCCTAACTCCAACCCATATCCCTACCCCTACCCCTAGCCCCTAACTCTAACCCTAACCCCATCCCTGAACCCTAATCCCTAACCCTAACCCTAACCCTAAACACTAACCTTAACCCTAAACGTAACCCAAACGTAACCGTAACCGTAACCCCAACCCCCTAACCCTAACCCTAACCCTATGCTAAACCCCAACCCTAACCCTAACCCTACCCGAACCCTAAAAGTAACCAAAATCCTAACACTGAACCCTAACCCTTACACTAACGCTAGCCCTAGACCTACCCCTAACCGTCACCCTATCCCTAACCGTAACCCTAACCCTATTCCTAAACCATGAACCCTAACCCTAACCCTAACCCAACAACAACACATAACCCTACCTCTAACCCTACCCCTAACCCTAACCCCTATCCCTAAACCTGACACAAACCCTAACCCTAAACCTCAACCCTAACCCTAAACCTTAAACCTTAACACTAACCTTAACCCAACTCTAACCCTAACCCTAACCCCAAACCTATCTCTTACGCTAACTCTATCAATAAACCCGAAACCCTAACACTAACCCTAATGCTAAACACTAACCCTAACCAAAATCCTTACACAACTCTAAACCTAACCGTATTCCTAACCCCAACCCATTCCCTACCCCTACCCCGAACTCTAACCGTAACCCCTAAACTAACACTAACAATAACCCCTAATCCTAACACAAGCCATAACCCTAACACTAAAACCTAACCCTAACACTAAGCCTAACCCTAACCGTAACCCTAAACTTAACCCTAACCGTAACCGTAACCGTAACCCTAACCCCAACCCTAACATCAACCCTAACACTAATACTAACCCTATCCCTAACTCTAACACTAAACCCTAACCCTAACACTAAACCTAACCCTAACACTAACCCTAACCCTAACTATAAAACCTAACCCTAACCCTAACCCTAACTCTAAAAACCTAACCCTAACCCTAACCCTAAACCCTAACCCTAACCCTAACCCTAGCCTGACTCTAGCCATAGCCCCAGCACTAGCCCTAGGCCTAACCCTATCCTTAGGCCTAAACCTACCCCTACCCCTTAACCCCAAAACTAACCCTAACTCTAACCCAAAACTAACCAAACCATAACCCTAACCCCAACACATACACCTACCCTTACCCTTACCCCTAACCCTAACCAAATCCTAACCCTAACCCTAATGCTAACCCTAACACTAAACATAACCCCTAACCCTAAACATTAACTTTAACCCTAACCCTAACCCTAACTCTTCTAACCCTAACCCTAACACAACCCTAACCCTAACACTAACTCGTCTAACTCTAACCCTAAACCTACCCCTTAACCTAACCCTACCCCTAATCCTAACACTAACGCTAACCCTAACCCTATCACTAGACCCTAATCCCGAACGCTGACCCTAACCCCAAACACTAACCCTAACCCTAATCATAACCCAAACCTAACCCTAACCCTAACCCTAACCATAAGCCCAACCCCAACCCTAACCTTAACCATACCCTAACACTAACCTAATCCTAACCTTATTCTAACCTAGCCCCCAAACCTAAACCTACCCTAACCCAAACCTAACCTTACTGCAACACATATACCTATTCTTACCCCTACCCCTAACCCTAACCCTAACCAAACACTAACTGTAACCCTAATGCTAACCCTAACACTAACCCAAACCCTAACACTAACCCTATCCATAACCTTAACCCTAACCCTAAACCTAAACCTAACCATAAGCCCAACCCCAACCCTAACCTTAACCATACCCTAACACTAACCTAATCCTAATCTTATTCTAACCTAGCCCTAAACCTAACCCTACCCTAACCCAAAACCTAACCTTAACCACAACACATATACCTATTCTTACCCCTACACCTAACCCTAACCCTAACCAAACACTAACTGTAACCCTAATACTAACCCTAACACTAACCCAAACCCTAACACTAACCCTATCCCTAACCCTAACCCTAATCGTAACCCTAACCGTAACCCTAAACCTAACCCTAATTCGTCTAACCCTAACCCATAACCTACCCCTACCCTCACCCTATCCTTATCCCTAACCCAAACACAACCCAAACCACAACCCTAATCCTAACCCTAAATCGTCTAACACTAACCCTAAACCTATCCCTAATACTAACCCTTCTCTTAATCCTAACACTAACCCTAACCCTAACCATATCCCTAAACCCTAATCCCTAACCTTAACCCTAACCCTAACCGTAAACAGTAACCCTAACCCTAACCATAACCCAAACCTAACCCTAACCCATAACCTTAACCCTAACCCCAACCCCATCCCTAACCCCAACCGTACCCTAACTGTAACCTATCTCTAACCCTAACCCTAACCCTAACTCTAAGCCTAACCCTAACCCTAATGCTAACCCTTACCATAACCATAACACTAACCCTAACTCTAAAACTAAAACTAGCCCTAACCCTAACCCCTAAACCTTAACCTTAACCCCAAACTCTAACCCTAACACTAACACTAACCCTAACCCTAACCCTAAGCCTAAACCCTAACCATAACCCTAACCCTAATCACTAACCCTAACCCTATCCTAAACCCTAAAACCTAACCCTAACCCTAAACCTAACCCTAACTCCAACACATACCGTACCCCTACCCCTAATCCCTAACCCTAACACTAACCCAATCCCTAAACCCTAATCCCTAACTCTAACCCTAACCCTAAACACTAACCCTAACCCTAACTCTTCTAACCCTAACCCAACCCCTAACCCAAACTCGTCCAACATAACCCTAAACCTATCCCTAACCCTAACCCTACCCTTAATCCTAACACTAACCCTAACTCTAACCCTATCTCTAAACTCTAATCCCTAACCTTAACCCTAAACCTAACCGTAAACACTAACCCTAACCCTAACCATAACCTAAACGTAACCCTAATCCATAACCCTAACCCTAACCCCAACCCCATCCCTAACCCTAAACGTACCCTAACTGTAACCTAACTCTAACCCTAACCCTAACTCTAAACCTATTCCTAAACCTATCGCTAACCCTTACCCAAACCTAACACTAACCCTAACTCTAACACTAACACTAACACTAACCCTAACCCTAAACCCCAACCCTAACCCCTAAATTCCAACCCTAACCCTAACACTAACACTAACCCCAAACCTAAGCCTAAACCCCAACCGTAACCCTAACCCTAAACACTAACCCTAACACTACCCTAATTCCGAAACCAAAACTTAACCCTAACCCAACCCTCAACCCTAACCCTAACCCAAACCGCAACACATACCGCTACCCCTACCCCTAATCCTATCCCTAACCCTAAACTTGACCCCAACCCTAACCCTAAACCCTAAGCCTAACTTTAACCCTAAACCTTAAACCATAACCCTAAACCTAACCGTAACCCAGCTCTAACCCTAACCCTAACCCTAACCATATCCCTACCCTAACACTATCACTAAACCCTAATACCTAACACTAAGCCTAACCCTAAACACTAACCCCAACCCTAATCCTTATACAACAATAAAACTAACCGTAACCCTAACGCCAACACATTCCCCTACCCCTACCCCTTCCCCGAACCCTAACCATAACAATAACCCCTAACCTAACCCTAACCTAACCCTAACCCCTAACCCAAACCCCAACCCATAACCCTAGCCTTGACCCTAACCCCAACCCCAACCCTAACCCTAACACTAAAATTAACCCTATGGTAACCGTAACCCTAAACCTAATCCACTTCTAACCCTAACCCTAAAAGCAACCCTAACCCTAATCCTATCCCTAACCCCAACTCCAACACTAAACTTAAACCTACACTTACCCTAAACGTAACACTAACCCTAACCATAACCCAACCCTAACCCTAACCCGAAGCCTTACCCCCAACCGTTACCCTAAACCTTACCCTAAATGAAACCTCTTCTAACCCTAACCCTAACCCTACCCTAACCCCAACCCATAGCCTTACCTTTACCCCTACCCCTACCTCTAAGCGTAAAACAACCCCTAACGCTAACCCTAACCCTAACGCTAATCCTTACCCCAACCTTAATATTAACACTAACTCTAACACTAACACTAACCCTAATCCTAACCCTAACCCTAAACCCCAACCGTAAACCTAACCCAACCCTAATCCTAACCCTAACCCAAACCCCAACTCATATATCTACACCTACTCCTAACCCTAAACCCTAAACCTAACCCCTAACCCTAACCCTAAGCCTAACACCCCTAACCCTAAGGCTAAATCATACCCTAAACCGAAACCTTTCTAACCCTAAACCTAAGAGTAATGCTAACCATAACCTTAACCCTAATCCCAACCCCAACCCCAATGCTAACCCAAACTGTACCCTATCCCTAAACCTATTCTAACCCTTACCTTAAACCATAACCTCTTTGAACCCTAACCCTAACCATACTCTAAACCTAACCCTAAACCTAACCCTAAACCTAATTCTATCCCTAACCCCAACCCCCAACCCCAAACCTATACCTACCCTAACCATAAACCTAACCCTAACCCTAACCCTAACACCTACCCTTCCCCATACACCTACCCCTACCACTAACCCAACCCTAACCCTAACCTTAATGCTAACTGTAACACTAATGATTACCCTAAATCAAACCCCAACCCTAACCCTGAATGAAACCCTAAGCCTTAACCCTAAACCTAACCCTAACCCCAACCTCAACCCTACCCCCTAACCATACCCTAACCCTAACCCTAACCTTAACCCTAACCATATTCTAACCCTAACCCTAAACCGAAACCTCTTCTGACCGTAACCCCAACCGCACCCTAACCATAACACTAACCCTAATCCTAAACCTATCCCTAACCCCAACCCCCAACCCTACCCCTAACCGGACCTTAACACTAACCCTAACCCTAACCCTATCCTTAACACTAACACTAGCCCTAGGCATAACCCCATCACTAGGCCTAACCCTAACCCTATTCTTAACCCTAACCCTAAACCCTAACCCTAACCCTAAGCCTAACCCCAACTCGCCTAACACTAACCGTAAACCTATCCCTAACCCTAACCCTACACCTAATGCTAACACTAACCCTAACCGTATCCCTAAACCCTAATCCCTAACCCTAACTCTAACCCTAACCCCAACCCTCTAACCATAACCCTAACCCTAACCTTAACCCTACCACCGAAACCCCAACCCTAACCCTAACAGTAACCCTAACCCCAAACTCTAACCCCAACCCCAACCCCAACTCTAAAACCTAAACCTAATACTTAACCCTAACCCCAACTCTAAAACCTAACCCCAACCCTCACCCTAAACTCTAACCCTATCCCTAACTCTAGCCTAGCCCTAGCCATAGCCCCAGCACCAACCCTAGGCCTAACCCTATCCTAAGCCTCAACCCTCCCCTACCCTTAACCTTAACCCTAAACCCCAAATCCTAACCCAGAATCTAACCCCAAATCTAACCCTAACACTAACCCAAGCCTAACCCAAATCCTAACCCTAACCTTAACCCATACCACTACACTTACCCCTAACCCTTACCCTAACCAAACCCTAACCCTAAACCTAACCCTAACACTAACTCTAACCCTAACTCTAACCCTAAACCTTATCCTAAACATAACCCTAACCCCAACCCTAATACTAACCCTAACAGTAACACTAACCCTATCCCTAACCCTAACCGTAACCCAAACCTTAACGTATCACTAACCATAGCCCCAACCCTAACCCTAACCCTAACCTAAACACCAACCCTAACCCTAACCCTAGTTAACCCTAACCCTAACCATAAACCCAACCCCTGAACCCTACCCCCTACACTAACCCTAGCCCTAGCCCTGGACCCAGCCCCTAGCCCTAACCCTCTACTTAACTCTAACCCTAACCCTAACCCTAACAAAACCCTGAACCCTAACCCTAACCCCTAACCCAAACCCTAACCTTAACCCTAACCCTAACTCGTCTAACATTATCCCTAATCCTACCCCTACCCCTAACCCTATATCTATCCCTAACCCTAACACAACCCTTACCCTAACCCTAACACTAACCCTAACCCAACACATACCGCTACCCCTACCCCATCCCTAACCCCTAACCCTAAACCTGACCCAAACCCTAACCCTAAACCCTAAACCTAACCCTACCTTAAACCTTAAACCATAACTCTAACCCTAACCCTCACCCAAATCCTAACCCTATCCCTTACCCTAACTCTACCACTAAACCCTAAACCCTAACACTAACCGTAGCCCTAAACACTAACACTAACCCTAATCCTTACACAACAATAAAACTAACCGTAACCCTAACCCCCAACCCATTCCCTGCCCCTACCCCTACTCTGAAACCCAACCATAACCGTAACCCCTAACCTAACACTAACCCTAACACTAACCCCAACCCATAACCCTAACCCCTAACCCATAACCCTAACCCTAACCCCTAACCCTAACTCCAACCCCAACCCTAACCCTAACTCTACCCTAACCCTAATACTACCCTAACCCTATGGTAACCGTAACCCTAAACCTAATCCTCTTCTAACCCTAAACCTAACAGTAACGCTAACCCTAATCCTATCCCTAACCCCAACCCCCAACACTAAACTTAAACCTACCCTAACCCCTAAACCTAACACTAACCCTAACCAGAAGCCAACCCTGACCCTAACCCTATGCCTAACACCTAACCATAACCATAAACCTTACCCTAAACCGAAACCTCTTCTAATCTTAACCCTAAGAGTAATGCTAACTCTATCCCTAACCCTACCCTTAATCTCAACTCATACCCTTACCGTTACGCTTACCCCCTCCCCCTAACCGGAAAACAACACTAAACCTAACGCTAACTCTAAACCTAACGCTAACCCTTACCCCAACCTTAACACTAAACCTAACTCTAACACAAACACTAACCCTAACCCTAACCCTAAACCCCAACCGTAACCCTAACCCACCCTAATCCTAACCCTAACCCAAACCCCAACACATACCGCTACCCCTATCTTTAACCCTAAACCCTAACCCCAACCCCTAAGCCTAACCCCTAACCCTAACCCTAAATCATACTCTAAACCGAAATCACTTCTAACCCTAAACCTAAGAGTAATGCTAACCCTAACCCTAACCCTAACCCCAACCCAACCCCAACCCTAACCCTAACCATACCCTAACAAACCCCTATCCCTAACGCTATTCTAACCCCTAACCCTAAACCGAAACCTCTTCGAACCCTAAGCCCCAACCGTACTCTAACCCTAACCCCACACCTAACCATCATCCTAATCCTACCCCTAACCCCAACCCCAAACCTAAACCTTTACCTACCCTAACACTAACACTAACCCTAACCCAAACCCTAAACCCTAAATGCTAACCCTGAACCTAACCCCTGACCCTAACCCCAACCCCAAACCTAACCCTAACTGTACACTAACCCTATACCTATACCCTTACCCTAACCATAACACTAACACAAACACTGACCCTAATCCTAATCCTAACCCTAAACCTAACTCTAACCCTAACCCCAACGCTAACACTAACCCTAACTCTAACCCTAAACCTAAACCTAATCCTAACCCTAATCGTAACTCTAAAATTAACCCTAACCCTAACCCTAACACCTACCCTTACCCATAACCCTACCGCTAGCCCCAACCCAACTCTAACACTAACCCTTATGTTAACTGTAACAATAAACATTACCCTACATCTAACTCTAACAGTAACCCTAGCCCAAACCCCAACCCATACTCCTACCACTAACCCTATCCCTATCCTAACCCCTAACCCTAACCCTGAACCAAACCCCTAACCCTAAACCCTAAACCTAACCCTAACCCCAACCCCAACCCTTCCCCTAACCGTACCACCTAACCCTAACCCTAACCTTAACCCTAACCCTAAACCTACCCTAACACTAACCCCAACCCTAACCCTAACCCTAATCCTATCCCTAACCCCAACCCCAACCCTTCCCTAACCGTACCCTAACCCTAACCCCAACCATTGCCTTAGCAATAGCACACAGACCTAGGCCTAAACGTATCACTCGGCCTAAACCTACCCCAATTTTTAACCCTAACACTAAACCCTAAACCCTTACCCTAACCCTAACCTTGACCCTAACCCCAACCACAGCCCTAACCCTAACCGTACACTAACCCTAAACCTCAACCCTAAACCTAACCATAACGCTAACCCTAACACTAACCCTAATCCTAACCCTAACCCTAACCCCACCCCTAACCCTAACCCTAACCCTAACACTAACCCTAACCCTAACCCTAACCCTAATCATAACCCTAAAACTAACCATAACCCTAACCCTAACCTAACCCCAACACTAACCCTAAATTCTGACCCTAACACTGACCTTAACCCAATCCTAACACTAACCCTAATTCCAACCCATACTCCTACCCCTAACCCTTCCCCCAACCCCTACCCCTAAAACCAACACTAGCCCCTAATCCTGCAACTAACCCTAATCTGAAAACGAAACCCCAACCCTATCCCTAACCTAACCTTAACCCTTATAAAGTAAACCTAACCCTAACTTTATTCTAACGCTAACCCTATACCTAAACCTCTTATACACTCAATCTAATAGTAACGCTAACCCTAACCCTGACACCAAACCCAACACTAAAACTAACGCTAATCCTAAACTCTAACCCCAAACCTAACCCCAAATCCCAACCCTTACACTAACCCCTAGCTTGAGCCCCAGCCCTAGCCCCAGACCTAGGACTGGCTCTAGCCTTATTCCTAACCCTATCGCTAACCCTAACCCAACTCTAACCCTAATCCTAAACCTAAACACAACCCTTAATGCTACTCCTAATCCTAACACTAACCCTAACCCTAACCCTATCCCTAAACCCTAATCCTTAACCCTGACCATAAACACTAACACTAACACTAATCATAACCCAACCCTAGCCCTAACCCTAACCCTAACCCTAATCCTAAACCCGATACCCTAAACCTAACACTAACCCCTAACCCTAACCACAACCTCTGACCCTACCCCTAACCGTAACCCTAACCCTAACCAAAACACCTGACCCTACCCCTAACCGTAACCCTAAACCTAACTAAAACCCCTAACCCTACCCCTAACCTTAACGCTAACCCTAAACATAAATCCTAAACCCTAACCCTAACCCAATCCTAACACTAACCGCACCGCCACACCTACCTTAATCCTAACCCAAACCCTAAACCGAAACCTTTCTAACCTTACACTAAGAGTAACGCTAACCGAAACCCTAAACCTAAGACCAACCCCAACCCTAACCCTAACCGTACACTTACCCTAACACTAACTCTGACCTTATTGTTACAGTAATCCTAAACCTAATCCTCTTCTAACCCTAACCCTGAGTAATGCTAACCCAAATCCTATCACTAACCCCAACCCCAACACTAAACTTAAACCTATCCTAACCCTAAACCTAACACTAACCCTAACCATAACTCAACCCTAATCCTAAACCTAAGCCTAACACCTAACCATAACCCTAAACCTTACCCTAAACTGAAACCTCTTCTACCCATAACCATAAGAGTAATGCTAACCCTAACCCTAACCCTAACCTAACAGCAACCCATACCCTTACAGTTACCCCTAACTCTACCCCTAACCATAAAACAACACTAACCCAATGCTAACCCTAAACCTAACAGAAACACCAACACATACCGCTACCCCTACCCCTAATCCAAAACCATAACCCTAAAACTGACCAAAACAGTAACCCTAAACCCTAACCCTAACCCGAACCCTAAACCTTAAACCCTAACCCAAACCCTAACCCTAACCCAACTCTAACCCTAACCATATCCCTTACCCTAACTTTATCACTAAACCCTAAACCCTAACACTAACCCTAACCCTAAACACTAACACTAATGTTAATCCTTACACAACAATAAAACTAACCGTAACCCTAACTCCAACCCATTCCCCTACCCCCTAGACGGAACCCTAACCATAACTGTAACCCCTAACCTAACACTAATCCTACCTCTAACACTAACACTAACAGTAAACCTAAACCCAACCTAAAGCTAAACCTAACCCTAACCCCTAACTCTAACCCTAACCCTAACTGTAACCCTAACCCTAACCCTAACCCTAACTCTAACCATAAATATAACCATAAACCTAACACTATCCCTAAGCCTAACCCTAACACTAACTCGTCTAAACCTACCCATACCCCTAACCCTATCCCTACCCCTAACCCTAACCCAACCCTAACCCTAACCCTAACCCTAACCACAAAACCTAGCCCTACCCCTAATACTAAACCTAACCCTAACCCTAACCCTATCCCTAACCCTAAACCTAAACACTAACCCTAACCCTAACCATAACCCAAATTTAACCCTAACCCTAAGCCTAACACCTAACCCTAACCCTAAACCTTACCCTAAACTGAAACGTCTTCTAAACCTAACCCTAAGAGTAATGCTAACCCTAA
The DNA here is from genome assembly GCA_917880005.1 of Nanger dama. Taxonomy (NCBI): domain Eukaryota; kingdom Metazoa; phylum Chordata; class Mammalia; order Artiodactyla; family Bovidae; genus Nanger; species Nanger dama. Next base: position 160,356 of record CAKJTW010000218.1, on the reverse strand, counting down.
TACTAACCCTAACCACAACCCCAACCCCAACCCTAACCCTAACCATATCCTAACCGTAATCCTATCACTAACCCCAACCCCAACCCTAAACCTATACCTACCCTTACCATAAACCTAACCCTAACCCTAACCCCTACCCTTACCCATACCCCTATCCCAACCCTAACCAAACCCTATCCCTAACCCTAACGCTAACCGTAACAATAACCATTACCCTTAATCTAACCCTAACCCTAACCCTAACCCAAACCCCAACACATAATTCTACCACTAACACTACCTCTAACAATAACCCCTAACCCTAACCCTGAACCAAACCCTACCCCTAAACCCTAAACCTAACCCCTAACCCCAACCCCAACCCTAACCCTAACCCTAACCCTAACCCTAACCCTAACCCTAACTTTAACCCTAACACTATTCTAACCCTAACCATAAACCGAAACCTCTCTGACCCTAACCCTAAGCCTACCCTAACCCTAACCCTAACCTTAACCCTAATTCTTTCACTCACCCCAACCCCAACCCTACCCCTAACCGTACCCTAACCCTAACCCCTAACCCTAGCCTTAGCACTAGCACTAGCCCTAGGCCTAACCCTATCCCTCGGCCTAACCCTAACCCTATTCTTAACCCTAAATCTAAACCCCAAACCCTAACCCTAACCCTAACCCAACCCTAACCCTTACCCTAACCCAAGCCCCAACACATACCGCTACCCCTACCCCTACTCCTAAACCCTAACCCTAAACCTGACCCATACCCTAACCCGAAACCCTAACCCTAACTCCTAACCATAAACCTAAACCATAACCCTAACCGTAAACCTAACCCAACTCTGAAACTAACCCTAACCCTATCCCTTACCCTAACTCTATCACTAAATCCCAAACCCTAACACTAACCCTAACCCTAAACACTAACACTAACCCTAATCCTTACACAACAATAAAACTAACTGTAACCCTAACTCCAACACATTCCCCTACCCCTACCCCTGACCCGAACCCTAACCATAACCGTAACCCCTAACCTAACACTAACCCTAACCCTAAAACTAACCCTAACACTAACCCTAAACCCTACCTAAACCTAAACCTAACCCTAACCCCTAACTCTAACCCTAACCCTAACTGTAACCCCAACCCTATCCCTAACCCTAACTCTAACCCTAAACATAACCGTAAACCTAACACTATCTCTAACCCTAACCCTAACTCGTCTAAACCTACCCGTACCCCCTAACCCTATCCCTACCCCTAACCCTAACCCTAACTCTAACCCTAACCCTAAACCTAACCACAACACCTAACCCTACCTCTACCCCTACCCCTAAACCTATTCCTAAACCCTAAACCGTAACCCTAACCCTAACCCTATCCCTATCCCTAACCCAACAATAACCCTTAGGCCTAACCCTAACACTAACCCCTAATCCTAACCCTAACTCTAAACACTAACTCTAAACCCTAACCCTAAAACTACCCTGCCCTATCCCTAACCCTAACCCCAAAGCCAACCCTTACCCAAACCCTACCCTAGCCGTAGCCCCAACCTTAGCACTAGCCTTAGCCCCAACCCCAGCCATAGCCCCAACTCAAATCCTAACCCTAACCCTAACTCTTACCCTAACCCTTGCCCTAGCCATAGCCCCAGCCCCAGAACTAGCCCTAGCCCCAACCCCAGCCATAGACCCAACCCCTAAGCCTAAACCTCACCCTAACCCCAACCCCAACACTAACCCTAGCACTACCCTAAACCTAAACTTAACCCTAACCCTAACTCCAACCCCAGACCTAGCCCTACCCCCTTGCCCTAACACTATCCCTAGCCCTAAACCTAAACCTAACCATAACCATAAACCCTAAACCCTAACATTAATGCTAACCCTAACACTAACTCAACCCTAACACTAACCCTAACCCTAACCCCAAACCATACCCTTTCCCCTACCCCTATCCCTACTCCTACCCGTAACCTTAATGCCTAACCCTAACTGAACCCCTAACGCTAAACCTAACCCTAAATCTAAACCTCTTCTTACCCTAACCTAACAGTAACGCTAACCCTAACCCTAACCCCAACCCCAACCTTAACCCTAACCCTACACTAACCCTAAACCCAACCCTAACCCCTAATCCTGACTCTAGCCCCAGACCTAGCCCTAGCTCTAATCCTAACCCTAACCCTAACCCTAACCTTTACCCTAGCCCCAGCCCTAGTCCTAACCCGAGAACTTGCCCCAGCCCCAACCGTATCCCTAGCCCAAATCCTAACCCCTAACCCTAACCCTAAAACCCAAACCCCAACCCCAACCCCTACCCCTAACCCAACCCTAAAGATAACCCTAACACAAACACAAACCCCTACCCCTACCGCTGCCTCTAACCCCCAACACTAACCCTAACCCTAACACTAACATTAGACCTAGCACTAGCCATAGCCCCAACCCTATCCCTAGGTCTAACCCTAACCCTAACCATAAACCCTAAACCCAAACCTAACCCTAACCCAAACCTAACCCTAACCCTAAACCCAACCTCAAGCCATTACCTTCCCCTACTCCTACCCCTACCCGTAACCCTAACCCCTAATCCTAACACTAACCCTAGCCGTAAACCTATCCCTAGCTCTAAACCTAACCCCAAACCTAATCCTAAAACACTAAAACCTAACACTAACCCTAAACACTAACCCTAACCTTAGCCTTAGCCGTAGCCCCAGCTCTAGCACTAGCCCTTGTCCTAAAACTAACCCCAGCCCTAACGCTAACCCTAAACCATAAACCCTAACCCTAACCCTGAAACTAGCCCTAACCCTAAAACTAACACTAACCCTAACACTAACCCTAATCCCAAACCTAACCCTAACCCTAACCCAACCCCTAACCCTAACCCTAACACTAACCTCAACCCATAAATCCACCCTTACCCCTAACCCTAACCCTAAACCTAGACCCAGCCCTATCCCTAGACATAGCCCTAGCTATAAACCCTAGCCCTAGCACCAGCCCCAAACCCAACCCTAACCCTAACCCAACCCTAACCCTAACCCTAACACTACCCTCAACCCCTAATCCTACCCCTACCCCCCCCTAACCCCAACCCCAACTCTAACCCTATCCTAACCCTAAGCCTAACCCTATTCTAACCCTAACCCCAAATCTAAACCTCTTCTTACCCTAACCCTAACAGTAACGCTAACCCTAACCCTTACCATAGTCCCAACCCAAACCCTAACCATGAACCTACCCTCACCCTAAACCTAACCCTAACCCTAACACTAACCCCAATCTTAACACCAACACTAACACTAACCTTATACCTAAACCTAAATCTAAACTAATCTTAACCCTAATCCTAAACAATAACACTAACCCTAACCCTAAAGCCTAACCCCTAACCCTAACCCTAAACACTAACCTTAACCCTGAACTTTGCCCCTAGTCATAGCCCTAGCCCCAGCACTAGCCCTGTCCCTAAACCTAGCCCTATCCCTACCTCTAACCCTACCCCCTAACCCTAACCCCAACCCAACCCTAACCCTAACCCCTAGTAACAACACTAACTGTACCCCTACCCCTACCCCTAACACTAAACACTAACCCTAACCCTAACCCAACCCTAACCCTAACCCTAACACTAACCTCAACCCCTAACCCTACCCCTCTCCCTAACCGTAACTCTAAACCTAGCCCTAGCGCTAGCCCCAAACCTAGCCCTACCCTTATCCCTAACCCTAACCATAACCCAACCCCAACCATAACCCTACCTCTATCCATAACCCTAATCCTAACACTGAACCCTAACCCTAACCCTGACCACAACCCCTAACATACCCCTTCCCTCAACCCTCACCCTAACCCTTAACAATGAACCTAACCCTAACCATAAACCCTAACTCTAACCCTAAACTAACCTTAACCCTAAATCCTAAACCTTAAATCTAACCCTATTCTAACCGTAAACCTAAACTTAAACCTCTTCTACCCTAACCCTAACAGTAACACTAGCCACAACCACAACCCTACCCCTACCCGTTAAGCCTAAACTTAACCATAGCCCTAGCCCTAGCCCTAGCCCTAAACCTAACCTTGACCCTAACCCAACCCTAAACCTAACGCTAACTCTATCCCTCACCCTATCTCTAAACCATAAACCCTAAACCTAACCCAACCATAAACCTAACTCTAACGCTAACCCCAAGGCCAACCCGAACCCTAACCCTACCCTAACCCTAAACTTAACACTAACCCTAACACTAAGCCTAACCCTAACCCTAATCCTAAAAATAACCCTAACCAATAACACTAACCCTATCCCTAATGCCTAACCCTAACCTGAACCCTAACCTTAAACCCTAAACCCTAACCCAAACCCCAAACCTAATCCAAACCCCACCTCTAACCCTAACCTTAACCCAAACCCTAAACTTTTAAACCTAACCCTAACAGTAAAACTAACCCTAAACCTAACCCCAAACCCAACCCCAACCCCAACACTAACCCTAAACATACCCTAACCCTAAACCTAACCCTAACCTTAACACTAACCCTAACCCTAACACTAACACTATACTCACCCTAACCCTAACCCTAAACTCTATCTCTCACTCTAACCCTAACCCTAACCTCTAACCCTAACCGTAACCGTAACCCTAATCATAACCATAACCCTAACCCTAAATCCTAACCCTAAGAGTAACACTAACCATAACACTAATCATAACCCTAACCCTAAACTCTAACACTAACCCTAACCCTAAACCGTAACCCTAAACCTAACCCTGCCTGAACCCTAACCCTAACCCTAACGCTAACCCTAAACACTAAAAACCTAACCCCAACCCTAACCATAACCCTAACCCTAAAATCTAACCCTTACCCTAACCCTCGCCCCAGCCGTAGCCCCAGCCCTAGCACTAGCCCTAGCCGTAACCCTAGCCATAGGCCTAACCTTAACCCTAACCCGAACCCCAAACCCAACCCTAACCCTACCCTAAACCTAAACCTAATCCTAACTCCAACGCTAACCCCAACCCTAACCCTAACGCTAACACTAACCCTAAACCTAACCCCAAATCTAACACTAACCTTTACCCTAACCCTAACCCCTAACCCCTAAGGCTAATTCTAACCCTAAGCCTAACCCTAACACTAACCCTAACCCTATACTTTACACCCTAATCCTAACCCTAACCCTAACCATACCCATACCCCAAATCCTATACCTAAACCTCACCCTAACCGTAAACCCTATCCCTAACTTTAACCTTAACCCTAAACTCTACACCCTAACCCTAACCCTAACCCTAAACCAACCATAAACCTAACCCTAACCCTAACAAGAAGTCCTAACTCTACCCCTACCACTAACCCTAACCCTAAACTTAACCCCAACCTTAGCCCTAGCACTATCCCAAGCTGTAACCCTATCCCTAGCCCTAACCCTAACCCCTAACCCTAATCCTAAACCCTAAACCCTAACTTTAACTCTAACCCTAAACCAACCCTAACCCTAACCCTAAACCCTAACATTAACCCTAACCCTATCCCTAACCCTAAATCCTAACCCTAACCCTAACCCTAACCCTAACACCTAACCCTAACCCCAACCCTAGCACTAGCCCTAGCCCTAACCCTATCCCTAGCCCTACCTTAACCCTAACCCTAACCCCAACCCAAACCTAAACCTAACCCCAAACGATAACCCTACCTCTACCCCTACCCCTAACCTTAACCCCTAACTCTAACCCTAACCCTAACCCTAATCCCTAAACCCTAACCCTAACTCAACCCTAACCCTAACCCTAAACCTTAACCCTAACACTAACCTAACACTAACCCTAAATCCTAAACACTATCCCTAATCCTAATACCATAAACCTAACCCTAACCCTATTCTAACCCTAACCCCAAACCTAAACCTCCTCTAACCCTAAACCTAACAGCAACCTTACCCCTAACCCTAACCCTAACCCTAACCTTACCACCTAAACCCTAACCCCAAACCTAACAGTAACGCTAATCCTAATACTAAACATAACTCCAACCCTAAACCTATACCTAACACTACCCTAACCCTATCCATAACCCTAACCCTAAACTTAAACCCTAACCCTAAACCTAGCACTAGCCTTAGCCCTAAAAGTATCCATAACACCAAACCTAACCCTTACTCTAGCCCCAACACTAAACACTAACCCTAAACCTAACCCCAAATCTAACCCTAATCCTAACCATAACTCTAAACCCTAAGCCCAACCCCAAACGTAGCCCCAGCCATAACCCTAACCTAGCACTAGCCCCAGCCCCACGCAAGCCCTAGTCCTAACCCTAACCCTAACCTAATCCTAACCCCAAATCCCAAACCCTAATCCCAACCCCAATACCCCAACCCTAATCCTAACCCTATTCTAACCCCTAACCCCAAACCTAAACCTCTTCTAACCCTAACTCTCACAGTAATGGTAACCTTAACCCCAACCCTAACCCCAACCCCAACCCTAACCCCAACCCCAACCATAACCCTAACCCTAACACCCTAACCCCTAGCCCTAGCTCCAGACCTAGCCCCATACCTAGCACTAACCCTAGACCTAACCCTATCCCTAACCCAAACCCCAACCATAACCCTAATACTAAACCCCAACCATACCCCAAACACAACCCTAACCCTAACCCACACATATCTTTAAACCTTCCCTAACAATAACTAGTATAACCCTAACCCTAACCCTGCCCCTAACCAGACGCCTACCCCTAACCCAAACCCTATTCTTAAACCCTATTCCATAACCCTAACCCTACACCTAACACTAAACACTAACCCTTACCTTAATCCTAACCCAACCCTAACACTAACCCTAACCCTAACACTAACCACAACCCCTACACCTACCCCTAACCCTAGCCCTAACCATATTCTAACCCTAACCCCAAACCTAACCCACTTCTAACACTAAACCTAATAGTAACGCTAACCCTAACCCCAAACCTAACCCCAATGCCAACCCTACCCTAACCCTAACCCTAACCCTAAACCCTAACCCCAACCCTAGCCCTAGTCCCAACTCTAATCCTAACCCCAAGTTTAACCCCAACACCTATATTAAGCCTAAACACATTCCCTAACCCTACTTCTAAGCTTAACACTAAACACTAACACTAACCGTAACCCTAATCCTACCCTAACCATAACCCTAACAATAGACGTAGTCCTAACTCTAACCCTATCCCTAACTTTAACCCTAACACCTATCCTAAGCCTAAACACTTTCTCTAACCCCAAACCTAAACCCTAACCCTAACCCTAACCTTAATCCCTAACCCTAACTATAACCCTATCCCTAACCCTAACCCCTATCCCTATCCCTACCCCAACTCTAACCCTAACCATAACAGTAAACACTAACCCTAACCCTATCCCTATCCCTAGCCTTAGCCCTAGCACTAGCCCTAGTCCTAACCCTATCCCTAGCCTAAACATAACCCTAACACTAACTCTAACCCCTAACCCTAACCCTAACCCTAACCCCTAACCATAACTCTAACCCCAACCTATACCTTAAACAAACTCTAACTCTAACCTTAAACCCTAAACCGTAAAGATATCCCTATCCCTAACCCAACCCTAACTCTAACCCAAACCCTAACCCTAACCCTAAACACAACCCCTAATCCTATCCCTCCCCTTAAACCTAACCCTAACCCCAACCCTTACCATATCCCTAAACCCTAAACCCTTACCTTAACACTAAACACCAACCTTAACACTAACCCTAAACAAACCCTAACCCTAACCATAACCCTAACACTAACCACAACCCCTAACCCTATGCCTTCCTCTACCCCTAACCCCTAACCCCTAGCCTTAGCCCCAGCCCTAGCCCTAACAACATCCCTAGCTCTAGCCCTAAACCTATCCTTAGCCCCTAACCCTAACCCTAACCCAACCCTAATCCAAACCCCAACTCTAACCCTAACCCTAACACTAAAACCTGAACACTAAACCTACCACTTACCCTAAACGTAAACTCTAACCCTAACAAACCCTAAACCAACCCAAACCCTAACCCTAACCCTAACCACAACCCCTAAACCTACCCCTAACCTTAGCCTAACCCTAAACCAAACACTAACCCTATCCCTAAACCCTAAACCCTAACCCTAACCCTAACCAAAAACACTAACCATAACCCACAACCAACAGTAACCTTAACCCTAACCTTAACACTAACCCCAACCCATATCCCTACCCCCACACCTACACCTTACCCTATCCCTAACCCTAACCCTAGCCCTAGTCCTAACTCTAACCCTAATCCTAACTTTAACCCTAACACCTATCCTAAGCCCAAACCCTTTCCCTAACCCTAACCCTAACCCAACCCCAACACTAAACCTAACACTAAACCTAGTCTTAGACCCAACCCTAGCCCTAGTCTTAAACCTACCCCTAGCCCCAGCCCTAACCTTAGCACTAGCCCCAACCCTAATCCTAACACTTATCCCTAACCCTAACCATAGCCCTAACCCTAACCATAACCGTAGCCCCAACTCGCTTAACCTCAACCTCTAACTCTAAAACTACCGCTACCCCTAAAACTAACCTATCCCTAACTCTAACTCTAACCCACACCATAACCACAACCCTTAACCCTACCGTTAACCCTATCTCTAACCCTAACCCTTACCATATCCCTAAACCTTAATCCAGAACCCTAACCCTAACACTAACACTAAACACCAACTGTAGCCCTAACCCCAACCCAAACCTAACCCTAACTCTAACCTTAACACTAACCACAACCCCCAAACCCACACCTAACCCTAGCCCCAACCTTAACAATAACCCCTAGCCCTAATCCCAAACCCCTAGCCCTAGTCCTAACCCTAAACCTAAACGTACCAAACTGCAACCTAACCCTAACCCTAACCCTATTCTAACCATAATCCTAAACTTAAACTTCTTCTAACCCTAACCCTAAAAGTAACGCTAACCCTAATCCTATCCTTAACCCCAATCCCAACCCTAAACCTAAACCTACCCTAATCCTAAACCTAACCCTAACGGTACACCAAACCACAACTCTAACACTAACACTAACCCTAACCCTAACCCTAACCCCAAACCTAACCCCAACCCTAAAACCTAACCATAAACATAACTCAAACCCTAACCCTAACCGCAACCCATACCCCTACCCTTACCCCTACCACTACTCCTAATCCTAACCACACCCTATCCCTAACCCTAATGCTAACCCTAACTGTAACCCTAACACTAATCCTATACCTAATCCTAACCCTAACCCTAACCACAACACTAACACTAACACTAACCCTATCCCTAAACCTAACATTAAACCCTAAACCTAACCCTAACCCTAAATGCTAACCCTAATCTTAACCCTAACCCTAACACTACCACTAACCCTACCCCTAACCTAACCTTAACCCTAACCCTAAACCCTAACCCTAACACTAACCCTACTCAATCCTTACCCTAAACCTAACTCCAACCCATACAAATACCCCTAACCCTAACGCTATCCCTAAACCCTAATCCCTAACCCTAAACATTAACCCTAACCCTAAACATAACCCAAACCTAACCCCTAACCCCTGACCCTAACCCTAGCCTTAGCACTAGCACCAGGCCCAGGCCTAACCCCAACCCTTGGCCTAACCCCAACCCTATTCTTAACCCTATCTCTAAACCTTAAACCCTAACCCTAACCCTAACCCTAACCCTAACCCCTGACCCTAACCCCAACCCCAACCCTAACCCTAACCGCACACTAACCCTATTCCTAAACCCTAACCCTAACCCTAATGCTAAACCTGACACTAACCCTAATCCTAACCCTAACCCTAACCCCAACCTTAACCCTAACCCCTAACCCTAACCCTAATCATAACCCCAAAACTAACCCTAACCCTAACCCTAACCTAACCCTAGCACTAACCCTAAATTCTAACCCTAACACTAACCTTAATCCAAACCTAACCCTACCCCTAACTACAACCCATATACCTACGCCTACCCCTTCCCCTAACCCCTAACCCTAACCCTAACCCTAGCCCCTACCCTGACACTCACCTTAATCTTAACACTAAACCCTAACACTATCCCTAACCTAACCCTAACCCTAATAAACTAAACCTAACCATAACTTTATTCTAATGTTAACCCTAAACCTAAATCTCTAAACTCAACCTAACAGTAACGCTAACCCTAAACCTAACCCTAACCCCAACCCCAACCCTAACCCTAACCGTAACCCCAACCCTAACACTAACCCTAACCCTATGGTAACCGTAACCCCAAACCTAATCCTCTTCTAACCCTAACCCTAACAGTAATGCTAACCCTAATCCTATCCCTAACCCCAACCCCAACACTAAACTAAAACTTATCCTAACCCTAAACCTAAAACTAACCCTAACCATAACCCAATCCTAACCCTAAACCTAAGCCTCAACCCCTAAGCCTAACCCTAAACCTCACCCTAAACGAAACATCTTCTAACCCTAACCCTAAGAGTAATGCTAACCCTAACCCTAACCCTACCCTAACCCCAACCCATAACCTTACCATTACCCCTACCCCTACCCTTAACCTTAAACAACCCTAAACCTACCATAACGCTAACCCTTTCTCAACCTTAAAACTAACCCTAACTCTAACACTAACACTAACCTTAACCCTAACCCTAAACCTAACCTAACCCTAACCCAACCCTAACCCCAACCCAAACCGCAACACATACCTCTACCCCTACCCCTAACCATAAAGCCTAAACCTAATCCTAAGCCTAACCCCTAACCCTACCCCTAAATCATACCCTAAACCGAAACCTCTTCTAACCCTAAACCTAAGAGTAATGGTAACCCTAATCCTAACCCTAACCCCAACCCCAACCCCAACCCTAACCCTAACTGTAACCTAACACTAACCGTATCCCTAACCCTATTCTAACCGTAACCCTAAACCGAAACCTCTTCGAACCCTAACCCCAACCGCACTCTAACCCTAACCCTAAACCTAACCCTAACCCTAACCATAAACCCAAATCTAACCCTAACCCTAACACCTACCCTTTCCCACACCCCTACCCATAACCCGAATCCAACACTAACCCTAACCCTAATGCTAACTGTAACACTAACCATTACCCTAAATCTAACCCCAACCCTAACCCTAACACAAATCCCAACCCATACTCTTACCACTAACCCTACCCTTAACCCTAACCCCTAACCCTAACCCCTGAACCAAACCCTAACCCTAAACCCCAAACCTAACCCTAACCCCAACCCCAACCCTACCCCTAAACCGTTCCCTAACCCTAACCCTAACCTTAACCCTAACCCTAATCTAACCCTAACCCTAAACCGAAACCTCTTCTGACCCTAACCCTAACCGTACCCTAACCCTAACCCTAACCCTAATCCTATCCCTAACACCAACCCCACCCCTAACCCTAACCATACCCTAACCCTAACCCTAGCCTAAGCACTAGCACTAGCCCTAGGCCTAACCCTATCCCTCGGCCTAACCCCAACCCCTATTCTTAACCCTAACCCCAAACCCTAAACCCGAACCCCAACCCTAACCCTAACCCAACCCTAACCCTAACCCAAACCCAAACCCCAATACATACCACTACCCCTACCGCTAACCCTAAATCCTAACCCTAAACCTGACCCATACCCTAACCCTAACCCTAACCCTAAACCGTTCCCTAACCCTAACCCTAAACAGTTCCCTTCCCCTAACCCTAACCCTAACCTAACAGCAACCTTACCCCTAACCCCAACCCACCCTAACCCTAACCCTAACCCTATTCTTAACCCTAACTCTAAACCCCAAACTCTAACCCTAACCCTAACCCCTGACCCTAACCCCAACCCCAAACCCTAACCCCAACCGCACCCTAACCCCAACCCCATGGTAACCGTAACCCTAACACTAACTAAAACCCCTAACCCTACTCCTACCCCTAACCCTAAACCTAAACATAAATCCTAAACCCTAACCCTAACCCAATACTAACCCTACCCCTACCCCTACCCCTAAACCTAACCCAAACCCTAAACCGAAACCTCTTCTACCTTACCCTAAGTGTAACGCTAACCTTAAACCTAAACCTAACTCCAACCCCAACCCTAACCCCAACCGCACCCTAAACCTAAGAGTAACGCTAACCCTATTGTAACCGTAACCCTAAAACTAATTCTCTTCTAACCCTACCCTAACAGGAATGCTAACCCTAATCCTATTCCTAACCCCAACCCCAACACTAAACTTAAACCTATCCTAACCCTAAACCTAACACTAACCCTAACCATAACCCAACCCTAACCCTAACCCTAAGCCTAACCCCTAACCCTAACTCTAAACCTTACCTAAAATGAACCCTCTTCTACCCCTAACCCTAAGAGTAATGCTAACCCTAACCCTAACCTAACACCAACACATACCCTTACCGTTACCCCCTAACCTTACCCCTAACCGTAAAACAACCCTAACCCTAATGCTAACCCTTACCCCAACCTTAACACTAAACCTAACCCTAACACTAACACTACCCCTAACCTTAAACCTAAACCCTAACCTTAAACCTAACCCAACCCTAACCCTAATCCTAACACAAACCCCAACACATACCGCTACCCCTACCCCTAACTCTAAACCCTAACCCTAAACCTGACCAAAACAGTAACCCTAAACCCTAACCCTAACCCTAAACGTAAACCTAAAACCATAACCCTAACCCGAACCCTAACCAAACTCTAACCCTAAACTTAACTCCAACCCTATCCTTTACACTTACTGTCACTAAACCCTAAACCCTAACACTAACCCTAACCCTAAACACTAACACTAACCTAAATCCTACACAACAATAGAACTAACCGTAACCCTAACTCCAACCCATTCCACTACCCCTACCCCTACCCCGAACCCTAATCATAACTGTAACCCCTAACCTAACACTAATCCTAACCCTAACACTAACCCTAAACCCTACCTAAACCTAATCTTAACCCTAACCCCTAACTCTAACCCTAACACTAACTGTAACCCTAACCCCAAACCTAACCCTAACTCTAACCCTAAACATAACCATAAACCTAACACTATCCCTAACCCTAACCCTAACCCTAACTCGTCTAAACCTTCCCCTACCCCTAACCTTATCCCTACCCCTAATCCCAACCCAACCTAACCCAACCCTAACCCCTAACCCCAACCACAACCCCTAACCCTACCCCTAATACTAACACTAACCCTAACCCTAACCCTAACCCTATCCCTAAACCTAACCCCAAACACTAACCCTAACCCTAACCATAATCCAACCTGAACCCTAACCCTAAGCATAACCCCTAACCCTAACCCTAAACCTTACCCTAAACTGAAACCTCTTCTAACCCTAACCCTAAGAGTAATGCTAACCCTAACACTAACCCTAACCCCAACCCCAACCCGAATCCCAACCCTAACCCTAACCGCACCCCTAAACTAATCATATCCCTAACCCCAAACCCAATCCGAAACCTATACCTACCCTAACCATAAACCTAACCCTAACCCTAACCCCCTACCATTACCCAACCCTATCCCTAACCCTAAAGCTAACCGTAACACTAACCATTACCCTAAACCTAACCCTAACCCGAACCCCAACCCATACTCCTAACACTAACACTACCCCAACCCTAACCCCTAACCCTAACCCTGAACCAAACCCCAACCCTAAACCCTAAACCTAACCCTAACCACAACTCCCAACCCTAACCCCTAACCCTAACCCTAACCCTAACCCTAACCTTAACCCTAAGACTATTCTATCCCTAACCCTCAACCGAAACCTCTTCTGACCCTAACCCCAACCGTAACCCTAACCTTAACCCTAATCCTATCCCTAACCCCAACCTCAACCCTAGCCCTAACCCTAACCCTAATCCTAACCTTAGCACTAGCACTAGCCCTAGGCCTAACCCTATCCCTCAGCCTAACCCTAACCCTATTCTTAACCCTAACCCTAAGCCCTAATTCCTAACACTAACCCTTAACCTAACCCAAACCTAACCCTAACCCTAACCCAAACCCCAACACATACCGCTTCCCTACCCCTAATCATAAACCCTAACCCTAAACCTGAACCATACCCTAACCCAAAACCCTAACCCTAACCCTGACCCTAAACCTTAAACCCTAACCCTAACCCTAACCCAACTCTATCCCTAAACCTAACCCTAACCCTATCCTTACCCTAACACTATCACTAAACCCTAAACCCTAACACTATCCCTAACCCTAAACACTAACACTAACCCTAATCCTTACACAACAATAAAACTAACCATAACCCTAACTCCAACCCATTCCCCAAGCCCTACCCCTACCCCAACCCTCAACCATAACCATAACCCCTAACCTAACACTAACCCTAACCCTAACACTAACCCTAACACTAACCCTAAACCCTACCCTAAACCTAACCCTAACCCCTAACCCCTAACTCTAACCCTAACCCTAACTGTAACCCTAACCCTAAACCTAACCCTAACACTAACCCTAAACATACCCATAAACCTAACACTATCCCTAACCCTAACCCTAACCACCCTAACTCGTCTAAACCTAACCCATACCACTCACCCTATCCCGAACCCTAACCCTAACCCTAACCCTAACCTTAACCCTAACCCTAACCCCAACCCCTACCCCTAACCCTAAGCCTACCCCCAAACCTAACCCTAACACTAACCCTAACACTAACCCCAAACCTAAAACTAACCCTAAACTAATCTTAACTCTAAACCCTAAACCCATCCCTAACTCTACACACCAACACCAACACTAACCCTATCCCAAACCCTAAACCTAAACCCTAACCCTAAACCTAAACCCTAACCCTAACTCTAACACTAACCCAAACCCTAACCCTAACCCTAAAACCTAACCCTAAACCAAACCCTAATCCCTAATCCTAACCCTAACCCTAGCCCTAGCCCCAGCCATTGCCCCAGCACTAGCAGCCCCAGGCCTAGCCCTTACCCTAGGCCTAACCCCATCCCTACCCCTAACTCTAACCCCAAACCCCAAAACTAACCCTAACCCTAACCCAACCCTAACCCAAACCCAAACCAAACCCTAACCCCAACCCATACCCCTACACTTCCCTTACCCTTACACCTAACCAAATCCCAACCCTAACCTTAACGCTAACCCTAACACTAACCCTAAACCTAACCCTAAACCCTAAACCTAACCCTAACCCCAACACTAACACTAACCCTAACACTAACACTAACCCCAGCCCCAACCCTAACCCCTAACACTAACTTAACACTAAAACTAACACTAAACACTAACCCTAACACTAACCCTAACCCAACCCTAAACCTAACCCTAACCCCAAGCCATACCCTACCACTACCTATAACCCCTAACCCTAACCCTAAACCAATCCCTAAACCCTAATCCCTAACCCTAACCCTAACCCTAAAACTAACCCTAACTCCCCAACCCCTAACCCCAACTCTTCTAACTCCTAACCCTAACTCTTCTAACCCTAACCCTAACCCAAACCCTAACCCTAACCCTAACCCAAACCCCAACCCTAACCCTAACCCTAACCCTAACCCTAAACCAACCCTAAACATAACCATAACCCTAACCCTATCTCACACATAGCATTAACTCTACCTCCCCTATCCATGACCCTAACCCTAAACCCTAAACCTACACCTAACCCTAACCCCTAACCCTAACTCAAACCCTAGCCCTAACACTATACCTAACCCTAACCCTAACACTAAACCCTAACCCTATCCCTAACTTCTAACCCTAACCGATAACCCTAACACTAACCCTAACTCGTCCAAACCTAACCATAAACGTACCTCTACCCCTACCCCTAACCCAACCGTAACCTTATCCCTAACCCTAACCACAACCCCCTAAACCTACCTGCACCACTACCCCATCCATAAACATAACCCTATCCCTAAACCCCAAACCAAAACACTAACCCTAACCCTAACACTAAACACTAACCCTTACCTTAGCCCCCAACCCTAACACTAACCCCAACCCCAACCCCAAACCTTACCCCCCCTAACCCTAGCCTTAAACCTATTCTCACCATAACCATAAACCTAACTCTCTATAACAATAAACCCAATAGTAACGCTAACCTTAACCCCTAAACCTAACCCCAACGCCAACCCTACGCTAAACCTACCCTAACCCCAGCCCTAGGCCTAACCCTAACCCTAAACCTAACTTTAACCCTAACACATATCCTAAGCCTAAACTCTTTCCCCAACCCTAACCAAAATCCCTAACCCTTACCTTAACCCTAACACTATCCCTAACCCTAATCCTAACCCCTAACCCTATCGCTAACCGTAACTCTAACCCTAACCATAACACTAAACACTTACCGTAACCCCAAGCCCCAAACCTAAGCCTAACCCTAACCCTAAACCTAACACCAACCCCAACCCTAACTCCTAACCCCAACCCTAACCGTAACGCTAACCATAACGCTAACGCTAACCCTAACCCTAACCCTAACCCCCAAACCCTAACCCTAAACCCTGACCCTGATTCTAACCCCACTAACCCTAATACTAAACCCCAACACTAACCCTAACCCTAAGCGCTAAACCTAAGCCTAACCCTAACCCCCTAACCCTAACCTTAACCAAAACCCCTAACCCTAACCCTAACCCAAAACAAACCCTAACCCTAAACCTTTCCCTAACCCTAACCCTAAACCAAACCCTAACCCTAACCCTAATCCAAACCCTAAACCAAACCCCCTAACCCTAACCCCAACTCCAAACCCAACTCCTAACACCAACCCCAACCCTAAACATACCCCGAACCCCAACCGCAACCCTAACCCCAACCACAATACCAACCCTAAACCCAACCCCAATCCCAACCCTAAACGCCACCCCAATCCTAACCCCAACCCCAAACCTAACCCTAACCCTAACACCTAACCCTAACTCTAACCCTAACACTGAACCATAACCATAACCCCTACCCCAACCCTAACCCTAACACTAATCCTAACCACTAACCCTAACCCTAACCCCTAACCCAGCCCTAACCCTAACCCTAACCCCAAACCCTAACCCAAACCCCTAACCCTAACCCTAACCCTAACCCTAACCCCAACCCTAACCCTAACCCCAACCCTAACCCTAACCCTAACCCCAACCCCAACCCCAACCCTAACCCCTAACACCAACCCTAACCCTAACACTAACCCTAACCCCTAACCCGAACCCTAACCCCTACCCCAACCCTAACCCTAACCCTAACCCTAACCACTAACCCCAACCCTAACCCTAACCCTAACCTAACCAACCCCTAACCCTAACCCTAAACCTAAACCCTAACACTAAACCTCTTCTAACCCTAAACTTAAGAGTAACGCTAACCCTAACCCCCTAACCCCAACCCTAACCCTAACCCTAACCCCTAACGCTAACCGTAACCCCTACCCCAAACCCTAACCCTAAACCTAATCCTAACCACAAACCCTATCCCTACCCTAAACCCTAACAATAACACTAACCCTAACCCCTAACCCTAACCCTAACCCTAACACCTAACCCTAACCGTAACGCTAACCCCTAATCCTAACCATAACCCATACATAGCTTTAACCCTACCCCTACCCCTATCCCTAACCCTAACACTAACCCCTAAACCCACACCTAACCCTAACCCCTAACCCTAACTCAAACCCTAGCCCTAACACTAAATCCTAAACCTAAGCCTACCACTAATCCCTAACCATAACCCTAACTTCTAACACTAACCGCTAACCCTAACCCTAACCCTAACTCGTCTAAACCCTAACCCTAACCCTACCTTTACCCCTACCCCTAACCCAACCGTAACCTTATCCCTAACCCTAACCACAACCCCTAAACATACCTGAACCACTACCCCTACCCATAACCATAACCTATCCCTTAACCCTAAACCATAAATCTAACCCTAACCCTAACACTAAACACTAACCCTTACCTTAACCCTAACCCAACCCCTAACACTAACCCTAACCCTACACTAACCACAACACCTAAACCTACCCCTAACCCTAGCCCTAACCTTATTCTAATCATAACCCTAAACCTAACTCCCTATAACAATAAACCAAATAGTAATGCTAACCTTAAACCCAAACCCAACCCCAACGCGAACCCTACCCTAAACATACCCCTAACCCTAGCCCTAGGCCTATCTCTAACCCTAACCCTAACTTTAACCCTAACACATATCCTAAGCCCAAACTCTTACCTAACCCTAACCCTAAACCCTAACCCCAACCCTAACACTAATACCTAACCCTAACCTTAACACTAACACAATCACTAACCTTAACCCCAAACCCCAAACCTATCCCTACCCCTAAATCTAACCCCAACCATAACACTAAACACTAACCCTTACCCTAGTCCTAGACCTACCCTATCACTAGCCCTAGCACTAGCCCTAATCCTAAACCTATCCTTAGCCCGAACAATAACCCTAACTGTAACCCTAACCCTAACCCTAACCCTAACCCTAACACTAACCCTAACCCTAACCCCAAACCCTAACCCTAACCGCTACACCTAACCCTAACGCTAACCCTAAACCTAACACCAACCTAACGCTAACCCCAACCACAACCCTAACCCTAACCACAACCCCAACCCTAACCCTAACCCCAACCCTAAACCTAACCCTAGCCCTAACCCTAATGCTAAACCTAACGCCAACGCTAACCCTAACGCTAAACCTAACCCTAAACCCTGACCCTGATCCAGAACCCAACAATAACCCTAACCCTAACACTAACCCCTAACCGTAACGGTAAACCCAAACCCTAACCCTAACCCTAAGCCCTGAGCCTAACCCCTGACCCCGAACCCCAACCCCAACCAAAATCCCTAAACCACAACCCCAACCCCAAACCTAACCCTAAACCTAAACCTAACCCCAAACCAAACCCTAACCCTAACCCTAACCCTAAACCAAAGCCTAACCCTAACCCTAACACTAACCCCAACCCTAACCCCAACCCCAATGCCAACCCCTAACCCCAACCCCAACGCTAACCCTAACACTAACCCCTAACCCTAACCCTAACCCTATCCCCTAACCCTAACACTAACAGTAACCCTAACCCTTAACCCTAACCCCTAACCCTAAACCTAATGCTAACACTAAGGCTAACGCTAACCCTAACGCTAACCCTAACCCTAAACCCTGACCCTGACACTGACCCCAAGCCTAACACCAACCTTAAACCTATCCCGTACCCCAACCCTAACCCTAACCCTAATCCTAACCACTAACCGTAACCCTAACCCCTAAACCCTAAACCTAACCCCTAACCCCTAACCCCCAACCCTAACCCTAACACCTAACCCTAACCCTAACCCTATACCTAACCCTAACCCTAAACCAACCCTAAAACTAACGTTAACCCTAACCCTATCCCACACATAGCATTAACACAACCCCTCCCCTATCCATAACCCTAACCCTAAACCCTAAACCCACACCTAACCCTAAACCCTAACTCTAACTCAAACCCTAGCCCTAACACTATACCTAACCCTATCCCAAATACTAAACCCTAACCCTAACCCTAAC
This sequence comes from Nanger dama, assembly GCA_917880005.1. Taxonomy (NCBI): domain Eukaryota; kingdom Metazoa; phylum Chordata; class Mammalia; order Artiodactyla; family Bovidae; genus Nanger; species Nanger dama. Next base: position 140,668 of record CAKJTW010000218.1, on the reverse strand, counting down.
TCTCTAACCCTAAACGATAACCCTAACACTAACCCTAACTCGTCTAAACCTAACCCTAAACCTACCTCTACCCCTACCCCTAACCCAACCGTAACCTTATCCCTAACCCTAACCACAACCCCTAAACCTAACCTGCACCGTTACCCCTACCCATAAATATAACCCTATCCCTAAACCCTAAACCATAACACTAACCGTGAACCTAACACTAACCGCTAACCCATACCTTAACCCTAACACAACCCTAACACTAACCCTAACCCTAACACTAACCACAACCCTAAACGTACCCCCTAAACCTAGCCCTAAACCTATTCTCACCATAACCCTAAACCTATCCCTCTATAACAATAAACCTAATAGTAACGCTAACCTTAACCCCAAACCTAACCCCAACGCCAACCCTACCCTAAACCTACCCTAACCATAGCCCTAGGGTAACCCTAACCCCAAACCTAACTTTAAAACTAACACATATCCTAAGCCCAAAATCTTTCCCCTAACCCTAACCCTAAACCCTAACCCTAACCCCAACCCGAATCCCTAACCCTAACCTTAACCCTAACACTATCCATAACCCTAATCCTAACCCCTAACCCTATCCCTACCCTTAACTCCCTAACCCTAACAATAACACTAAACACTATCCTAACCCCAGCCCCAGCGCT
>CAKJTW010000218.1:132500-135000 GCA_917880005.1 Nanger dama | reverse complement strand
CTAACTCAAACCTTAGCCCTAACACTATACCTAACCCTATCCCTAACACTAAACCCCAACCCTAACCCCTAACTTCTAACCCTAACCGATAACCCTAACACTAACCCTAACTCGTCTAAACCTAACCCTAAACCTACCTCTACCCCTACCCCTAACCCAACTGTAACCTTATCCCTAACCCTAACCACAACCCCTAAACCTACCTGCACCACTACCCCTACCCATAAATATAACCCTATCCCTAAATCCTAAACCATAACGCTAACCCTAACCCTAACACTAAATACTAACGCTTACCTTAACCCTAACAGAACCCTAACACTAACCCTAACCCTAACACTAACCACAACCCCTAAACCTACCCCCAACCCTAGCCCTAAACCTATTCTCACCATAACCCCAAACCCAACCCTCTATAACAATAAACCTAATAGTAACGCTAACCTTAACCCTAAACCCAACCCCAACGCCAACCCTACCCTAAACCTACCCTAACACTAGCCCTAGGGTAAATCTAACCCTAAACCTAACTTTAAAACTAACACATATCCTAAGCCCAAAATCTTTCCCTAACCCTAACCCTAAACCCCAACCCTAACCCTAACCCGAATCCCTAACCCTAACCTTAACCCCAACACTATCCCTAACCCTAATCCCAACCCCCAAACCTACCCCCTACCCCAAACTCTAACCCCAACACTAACACTAAACACTATCCCTAACCCTAGCCCCAGCGCCAGCCCCAAACCCAGCCCCAGCACTAGCCCCACTCCTAAACCTATCCCTAGCACGAAACATAACCCTAACAGTTACCCTAACCCTAACCCTAACCCTAAACCCAAACTAAACCCTAACCCTAACCCCAACCAAAACCCCTAAACTTAACCCCAACCCTAACCCTTAACCCTAACCTTAAACCCAAACCCCAACCCCAAGCCTAACACCTAAACCTAACACTAACCCAAACCCCAAACCTAATCCCAACCCTAACCCTAACCCCAACCCCAATCCTAACCCTAAACCCAAACCTAAACCTAACCCTAACGCTAACCCTAATGCTAACACTAACACTAACGCCACCCTAAGGCTAACTCTAACTCTAAACCCTGACCCTGACCCTGACCCTGACCCTAACCCTAACCCTAACCCCAACCCTAATCCCAACCCTAAGTCCTAAACCTAACCCTAACCCCAACATTAAAACAAACACTAAGCCCCAAACTTAACCCTAAGCCCAACCCCAACCCTAACCCCCTAACTCTAACCCTAACCATAAATCTCTTCTAAACCTAAACTTAAGAGTAACGCTAACCCTAACCCTATCCCTAACCCAAAACCAAACCCTAACCCGAACACGAACCCTAACCCTAAACCCACCCGAACCCCAAACCTGACCCTAACCCTAACCCTAACACTCACCCCTAACCTAACCATAACCCCAAACCTCTTCTAACCCTAAACCTAAGAGTAACGCTAACCCTAACCCTAACCCTAAACCTAACCCTAAACCAAACCCTAAACCTAACCCTAACCCTAACCCTAACACTAAACCTAACCCTAATCCCAACCCCAAATCCTAACCCTAACCCCAACCCCAACCTTAACCTTAACCCCAACCCCAATCCCAACCCTATCCCAAACCCCAACCCTAACACCAACCCCAACCCTAACCCTAACACTAACCCTAACGCAAACCCCTAACGCTAACCCTAACCCTATCCCCTAACCCTAACACTAACACTAACCCTAACCCCTAACCCCAACCCTAACCCTAAACCTAATGATAACACTAAGGCTAACGATAACCCTAACGCTAACCCTAACCCTAAACCCCCTGACCCTGACACTGACCCTAAGCCTAACCCCAACCTTAACCCTTACCCGTACCCCAACCCTAACCCTAACCCTATTCCTAACCACTATCCCTAACCCCTAACCCTAAACCCTAACCCTAACCCCTAACCCTAACCCCAACCCTTAACCCTAACCCTATACCTAACCCCAACCCTAACCCAACCTTAACCCTAACCCTAACCCTAAACCTCTTCTAACCCCAAACCCAAGAGTAATGCTAACCCTAACCCTAACCCTAAACCAAACCCTAACCCTAACCCTAACCCCAACCCTAAACCAAGCCCCAACCCCAAACATAACCCTAAACTAAACCCAACCCTAACCCTAAACCTCTTTCTAACCCTAAACCCAAGAGTAACGCTAACCCTAACCCTAACCCCTAACCCCAAACCTAAACCTAACCCTAAATCTAACCCCAACCCCTAACCCTAACCCTAACCCCAAATCTCTTCTAACCCTAAACCTAAGAGTAACGCTAACAGTAACACTAACCCTAACCCAAAACCAAACCCCAACCTGAACCCGAACCCTAACCCCATACCCTAAACCTAACCCCAACCCTAACCCCTAACCTACACTAACCCTAACCCTTAACCCCAACCCCATACCCAAACCTAACCCTAACCCAACCCTAAACCTAACCCTA
>CAKJTW010000218.1:0-127500 GCA_917880005.1 Nanger dama | reverse complement strand
CCTTATCCCTAACCCTAACCACAACCCCTAAACCTACCTGCACCACTACCCCTACCCATAAATATAACCCTATCCCTAAATCCTAAACCATAACGCTAACCCTAACCCTAACACTAAATACTAACGCTACCTTAACCCTAACCCAACCCGAACACTAACCCTAACCCTAACACTAACCACAACCCCTAAACGTACCCCTAACCCTAGCCCTAAACCTATTCTCACCATAACCCCAAACCTAACCCTCTATAACAATAAACCTAATAGTAACGCTAACCTTAACCCTAAACCTAACCCCAACGCCAACCCTACCCTAAACCTACCCTAACACTAGCCCTAGGGTAAATCAAACCCTAACCCTAACTTTAACACTAACACATATCCTAAGCCTAAAATTTTTCCCCTAACCCTAACCCTAAACACAACCCTAAGCCAAACCCGAATCCCTAACCCTAACCTAAACCCTAACACTAACCCAAACCCTAACCCTAACCCCAACCCTACCCTTAACCTAAACCTAAGAATAACCCTAAACCCCCAACCCCAACCCTAGCCCCAACCCCCAAACCCAGCCCTAGCACTAGCCCTATTTAAACCTATCCCTAGCACGAAACATAACCCTAACAGTAACCCTAACCCTAACCCTAACCCTAAACCCTAACCCTGACCCTAACCCTAACCCCAACCCTAACCCCAACCCCTAACCCTAACCCTAACACTAACCCCAAACCCTAACCCTAACCCTAACCCAAACCCTAACACCTAAACCTAACCCTAACCCTAACCAATCCAAACACCAACCCTAACCCTAACCTTAATCCCAACCCTAACCATAACCCAACCCCAACCGTAACCCTAACCCCAACCCTAACTCTCTAAACCCTAAGCACCCTAACACTAATGCTACCCTAATGCTAACCCCTAACCCCTAACCCTAACCCTAACCCTATACCCTAACCCAAAACCCAAACCCTAACCCCAACACTAACCCTAACCCTAACCCTAACCCAACCCTAACCCTAACCCTAACCCTAACCCCGACACAACCTAACCCTAACCCCAACACTAACGCTAACCCTAAACACTGACCTGACCGTGACAGACACTAACCCTAAGCCCAACTGAACACTAACCCTAACCCTAACCGTAAACCCTAACCCTAACCCTAACCGTAACCCCTAACCCTAACACTAACCCTAACCCCAAACAAACCCCTCCCCTAAAACTAACCACCCCTAACCCTAACCCCTAACCTAGACCTAAACCAATCCCTAACCCTAACCCTAACCCTAAGAATAAAGTTAACCATAACCCTAACCCTAACTCTACCTGAACCCTAAACCCTAACACCTAACACCTAAACCCAGCTCTAACCCCAACCCTAACCCTAACCCCAAGCCACACCCCTTCCCCAACCCCCTCCCCGTAACCCTAACCCAAACTCTAAACCTAAACCTAGACCTAACCCTAACCCTAGCCCTAACCCTAACCCCAATACTAACCCCAACCCTAACCCACCCATAACCTAACCCCAAGCCTAGCCCAAACCCTATCCTAATCCTAATCCTAAACCTAACATAACCCTAACACATAAATCCCTAAATGCTAACCCTAACCCTAATACCCTAAACCTAACCCCAACACTATTCTAACCCTAACCCTAAACCTAAACTTTTTCTAACCCTAACCCTAACAGTAAAGCTAACCATAACCAGTATCCTAACCCAAACCCCAACTCTAACCCTACCCCGACCCTAACCTTAACCCCAACCGATTCTAACCCTAACCCTAAACCTCTTCTAACCCTAAACCTAACAGTAACACTAACCCTAACCCCAAACTCAAACCCTAACCCTAACCCTACCCCTAGCCCCAACCCCCCCTAAATCCTAAACCAACCTAACCCAACAACCTAACACTAACCCTAACCCTAACCCTAAACCCTAACCCTAACCGTAACCCCTAAAGCCTAACCCTAACACTAACCCTAACCCTAAACTCTACACCCTAACCCAACCCTAACCCTAGCCCCAACCTAACCCCAAATCCCAAACCTAAACCTAACCCTAACCCCAACACTAACCTTAACCCTAAACTCTATACCCTAACCCTAAACCTAACCCTAATCCAACGATAATCGTAACCCCAAACCCAACCACAAGTTCTAACCCTACCCCTAACCCTAACTCTAAACTTAACCCCAACCCCTGACCCTAACCCTAGCCCCAGCACTATCCCTAGATCTAAACCTATCCCTAGCCCTAACCCTAACCAAACCCTAACCCTAACCCTAACCCTAACCCCTAGCCATACACCTTCCCCTACCGCTACCCCTACTTCTACACATAACCCTAACCCCTAACCCTAACCCTAGCCCCAAACCAATCCCCAACCCAACCCTAACCCTAAATCTAACCCCAAGACTAAACCCCAAAACCCAACCCCAACCCTAACCTTAACCCCAACCATGACCCCAACCCCAAATTCCCAAACCCAAACCTAACCCTAACCCCAAACACTAACCCTAACCCCAACCTTAGCCCCAGCCATAGCCCCAGCCCTAGCACTAGCCTTTGCCCCAACACTAGCCCCAGCCCCAATGCTAACCCTAACCATAACCATAACCCTAAACCTTAAACCCTAACCCTAACCCTAAACCCTATACCCCAACCTAAACCCTAACCCAAACGCTAACCAAACCCTATCCCTAACACTAACCCTGCACCCAAACCGTACACCTACCCCTTACCCTACCCGTAACCCTAACCCTGACACAACCCTAACCATAACCATAACACTAACACTATCCCTAAACCCTAAACCCTAACCCTAAGCCTAACTCCAAACACTTACCATAACCCTAATGCTAACACAACCCTAACCCTAATGCTCACCCTAACTGTAACCACCAATACTAACACTAACACTAATCCTAACTCTAAACCCCTAACCCTAACCGTAACCTTATTCTAAACCTAACCCTAAACCTCTTCTAATCCTTACCCTAACAGTAACGCTAACCCTAAACTTAACCCTAACCCCAACCCCAACCCTAAACCTAACCCAACCCTAACCATAACCTTAACACTAACCCTAACCCTAAACTCTATTCCTCACCCTAACCCTAACCCCTAACCCTAACCCTAACCGTAACCCTAACCATAACCATAACCCCAACCCAAACCCTAACGCCTAACCCCAAGAGTAACCCTAACCATAACCCTAATCCTAACCCTAACGCTAAACCCTAACTCTAAACCTTAACTCCCAAAGCTCACCCTGCCCTAACCCTAACAGTAACCCTAATGCTAACCCCTTACCCGAACCCCAGCCCTAGCTGTAGCCCCAGCCCCAGCACTAGCCCCAACCCTAACCCTAGCCATAGCCCCAACCCTAAGCCCAACCCCAACCCCAACCCTAACCCTAACTCTAAAACTACCCCAAACATAAGCTTAACCCCAACCCTAACCCTAACCCTAGCCCTAGCCCACCCCTAGCCCCAACCTTATCCCTATCCCGAAACCTAAACCTAACCATAACCATAAACCCTAAACCCTAACCTTAATGCTAACCCTAACCCTAACCCTAACCCTATCCCTCACCCTATCTCTAAACCATAAACCCTAACCCTAACCCCAACCCTAAACCAAAGGCTAACGAGCTAACCCCAATGCCAACCTCGAATCCTAACCCTACCCCTAACCCTAAACTTAACAGTAACCCTAACACTAAGCCTAACCCTAACCCTAACCCTAATCAATAACACTAAACCTAACCCTAAAGCCTAAACCTAACCTGAACCCCTAACCGAAACCCTAACCCTAAACCCTAAACCAATAACCCTAACTCTAACCCTAACCCAACCCTAACCCTAACCCTAAACCTAACCCAAACCCCAACTCTAACCCCTAACCCCAACCGTAACCCTAACCCTGTTCTAACCCTAACCCTAAATCTAAACTTTTCTAACCCTAACCCTAACAGTAACACTAACCCTAAACCTAACCCCCAACCCCAACCCTAACACCAAACATACCCTAACCCTAAACCAAACACTTACCCTAACCCTAACGCTAACACTAACACTAACACTCACCCAAACCCTAACCCTAAACTCTATCCCTCACTCTAACCCTAACCCTAACCCCTAACCCTAACTGTAACCGTAACCCTAACCATAACCGTAACCTTAAACTTAACTCCTAACCCTAAGAGTAACCCTAACTCTAAAACTAATCCTAACCCTAACCCTAACCCCTGACCCTAAACCCCAAACCCTAACCCTACCCCTAACCCAACCCTAAAGATAACCCTAACCCAAACCAAAACCCTTACCCCTACCGCTGCCTCTAACCCCTAACACTAACCTTAACCCTAACCCTAACATTAGCCCTAGCACTAGCCATAGACCTAACCTTATCCCTAGCCCTAACCCTAACCCTAACCATAAACCCTAAACCCAAACCCTAACCCTAACCCCAACCCAAACCTAACCTTAACCCTAAACCCAAGCCATACACCTTCCCCTACACCTACCCCTACCCCTACCCCTAACACTAACCCCTAATCCTATCCCTAACCCTAGACCTAACCCTATTCCTAGCCCTAACCCTAACCCTAAACCTAATCCCACACCCTGAAACCCAACACTAACCCTAACCCTAACCCACCCCTAACCCACACTAACCGTAAATCCCAAACCCAAATCTCACACTAACCCCAAGCACTAACCTTAACCTTAGCCCCAGCTGCAGCCCCAGCCCTAGCACTATCCCTTGCCCCAAAACCAACCCTAGCCCTAACCCTAACCCTAAACCATAAACCCTAAACCTAACCCTAACCCAAACTCTAAAACTAGCCCTAACTCTAAACCTAACACTAACACTAACAGTAACCCGAATCCCAAACCTAACCCTAACCCTAACCCAACCCTAACCCTAGCTTAAAACTAACCTTAACCCCTAATCCTACCCTTACCCCTAACCCTAATCCTAACCCTAGTCCCAGCCCCAGCCCCAGACATAGCCCTTGCTTTAAACCCCAGCCCCAGCACTAGCCCCAAACCTAACCCTAACCCTAACCCAACCCTAACCCTAACCCTAACACTACCCTCAACCCCTAATCCTACCCCTACCCCTACCCCTAACTCTAACTTTAACCCAACTCTAACCCTAACCCTACCCTAACCCTAAGCCTTACCCTATTCTAACCCTAACCCTAAATCTAAACCTCTTCTAACCCTAACCCTAACAGTAACGCTAAACCCAACCCTTACCCTAGCCCCAACCCAAACCCTAACCATGAAACGACCCTAACCCTAAACCTAACCCTAACCCTAACAAAAATCTCAACCCTAACCCTAACACCAACACTAACCCCTAAACCTAAACCCAAATCTGACTGAACCTAACCCCAAGCCCACAACACTAACCCTAACACTAAAGCCCAACCCAACCCTAAACACTAACCCTAAACCTAAACTATGCCCTAGTTGTAGCCCTAGCCCCAGGACTAGCCCTGTCCCTAAACCTAGCCCTATCCCTAACCCTAACCCTACCCCCTAACCCTAACCCTAACCCAACCCGAACCCTAACCCTAACCCTAGCAACAACACTAACTGTTCCCCTACCCCTACCCCTAACCCTAACCCTAAACACTAACCCTAACCCCAACCCAAACCTAACCCTAACCCTAACACTAACCTCAACCCCTAACCCTACCCCTATCTCTAACCCTAATCCTAAACCTAGCCCTAGCACTAGCCCTAAACCTAGCTCTACCCTTACCCCTAACCCTAACCCTAACCCTAACCCTAACCCAACCCTAACCATAACCCTACTTCTATCCCTAACCCTAATCCTAACACTGAACCATAACCCTAACCCTAACCACAACCTCTAACATACCCTTCCCTCAACCCTAACCCTAACCCTAAACAATGAACCTAACCCTAACCCTAAACCCTAACTCTAACCATAAACTAACCTTAACCCTAAATCCCAAACGTTAAATCTAACCCTATTCTAACCGTAACCCCAAACTTAAACCTATTCTACCCTAACTCTAACAGTAACACTAGCCACAACCTCAACGCTACCCCCTACACCTAAGCCTAAACATAACCGTAGCCCTAGCCCTAGCCCCCAGCCCCAAAGCTAACCTTAACCCTAACCCAACCCTAACCCTAACTCTAACTCTATCCCTCACCCTATCTCTAAACCATAAACCCTAACTCTAACCCCAAAACTAAACCTAACGCTAACGCTAACCCCAACGCCAACCCGAACCCTAACCCTACCCTAAACCTAAACTTAACACTAACCCCAACACTAAGCCCAACCCTAACCCTAACCCTGTTCTAACCCAAACCCAAATCTAAACTTGTTCTAACCCTAACCCTAACAGTAACACTAACCCCAAACCTAACCCCAACCACAACCCCAACCCAAACCCTAACCCTAAACATACCTTAACCCTAAACCTAACCCTAACCCTAACCCTAAACCTAAAACTAACCCTAACACTAACACTAAACCTAACCCCTAACCCTAAACTCTATCCCTCACTCTAACCCCTAACCCTAACCCCTAACACTAACCGTAACCATAACCCTAACCATAACCATAACCGTAACCTTAAACTTAACCCTAACCCTAACCCTAACCCGTAACCGTAACCCTAACCATAACCGTAAACTTAACCCTAACTCCAAAGCCTAAGAGTAACCCTAACCCTAACACTAATCCTAACCCTAACCCTAAACTCTAACACTAACCCCAACCGTAAACCCCAACCCTAATCCTAACCCTGCCCTAACCCTAACCCTAACCCTAATGCTAACCCTAAACCCTAAAAACCTAACCCCTAACCATAACCCCAAACCCCAATCTTTACCCCAACCCTAGCCCTAGCCCTAACCCGAGCACTAGCCCTAGCCCTAACCCTATCCTTAGCCCTAATCCTAACTCCCTAACCATAACCCTAAACCCTAAACCCTAAACCTAACCCTAATCCAACCTAAACATAGCCCAACCCAAACTCAAACCCCTACGCCTACCCCTGCCTCTAACCGCTAACACTAACCCTAAGACTAACCCTAAACATAGCCCTAGCACTAGCCATAGCCATAAGCCTATCCCTATCCCTAACTCTAACACTAACCATAAACCCAAACCCTAACCCTAACCCAACCCGAACACTAACCCTAACCCCAAGCCATACACTTTCCCCTACTCCTACCACTACCCCTACCCGTAACCCTAACCCCTAACCCCTAATCCTAACCCTAACCCTAGCCCTAACACTATCCCTAACCCTAACCCTAACCCTAAACCTAATCCTAAACTCAAAACCTAACAGTAACCCTAACCCTACCCTTAAACCTACACTAACCCTAAATCCTAAACCTAAACCAAACACTAACCCTAAACACTAACCCCAACATTAGCCCTAGCTGCAACCCAAGCCCTAGCACTAGCCCCTGCCCCAAAACTAACCCTAGCGCTAAACCCTAACCCTAAACCGTAAACCCTAACCCTAGCCTTAACCCTAACCCCAAAACTAGCCCTATCCCTAAACCTAACACTAACCCTAACCCAAACCTAACCCTAACCCAAACCTAACCCTAACCCCAATAACCCTAAACCCTCAACACCCTAATCCTATGCTTTCCCCTAACCCTAACCCCAACCCTAGTCCTAGCCCCAGCCGTAGACATAGCACTTGCTTTAAACCCTAGCCCTAGCACTAGCCCCAAACCTAACCCTAACCCTAACCCAACCCTAACCCTAACCCTAACACTAACCTCAACCCCTAATCCTACCCCTACCCCTGCCCCTAACCCCAAACCTAACCCCAAATCTAATCCTAACCCTAACCCTATTCTAACCCTAACCCCAAATCTAAACCTCTTCTAACCCTAACCCTCACAGTAACGCTAACTCTAACCTTTACCTTAGCCCCAACCCAAACCCCAACCGTAAACCTACCCTAACCCTAAACCTAACCCCTAACCCCAACAAACACTAACCCCAACCCTAACCCTAACCCTAACACTAACCTTAAACCTAAACCCAAATCTGAACTAATCTAACCCTAACCCTAACCAATAACACTAACCCCAACCCTAAAGACTAACCCTAACCCCAAACACCAACCCTAACCCTAAACTTTGCCCTAGCTGTAGCCCCAGCCCCAGCACTAGCCCTTGCCCTAAACCTAGCCCTATCCTTAACCCTAACCCTAACCCTACCCCTTCCCCCAACCCTAACCCAACCCTAACCCTAACCCCTAACCCTAGCATCAACACTAACTGTACCCCTACCTCCTACACCTAAACCTAACCCTAAACACTAATCCTAACCCTAACCCAACCCCCAACCCTAATCCTAACACTAACCTCAAACCCTACCCCTACCCCTAACCCTAAAGCTAGCCCTACCCTAACCCCTAACCCTAAACCTAACCCAACCCTAACCATAACCCTACCACTATCCCTAACACTAATCCTAACACTGAACCCTAACCCTAACCCTAATCACAACCCCTAACATACCCCTCCCTCAACCCTAACCCTAACCCTAACCCTAAACAATGAACCTAACCCTAACCCTAAACCCTAACTCTAACCCTAAACTAACCTTAACCCTAAATCTTAATCCCTAAATCTAACCCTATTCTAACCATAACCCCAAACTTAAACCTCTTCTACCCTAACCCCAACAGAAACACTAGCCACCAACCCAACCCTACTCCTACCCCTAAGCCTAAACGTATCCATAGCCCTAGCCCCAGCCCCAGCCCCAAAGCTAACCTTAACCCTAACGCAACCCTAACCCTAACCCTAACTCTATCCCTCACCCTATCTCTAAACCATCAACCCTAACCCTAATCCCAACCCTAAACCTAACGCTAACGCTAACCCCAACGCCAACCCGAACCCTAACACTACCCTAACCCTAAACTTAACACTAACCCTAACACTAAGCTTAACCCTAACCCTAACCATAACCATAACCCTTACCAATAACGCTAACCCTAACCGTAAAGCCTAACCCTAACCGGATCCCGAACCTTAACCCTATCCCTAAATCCTAAACCCTAACACTAACACTAACCCTAACCCAACCTTAACCTTAACCCTAACCCTAACTGAAACCTCAACTCTAACCCTAACCCTAACCCTAACTGTAACCCTAACCCTGTTCGAACCCTACCCAAAATCTAAACTTCTTCTAACCCTAACCCTAACCCTAACAGTAACACTAACCCTAAAACTAACCCCAACCCCAACCCCAATCCCAACCCTAACCCTAAACATACCCTAACCCTAAACCTAACCCTAACCGTAACAACCACCCTAACCCTAAACCTAACACTAACACTAAAACTCACCCTAACCCTAACCCCAAACTCTATCCCTCACTCTAACCCTAACCCTAACCCCTAACCCTAATGGTAAACGTAACCCCAACTATAACCGTAAACCTAACCCTTACCCTAACTCCTAACCCAAAGAGTAACCCTAACCCTAGCACTAATCCTAACCCTAACCCTAAACCCTAACACTAATCCTAACCCTAAACTCTACACACTAATCCTAACCCTAACCCTAACCATAACCCTACCCAAACCCCAAATCCTAAACCTCAACCTAACCCTAAACCCTAACCCTAACATTAACCTTAACCCTAAACTCTACACCTTAAGCCTAATGCTAATCCAACCATAAACCTAACACTAACCCTAACAAGAAGTCCTAAATCTACACCTACACCTAACCATAACCCTAACACTAACCCTAACCTGAAACCTAACCCTAACCCAACCCTAACCCTAACCCTAAGACTAAACTCAACCCCTAATCCTACCCTTACCCCTAACCCTAACCCTAACCCTAGCCCCAAACCTAACCCTAACCATGAACCTACCCTAACCCTAAACCTAACTCTAACCCTAACACTAACCCCCAACCCTAACCCTAACACTAACACTAACCTTAAACCAAACCCTAAATCTAAACTAAGCTTAACCCTAACCCTAACCCTAACAAATAACACTAACTCTAACCCTAAAGCCTAACCCTATCACTAAACACTAACCCTAACCCCAAACTTTGCCCCAGCTGCAGCCCTAGCCCCAGCACTAGCCCTTGCCCTAAACCTAGCCCTATCCCTAACCCTAACCCTACCCTTAACCATAACCCTAACCAACCCTAACCCTAACCCTAACCCTGGCAACAACACTAACTGTACCCCTACCCCTAACCCTAACCCTAACCCTAAACACTAACCCTAACCCTAACCCAACCCTAACCCTAATCCTAACACTAACATCAACCCCTACCCCTACCCCGAACCCTAAACCTAAACCAAACCCTAACCTTAATCCTAACCCAACCCTAACGCTAATCCAACCATAAACCTAACACTAACCCTAACAAGAAGTCCTTAATCTACCCCTACACCTAACCCCAAACTTAACCCTAACCTTAGCCCTAGCACTATCCCTAGCTCTAACCCTATCCCTATCCCTATCCCTAACAGTAACCCCTACCCTAAACCCTAACCCTAACCTTAACCCTAACCCTAACCATAACTGTAACCCTAATCCTAACCCTAACTCCTTACCCTAAGAGTAACCCCAACCCTAACACTAATCCTAACCCCTGACCCTAAACTCTGACACTAACCCCAACCCCAAACTCTAACCAAAAACCTAACCCTGCCCTAACCCTAACCCTAACCCTCACCCTAATGCTAACCCTAAACCCTAAAAACCTAACAGTAATCCTAACCCTAACCCTAACCCTATCCCTAAAACCTAACCCTTACCCTAACACTAGCACTAGCCGTAGCCCCAGCCCTAGTACTAGCCTTAGCTCTAATCCTAGCCACAGCTCTAACTTAACTCTAACCCCAACACTTACCCCAACCCCAACCATAACCTTACCCTAATCCTAAACTTAACCCCAACCCTAGCCCTAGCCCTACCCCTAGCTCTAACCCTATCCCTAGTCCTAAACCTAAACCTAACCCTAACCCCAACCATAAACCCTAAACCCTAACCCTAATGCTAACCCTAACACTAACCCAAACTTAACCCAAACCCTAACCACAACCCATACCCCTTCCCTTACCCCAAAACCTACCACAACCCATAACCCTAACCCCTAACCTGAACCCGAACCTGTAACATTAAAACTAACCCTAAACCTAAACCTTCTTCTTACCCTACAAAAGAGTAACGCTAACCCTAACCCTAACCCCAACTCCAACCCTAACCCTAACCCTACCCTAACCCCAACCCCAATACTATCCCTAAACCTAACACTAGCCCTAGCCCTAGCCCTAAACCTACCCCTAACCCTAACCCAACCCTAACATTAACCCTAACTCTATCCCTCACCCTATCACTAAACCATAAATCCTAACCCTAACCCTAACCCTAACCCTAAACCTAACGCTAATGCTAAACCCAATGCCAACAAGATCCCTAACCCTACCCTAACCCTAAACTTAATCCTAAACCTAACACTAACCCTAACCCCTAACGCTAACTAATAACGCTAACCTAACCCCAAAGTCAACCCAACGGAACCCTAACCCTAAACCCCAAACCCTAAGCCTAACCCCTAACCCCAACCCTAACACGAAGCCATATCCCTTCCCCTATCCCTACCCGTAACCCTCACCCCAAAACCTATACCTAACCCTACCCCTAACCCTATCCCTAGCCCTAACCCTACTTGAATACTAACCCTAGCCCCAACCCAACCCTAACTCTAACCCTAACCTTAGCCCTAACCGAACCCTAACCCTAACCCTAACCCTAAATTCTAAAGGCTAATCGTAACCCTAATGCCCTAATCCTAACCCTAAACCTATTCTAACCCTAACCCCTAAACCTAAACCTCTTCTAAACCTAATCCTAACAGTAAAGCTAACCATAACCATAACCCTAACCCAAACCACAACTCTAACCCTAACCCTACCCTAACCTTAACCATAACCCAATTCTAACCCCAACCCTAAATCTAAACTTCTTCTAACCCTAACTCTAACAGTAACACTAACCATAACCCTAAACCTAAACCCAACCCCAACCCTAACCCTAAACATACCCTAACCCTAAACTTAACCCTAACCCTAACACTAAGCCCAACCCTAACCCTATCACTAACACTGTAACTAACACTAACATTAATGCTAACCCTAAATCTAACACTAACCTAACCCAAACCCTAACCCTAACCCTAACCCCTAATGCTAACCCTAAACCTAAAGCCTAAGCCTAACCCTAACCCTAACCCTAAACTCTACACCCTAACCCTAACCCTAACACCCTAATCCAAACATAACCCAATCCCTAAAACTAACCAGAAGTCCTAACCCTACCCCTACCCCTAAACCTAACCCTAAACTTAATCCTAACCCTAACTCTAACCCTAGCCCTAGCACTATCCCTAGCTCTAACCCTATCCCTAGCCCTAACCCTAACCCTAACCCTAATCCTAAACCCTAAACCCTAACTTTAACCCCAACCCCAACCCAACCCTAACCCAAACACTAACCCTAACCCCTAGCCATACCGCTTCCCATACCCCTACACACAAACCCTAACCCCTACCCCTACCCCTAACCCTAGCCCTAACCCTATCCCTAGCCCTAACCCTAACCCTAATCCTAACCCTAAGCCTAAGCCTAAACCCTAAAACCCAACACTAACGCTAACCCTAACCCTAACCCTAAATCCTACACCTAAACCTAACCCTAACCCTAAACACTAACCCTAACTTTAACCTTAGCACTATCCGTAGCCCCAGACTTAGCACTAGCCCTTACCCTATCCCTAGCCCTAGCCCTAACACTAACACTAACCCTAACCCTAAACTCTAAACCCTAACCCTAACCCTAACCCTAAACCCTATACCCTAACCTTAACCCTAGCAAATGCTAACCCAACCCTATCCCTCACCCTAACACTTACCCTACACCCAAACCATACCCCTACCCCTTACCCTACCCGTAGCCCTAACCCTAACACAACACTAACACTAACCATAACCCTAACCCTATCCCTAAACCCTAAATCCTTACCCTAACCCTAACTCTAAACACTTACCCTAACCCTAATGCCAACACAACACTAACCCTAATGCTATCCCTCACCGTAACCACCAATACTAACACTAACCCTAATTCTAACCATAAACCCTAACCCTAACTGTAAGCCTAACCCTAACCCCTAACTCCTAACCCTAAGAGTAACCCTAATCCTAACACTAATCCTAACCATAATCCTAAACTCTAACACTAACCCTAACCCCAACCCTAAACCCTAAACCTAACCCTAACCTTAGCACTAACCATAGCCCCAGCCTTAGCACTAGCCCTTACCCTATCCTTAGCCCTAGCCCCAACCCTAAATCTAAATTTCTTCTAACCCTAACCCTAACAGTAACACTAACCCTAACCCTAACCACAACCCCAACCCCTAACCCTAAACATACCCTAACCCTAAACCTAACCCGAACCCTAACACTAACCCCAACCTTAACCCTAACACTAACACTAACCCTAACCCTAAATCTAAAAGTAACCTTTACCCTAACCCTAACCCTAACCTCTAAAGCTAACCCTAACCCTAAAGCCTAACCCTAACATTAACCCTAACCATAAACTCTACACCCTAACCCTAACCCTACCCTAACCTTAAATCCTAAACCTAAACCTAATCCTAACCCTAAACCCTAACCCTAACATTAACCTTAACCCTAAACTCTACACCCTAACCCTAACTCTAACCCTAATCCAACCATAACCCTAACCCTAACCCCAACCAGAAGTCCTAACCCTACCCCTACCCATACCCCTAACCCTAAATTTAACCCCAACATTAGCCCTAGCACTGTTCCTAGCTCTAACCCTATCCCTAGCACTAACCCTAACCCTAACCCTAACCATAAAGCCTAAACCCTAACCTTAACCCTAACCCTAACCCAACCCTAACCCTAACACAAACCATAACCCCTAGCCGTACCGCTTCCCTCGTCCCCTACCCCTACCCCTACACATCTCCCTAACCCCTACCCCTAACCCCTAACCCTAGCCCTAACTCTATCCCTAGCCCTAACCCCTAACCCTAAACATAACCCTAACCCTCAGCCTAAACCCTAAAACAGAACACTAAAGCTAACCCTAACCCTAACCCTAAAACCTAAATCTAAACCTAACCTAACCCCTAAACACTAACCCTAACCCTAACCTTAGCACTAGCCGTAGCCCCAACCCTAGCACTAGCCATTACCCTATCCCTAGCCCTAGCCCTAACCCTAACCCTAACCCTAAACCCTAAACCTAACCCTAACACTAAACCTTGTACACTAACCTTAACCCTAACCCACATGCTAACCCAAACCTATCCTTAACCCTAAACTCACCCTATACCCAAACCGCACCCCTAACCCTTATCCTTCCTGTAACCCTAACCCTAACACAACACTAACCCTAACCATAAACCTGACCCTGTCCCTTATCCCTAAACCTAACCCTAACTCTAAACACTTTCCCTAACCCTAATGCTAACACAACCCTAACCCTAAAGCTAACCCTCACCGTAATCACCAATATTAACACTAACCCTAATATTAACCCTAAACCCTAACCTTAACTGTAACCCTATTATAAACCTAACCCTAAACCTAAACCTCTTCTAACCCTAATCCTGAAAGAATGCTAACCCTAAACCTAACCCTAACCCCAACCCCAACCCTAACCCTAACTCAACCCTAACCATAACCCTAACACTAACCCTAACACTAAACACTATCCCTCACCCTAACCCTAACCCTAAACCTAACCGTAACCCTAACCATAATCGAAACCCTAATCCTAACCCTAACTCCTTACTCTAACAGTAACCCTAAACCTAACACTAATCCTAACCCTAACCCTAAACTCTAACACTAACCCTAACCCTACACTCTAACCCTAAACCTAACCCTGTCCTAACCCCAACACTAACCCTAACGATAACCCCAAACCCTAAAAATCTTAACCTCATCCTAACCCTAACCCTAAACTCTAAGCCTTACACTAATCCTAGCCCTAGCTGTAGCCGTAGCCCTAGCACTAGCCCTAGCCCTATCCCTAGCCATAGCACTAACCCTAACCCTAACCCTATCCCCAAACAAACCCGAACACTAACCCTAACTCTTTCTGAAAGCCTATCACTAAACCAGAACTCTAACCCTAACCCTGAACACTAACCTTAACGTTAACCTTAACCGAAACCTGAACCTAACCCTAACACAAGCCCTAACACTAACCCTAAACTCAAAACCCTAAAACTACTCCTAACCACTAACCTTAAACCTAAATCCTAACCGTAACCCTAAACCGAGCCGTAGCCATAGCCTTAGACAATACCTAGCCCTAGCTCTACAATAACCGTAACACTAACCCTAACCCTAACCTCTAACCCTAACCCAAACCCAACCCTAACCCTAACACTAACCCTAACCTTAACCCTAACCTTAATCCTAACCCTATAACCTAACCCTAACCCTAACCCTAACCCTATCTTAACCTAATCGTAACCCTAACCCTAATCCTAACCCTAACCCTAACCTTATCCATAACCCCTAATCCCTAACCCTAACCCTAACCCTAACCCCTAAACCTAACTTTAATTCTAACCTAACACCAACCC
The DNA here is from genome assembly GCA_917880005.1 of Nanger dama. Taxonomy (NCBI): domain Eukaryota; kingdom Metazoa; phylum Chordata; class Mammalia; order Artiodactyla; family Bovidae; genus Nanger; species Nanger dama. The sequence goes on along the minus strand of CAKJTW010000218.1, from coordinate 111,789 downwards.
TAACCCTAACCCTAACCCTAACCCCAACCCTAACCCTAACCCCAAACCCAATCCTAACCCTAACCCCAACTCTAACCCTAACCCTAACCCTAACCACAACCTTAACCCAAAACCAAATCCCAACCCTAACCCCAACCACAATCCCAACCCTAACCCCAACCCCAATTCCAACCCTAACCCCAACTCCAAACCTAACCCAACCTCAAACCTAACCCTAACTCTAACCCCTAACCCTAACCTTAACCCTAACCCTAACCCCAAACCCTAACCCTAACACTAACCCTAACCACTAACTCTAACACTAACTCTAAACCTAACGGTAACCCTAACGCTAACGCTAACACTAACGCTAACCCTAACCTTAAACCCTGACCCTGACCCTGACCCCGACCTAAACCTAACCCCTAACACTAACCCTAACACTAACCCTAACCCTAAACCCTAACCCTGACACTAACCCTAACACTAACCCCTAACCCTAAACGGAACCCTAACCCCTAAATCTAACCCTAACCCTAACCCCCTAACCATAACCCTAACCCTAACCCCAACCAAAACCCCTGAGCTTAACCCTAACCCTAACCCTAAACCTCTTCTAACCCTAAACCTAAGAGCAACGTTAACCCCTAACCCTAAACCAAACCCTAACCCTCACCCTAACCTTATTCCCTAACCCTAAACCTAACCCCTAACACTAAACCTAACCCTCACCCTAACCCTAACCCCTAACCCTAACCCCAACCCCTAACCCTAACCCTAAGCCCTAACCCTAACCCCTAACCCTAAAACTAACCCTAACCCTAACCCACACATACCTTTAACCCGACACCTATCCCTACCCCTAACCCTAAACCTAACCCAACCCTGCCTCTAGCCCTAACCCTAACCTTGATCCTAACCCAACCCCTACCCCTACCCCCAACACTAACCCCAAATCTCACCCAACCCTAACCCCTAACCCTAGCCCTAGCCCAGCCCCAACACTAGCCCTAGCCTTAGACCTAACCCTAGCACTAACCCTAGCCATAACCCTACCCCCAACCTCTAAACTCTAACCCTAACCCTAAACCTAACCTTAACCCACACCTTACCCCTAACCCCTAATCCCAACCCCTAACACTAACCCTAAACCCTAACCCTAATCCTAACCCTAACCTTAACCATAAACCCTAACCATAACCCTAACCCTAGCGCTAGCCCTAGCCCTAAACCTATCCCTATCCCTAACACTAACCATAACACTAACCCTAACCCTAAACCCTAACCCCTAACACAACCCTAACCCTATCCCTAACCCCAACCAATGACCCTACCCCTACCTCTACCCCTATCCCTAACCCTAACTCCTAACCATAAACCCAAAACCTAACCCTAATTCAAACGCTAACCCTAACCTTAAACCCTAACACTAACCCTAACCCTAACCCGAAACCTGACCATTAACCCCTAACCCTAACCATAACTCTAACCCTAATCTTAACCCTAACTCGTCTAACCCTAACCCTAAACCTACTACTACCCATCTACCTACCCTTACCCTTAACCTAAAACAACCCTAACCCTAACACTAATCCTAACCTTAACCACCACCCCTATCCATACACCTACTCCTAACATTAACCCTAACGTTAAACCTAACTCTGTCCTAAACCCTAACCCTAACCCCTAACCTAAATCCCTAACCCTATCCCTACACTTAATTCTAACACTAACCATAACACTAAACACTCACCCTAAAACTAGCCCTAGCTCTAGCCCTATCCCTAGCCCTAACACTAGCCCTAGTCCTAAACCTATCCCTAGCCAGAACTATAACCCTAATACTAACCCTAACCCTAACCCGAATCCTAACCTAACCTTAAACCAAACCTTAACCCTAACCCTAACCCAATCACTAACCTAACCCTAACCAAACCCTAACCTAACCCTAACGCTAACCCTAACCGTAACACCAACCCTAACCGTAACCCTAACACCAACCCTAAACCTAACCCAAAAGCCAACCCTAACCATAACCCCAAACCTAACCCTAACCAAAACCCCAACCCTAACCCTAACCCCAACCCCAAACCTAACACCAACCACAATCCCAACCCTAACCCCAACCCCAATCCTAACCCTAACCCTAACCCTAAACCAAACCTAACCCTAAACCTAAGCCTAACCCTAAGCCTAAAACCTAACCCTAACCCTAACCCCTAACACTTACCCTAACCCTAACCCCTAACCCTTACCCTAACCCTAACCAAAACACCTAAGCTAACCCTAACCCTAACCCTAACCCTAACCCAAAACCTCTTCTAACCATAAACCTAAGAGTAATGCTAAACCTAACCCTAAACCTAACCCCTAACCCTAAACGAAACCCTAACCCTCACCCCAACCCAAACCCCTAACCCTAACCCTAACCCTAACCCACACATACCTTTAACCTGACTCTTACCCCTGCCCCTTACCTAAACCTAACCCAACCCTATCCTAGCCCTAACCCTAACTTTAACCCTACCCCAACCCTACCCCTACCCCCAACACTAACCTAAATTAACACAACCCCTAACCCTAACCCTAGCCCTAGCCCAGCACTAACCCCTAGCCCTAGCCCCAGACCTAACCCTAGCAGTAACCCCAACCATAACCGTGCCCCCAAACTCTAAACCCTGACCGTAACCCTAACCCTAACCTTGACCCAAACCTTACCCTAACCCTAACCCCAACCCCTAACACTAACCCTAAACCCTAACCCTAATCCTAACCCTAACCTTAGCCATAAACCCTAATCATAACCCTAACCTCGCCCAAGCCCAGCCCTAACCCTATTTCTAGCCCTAACACTAACCATAACATTAACACTAACCCTAAACCCTAAACCCTAACCCTAACACAACCCTAACCCTATCCCTAACCCCAACCAATGCCCTTACCCCTACCTCTACCCGTATCCCTAGCCCTAACACCTAACCATAGACCTAACACCTAACCCTAATTCAAACGTTAACCCTAAACTTAATCCCTAACACTAACCCTAACACTAACCCGAAACCTGACCCGTAAACCTAACCCTAACCGTAACCCTAACCCTAATCTTAACCCCAACTAGTCTAATTCTAACCCTAAACCTAGTACTACCCATCTACCTACCCTTACCCCTAACCCTAACACAACCCTACGCTTAACACTAATCCTAAACTTAACCACCACCCCTATCCATACCCCTACTCCTAACGCTAACCCTAACATTAAACGTAAACCTGTCCCTAAACCCTAAAACCTAACCCTAACCCTAACACTAAACACTAAACCTAACCCTAACATTAACCCAAACCTAATCCTATCCCTAAACATAACACTAACCCCAACCCCTAACCTTACCTCTAACCCTAACCCTAACCCTAAACCTAAACCTAAATCCTAACACTAACCCTAACCCTAAACGTAAACACTAACCCTAAACCTAATCCAACCCTAACCCTTACCCTAACTCTATCCCTAACCTTAACCGTAACCTAACACTAACACAAGCCCTAGCTCTAGCCCTAAACATATCCCTAGCCCTAGCCCTAACCCTAAACATAACGCTAACCCAACCCTAAACTAACCCTAACTTTAACCCTAATCCTAATCCTAAAACCTGAACTTTAACACAAACTCTAAACATAAGCTATATCTCTAACGCTAACCCAACCGTAACCCTATCCCGAAATCCTAACCCTAACCTCAACCCTAAACATTAAACCTAACCCTAAAACAACACCAACATTAACCCTATCCCTAACCCTAACGACAACCCCTAACCCTACCACTAACCTTAACCCTAAACCCTAATCCTAACACTAACCCTAACACTAACCACTAAACCTAACCATGACCCTAACCCTAAACCCTAATCCTAACCCTAACCCTACCCCTACCCCTAACCCTAAACCCTAAACCTAACCCTAAACCTAACGCTAACCGTACCACTAAGACTAACCCTAACCCCTAAACCTAACCCTAACCCTAACCCTACCTAACCAAACCCCTAACCCTAACCCTAACCCTAAACCTAACCCCTCAAACCTCTTCTAAACCTAAACCTAAGAGTAATGCTAACCCTAACACTAACCCTAACCCTAACACTAAACCCTAATCTTGGCCCTAACCCTAACCTAACCCTAACACTAACTCTAACCCTAACCAAAACCCCTAACCCTAACCCTAACCCTAAACCTCTTCTAAACCTAAACCTAAGAGTAATGCTAACCCTTACCCTAACCCTAACCCCTAATTCCAACCCTAACACTAACCTAACCCCTAACCCCAAACCTAACACCAACCCTAACCCTAACACTAAACCGAACCCTAACCCTAACCCCAACCCGAACCCTAAACTCTACCCCAACCCTAACCCTAACCCTAATCCTAACAACCTACCCTAAATCTAACCTAATTCCTAACCCTAACCCCTAACCCCCTAACCGAACCTTAACCCTAACCCCTAACCCTAACCTCAACCACTAACCCCTAACCCTCACCCTAACCCACACATACCTTTAACCCTACCCCTACCCATATACCTAACCTTAACCCTAACCCTAACCAAAACCCCTAACCCTAACCCTAATCCTAACCCTAAACCTCTTCTAACCCTAAACCTAAGAGTAACGCTAACCCTGACCCTAACCCCAACACTAACCCTAAACCCTAAACCTAACCCTAACCCAACCCTAACCCCTAACCCTAACCCACACATACCTTTAACCCTACTCCTACCCCTTCCCCTAACCCTAAACCTAACCCAACTCTACCCCTACCCATAATCCTAACCTTAACCCTAACCCAACCTTACCCCTACCCTAACGCTAACCCTAAAACTCACCCAACCCTAACTCTAACCCTATCCCTAGCCCAGCCCTAACCATAGCCCTAGCCCTAGTCCTAACCCTAACCCTAACCTAACCCTAACACCAACCCTAACCCTAATCCTAATCCCAATGCTAACACTAATCGCAACCACAACTCTAACCCAAAACCCAAACCTAACACTAAACCTAACCCCAAACCCCAACCTTAACCCGAACCCCAATCCCAACCCTCACCACAACGACAATCCTAACCCCTACCCCAAACCAAACCCTAACCCTTACCCCTAATCCTAACTCTAACCCTCATCCTAACCCGTAAACCTAACCCTAACACTAACCCTAACCCCTAAGCCTAACCTGAAACCTGACCCTAACCCTAACGCTAATCCTAATGCTAAACCCTGACCCTGATCGTGACCCTGACCCTGACCCTAACCCTAAACCTAACCCTCAACACTAACCCTGACCCTAACCCTAAACCCAAACCCTAACCCTAAACCCTAACACTAACCCTAACCCTAAACCCTAACCCTAAACAAAAGCCCTAACCCTAAACCTAACCTTAACCTAAACCTCTTCTAACCCTAAACCTAAGAGTAATGCTAACCTAACCCTAACCCTAAGCTTAACCCTAACCCTTAAGCCTAATCCTAACACAAACCCTAACCTTAACCTAACCTAACCCTAACCCTAACCAAGACCCCTAATCCTAACCCTAACCCTAACCCTAACCCCTAACCCTAACTCTAACCTTAAACCTAAGAGTAACGCTAATCCTAACCCCAACCTAACACTAAACAAAACCCCTAACCCTAACCTTAACCCTAACCCTAACCTAAACCTCTTCTAACCCCAAACCTACGAGTAACACTAACCCTAACCCTAACCCTAAGCTAATCCTTACCCTAAACCCAAATCCTAAAACTAACCCTAACCTAACCTAACCCTAACCCTAACCAAGATCCCTAACCTAACCCTAACCCTAACCCTAAACGTCTTCTAACCTTAAACCTAAGTGTAACGCTAACCCTAATCCTAACCCTAACCCTAAACCCTAATCCTAACCCTAAACCTAACCCTAACCCTAACCCTAACACCAACCGTAACCCTAACGCCAACCCTAACCCCTAACCCTAAACGTAATCATAACCCATAACCCTAACCCTAACCCAACACTAACCCTAACCCTAACCCTAACCCACACATACCTTTAACCCTACCCTTACCCCTATCCCTAACCCTATCCCCTAAACATACACCTAACCCTAACCCTTAACCCTAACTCAAACCCTAGCCCTTACACTGAACCCTAAGCCTAACCCTAACACCAAACCCTAACCCTAACACCTAACTTCTAACCCTAACCGCTAACCTCAACCCTTACCAAAACTCGTCTAAACCTGACCCTAAGCCTACCTCTACCCCTAACCGTAAACTAACCGTAACCTTATCCCCAACCCTAACCACAACCCCTAAACCTACCTGCATGACTACCCCTACATCTAACCATAACCCTATCACTAAACACTAAACCATAAACCTAACCTTAACGCTAACACTAAACACTAACCCTTACCTTAACCCTAACCAAACCCTAACACTAACCCTAACCCTAACACTAACTACAACACCTAAACCTACCCCTAACCATAGCCCTACGCCTATTCTAACCATAACCCTAAACCTAACCCTCCATAACAATAAACTTCATAGTAACGCTAAGCTTAACCTAAACCAAAACACAACACCAACCCTACCCTAACCCTACCCTAACCCTAGCCCTAGGCCTAACTCTAACCCTAACCCTAACTTTAACCGTAACACATATCGTAACCTAAACTCTTTCCCTAACCCTAACTCTAAACACTAACCTTAACGCTAACCCTAATCCCTAACCATAACCTTAACCCTAACACTGTCCCTACCTAACACTAACACCTACACACCTATCCCTACCCTTCACTCTAACCCTAACCATAACACTAAACACTAACCTCAACACTAGCCCTAGCCCTAGACCTATCCCTATCCCTAGCCCTAGCCCTAGTCCTCAACCTATCCCTAGAAGAACCATAAGCATAACCCCTAACCCTAACCCTAAACCTAATCCTAACCCTAACCCTAAACCAAACCCTAACCTAACCTAACCAAAACCCCTAAACCTAACCCTACTCTAACACCTAACCCTAACCTAAAACCAAACCCCTAACCTAACCCTAACGCTAATCCTAACCCCAACACCAATCCTAACCCTAACCCCAACCCTAACCTAAAAAATAACCCCAACCCCAACCAAAACACCAACCCTAACCCTAACACCAACCCCAACCCTAATTCCAACCACAATCCCAAACCTAACCCCAACCCCAATCCTAACCCTAACCCCAAACCCAACCCCAACCCCAACCCCAATCTTAACCTAACCCTAACACTAATGCCTAACACTAACCCTAACCTAACACTAACCCCAACAGTAACCCCAACCCTAACCCCAACCCCAACCCCAACCCCTAACCCTAACCCTAACCCCAACCCCAACCTAACTCTAACCCCAACCCCAATCCTAACCCTAACCTAAACCCAATCCCAACCCTAACCCCAACCACAACCCTAAACCTAACCCTAACCTCTAACCCTAACCTTAACCTAACTCCTAACCCTAACACTAACACTAACCCTAACCTCTAATCCTAACCCTAACCCTAACCTACCCTAACGCTAAAACTAACCCTAACCCTAACTCTAAACCCCGAGGCTGACTCTGACCCTAACCCTAACTCTAACTCTAACACTAATCATAACCCTAACGCTAACCTAAACCCTAACCCTAACCCTAACCATAATCCTAAACCCTAACCTAACCCCTAAACCTAACCTAACCCAAACCCCTAACCCTAACCCTAACCCGAATCCAACCCCAACCCTGCTAAAACTCCTAAACCTAACCTAATCGTAACACTAACCCTAACCTAAACCAAACCCTAACCCTAAACCCTAACCTAATCCTAACCCTAACCCCTAATCCTAACCCAAACCCAAACCGCTAACCTAACCTAACCATAACCATAAGAGTAATGCTAACCCTAACCCTAACCCTAACCTAAGCGTAACCTAACCTAACCCTAACCCTAACACCAACCCCTAACCCTAACCCTAAACCCAACCCTAACCATAACCCCAACACCAACCCTAAACCTAACCCTATCCCTAACCAAGATCCCTAACCTAACCCCTAACCCTAAACCTAAGTGTAACGCTAACCTAATCGTAACCTAACCCCTAACCATAACCCTGACCTTAAACCTAAGAGTAACGTTAATCCTAAACCTAATTGATTGGAGTTGTGGTTAGGGTTGGGTTTGTGGTTGGAATTAGGGTTGGGATTGGTGTTAGGGTTAGGGTTGGTGTTTGGTTAGGGTTAGGGTTAGAGTTGGGGTTAGGGTTAGGGTTGGGGTTAGGGTTAGGATCAGGTGGGGATTAAGGTTAGGGTTAGGGTTAGGGTTTACAGTTTAGGGGTAGAGTTATGGTTAGGGTTAATGCTAGGGTTAGGTCTGGGTCTAGGGCTAGGGTTAGGCCCTGGGCTAGGGCTTGGGTTAGGGTTAGGGTTGGGTGAGATTTGGGGTTAGTGTTAGGGGCAGGGGTGGGGTTGGGTTAGGGTTAAGGTTAGGACTAGGGCTAGAGGTAGGGTTGGGTTAGATTTAGGGATTAGGGGTAGGGATAGGGGTCGGGTTAAAGGTATGTGTGGGTTAGGGTTGGAGTTAGGGTTAGGTTTAGGGTTAGGGGTTAGGGTTAGGGTTAGGGCTTAGGTTTAGGGTTAGGGGTTAGGTTAGGGATGAGGGTTAGGTTTAGTGTTAGGGGTTAGGGTTTAGGTTTAGGGGTTAGGTTAGGGTGAGGGTTAGGGTTTGGTTTAGGGTTAGGGTTAGGTTTAGGGTTAGGGTTAACGTTGCTCTTAGGTTTAGGATTAGAAGAGGTTTAGGGTTGGGGTTAGGGTTAGGGGTTAAGCTCAGGGGTTTTGGTTGGGGTTAGGGTTAGGGTTTAGGGTTAGGGTTGGTTTAGGGTTAGGGTTGGGGTTCAGTTTAGGGTTAGGAGTTAGCGTTAGGGTTAGGTTGGGGTTTAGGGTTAGGTTTAGTGTTAGGGTTAGGTTTAGGTCAGGGTCAGGGTCAGGGTTTAAGGTTAGGGTTAGCGTTAGAGTTAGCGTTAGCCTTAGGGTTACCGTTGGGTTTAGGGTTAAGGCTAGGGTTAGGGGTAGGGGTTAGTGTTAGGGTTAGGGTTTGGGGTTAGGGTTAGGGTTAAGGTTAGGGTTAGGGGTTAGGATTAGGGTTAGGTTTGAGGTTGGGGTTAGGTTTGGGGTTGGGGTTAGGGTTGGAATTGTGGTTGGGGTTAGGGTTGGGATTGTGGTTGGGGTTACAGTTGGGGTTTGGGTTTGGGTTAGGGTTGCGGTTAGGGTTAGGGTTAGAGTTGGGGTTAGAGTTGGGGTTAGGGTTAGGATTGGGTTTGGGGTTAGGGTTAGGTTTGGGGTTAGGGTTAGGGGTTAGGGTTAGGGTTGCATTTACAGGTTGGGTTAAGGTTAGTGTTGGGGGTTAGGTTATAGGGTTAGGATTAGGTTTGGGGTTAAGGTTAGGGTTAGTGTTAGGGTTAGGATTGGGTTTGGGTTAGAGTTAGAGGTTAAGGTTAGGGTTAGGGTTAGGGTTAAGGTTATGGTAGGGCTAGGGCTAGGTATTGTCTAAGGCTATGGCTACGGCTGGGTTTAGGATTACGGTTAGGATTTAGGTTTAAGGTTAGGGGTTAGGAGTAGGGTTAGGGTTTTGTGTTTAGGGTTAGTGGTAGGGGTTGGGTTAGGGTTAGAGTCAGATTTCAGTTAAGGTTAATGTTAGGGCTAGTGTTCAGGGTTAGGGTTAGAGTTCTGATTTAGAGATAGGCTTTCAGAAAGAGTTAGGGTTAGTCTTAGGGTTGGGTTGGCGTTAGGGTTGGGGTTAGGGTTAATGCTAGGGCTAGGGCTGGGCCTACGGTTAGAGTTAGTGTTAAGTTTAAGGGTAGGGTTAGAGATTGTGCTTAGGGTTGGTTTAGGGTTAGAGTTAGAGTTTAGAATTTAGGGTTATGGTTTTGGTTAGGTTTAGGGCTAGTGCTAGGGTTAGATCTGGGAGCTAGGGCTGGGGTTAGGGCTGGGGCTAGTGCAGGATTTGGGGTTAGGGTTGGGTGAGTTTTAGGTTTAACGTTAAGTGTAGGGGTGCGGTTGGGTTGGGTTTATGTTAGGGTTAGGGGTAGGGGTAGGGTTGGGTTATGTTTAGGTTTAGACGAGTTAGTGTTAGGGTTAGAGTTAGGGTTAGGGTTACGGTTAGGGTTAGGGGGTTAGGGTTAGGGTTATGGTTACAGTTAGAGTTAGGGTTAGGGTTTAGTGTTAAGTTTTGTGTTAGGGTTAGGGGTTAGGGTTATGGTTAGTGTTAGGGTTAGGGTTAGGGTTAGTGTTTAGGGTCAGATTGAGGGTTAGGGTTCAGGGTTTTGGGAAAGGGTTAGAATTAGGGTTAAGGGTAGGGTTAGGGATTGAGGTTAGGGTTACAGTTAGGATTAGGGTTGAGTTAGGGTTAGGGTTAGTGTTAATGCTAGTGCTAGGCCTGGGCCTACAGTTAGGGTTAGTGTTAAGTTTAAGGGTAGGGATAGGGGTTGTGGTTAGCGTTGGTTTAGGGTTAGGGTTAGGGTTCGGGTTTAGGAATTTAGGGATAGGGTTAGGGATAGTGCTAGGGTGACATCTAGGGCTAGGGCTAGGTGTAGGTCTGGTGCAAGGGCTAGGGTTAGTGTTAGGGGTGGGTGAGTTTTAGGGTTAAATTTAGGGTTAGGGGTAGGGGTTGGGTTAGAGTTTAGGTTAGGGTTAGGGGCAGGGGTAGGGATGGGTTAGGTATGGGGTTAAGGGTAGGGGGTGGTGTAGGGGTTGGGTTATGTTTAGGTTTAGATGAGTTAGTGTTAGGGTTGGGGTTAGTGTTAGGGTTGGGGTTAGGGCCAGGGTTGGGGTTAGGGTTACAGTTAGAGTTAGGGTTGGGATTAGGGGTAGGATTAGGAGTTTTGGTTGGTGTTGGGTTTAGGGTTGGGGTTAGGGTTAGGGTTTGGTTAGGGTTGGGGTTAGGATTAGGGAGGGTTAGGATTAGGGTTACAGTTAGAGTTGGGGTTAGGATTAGGGGTAGGATTGGGAGTTTTGGTTAGTGTTGGGTTTAGGGTTAGGGTTAGGGTTAGGGGTTAGGGTTGGGGTAGGGTTGGGGTTAGGGGTTGGGGTTACAGAGGTTGGGGTTAGGATTAGGGGATGGGTTTTGGTTAGTGTTAGGTTAGAGTTAGGGTTGGGTTTAGGGGTTGGGGGTTAGGGTTAGGAGGTTTGGGTAGGGCTGGGTGTGGTCTGGGGCTAGGGCTGGGGCTTAGTGTTAGGGTTGGGTGAGTTTAGGGTTAACTTAGGGTTAGGGTTGGGGGATTAGGGTTAGGGTTAGGGTTAGGGTTACAGTTAGAGTTAGGGTTGGGATTAGGGGTAGGATTAGGAGTTTTGGTTAGTGTTGGGTTTAGGGTTAGGGTTAGGGTTCGGGTTTAGAGTTTAGGGTTAGGGTTAGGGATAGTGCTAGGGTGACATCTGGGGCTGGGGCTGGGTGTGGGTCTGGGGCTAGGCTGGGCTTAGTGTTAGGGTTGGGTGAGTTTTAGGGTTAAATTTAGGGTTAGGGGTAGGGGTTGGATTAGGGTTAGGGTTAGGGTTAGGGTTACAGTTAGGGGAGTTAGGGTTAGGGTTAGGGGGGTAGGGTTAGGAGTTTGGTTTAGTGTTAGGTTTAGGGTTAGGGTTACGGTTCGGGTTTAGGGTTAGTTTAGGGTTAGGGTTAGGGATAGTGCTAGGGTGACATCTAGGGGAGTTTGGATAGGGTTGGGTTTGGGTCTGGGGCTAGGCTAGGGTTAGTGTTAGGGGTTGGGTGAGTTTTAGGGTTAAATTTAGGGTTAGGGGTAGGGTTAGGGTTAGGGTTAGGGTTAGGGTTAGGGTTAGGGTTAGGATTAGGGTAGGATTAGGTTGGGTTTGAGTTAAGGGTTAGGGTTAGGGTTGGGTTAGGGTTGGGTTAATGTTTAGGGTTTAGATTAGGGGTTATTAGGGTTTGGTTGCTGTTAGGTTTAGGGTTAGGGTTGGGGTTCAGGTTTAGTTTAGGGTTAGGGTTAGGGATAGTGCTAGGGTTAGGATCTAGGGCTGGTGGGTGTAGGTCTGGGGCTAGGCTAGGGCAGTGTTAGGTTTTGGGTTTAGGGTTAGGGTTAGGGTTGGGTTAGGGTTAGGGTTAGGGTTAGGTTAGGGTTAGGTTTAGGGTTAGGGGTAGGGTAGGGGTAGGGTTAGGTTAGGTTTGGGTTTAGATGAGTTAGTGTTAGGTTAGGGTTAGTTAGGGTTAGGGTTAGGGTTAGGATGGTTACAGGTTAGGTAGGGTTTGGGTTAGTGGCAGGATTAGGGTTTTGGATAGTGTTAGGGTTGGGTTTAGGGTTGGGGTTAGGGTTAGGGTTAGGGTTAGGGTTAAGTTTAGGGTAGGTTTAGGGTTAGGGTTGGGGTATAGGTTTAGTATTGGGGTTGGGGTTGGGGTTAGGTTAGGGTTAGTGTTAGGGTTGGGGTTGGGTTTGGGTTAGGGTTAGGGTTAGGTTTGGGGTTAGAGTTAGGGTTAGGGTTTACTGTTAGGGTTTGGGGTTATGGTTTAGGGTTAGCATTAGGGTTGGGGTTGGGTTTAAGGTTAGGGTAAGGGCTAGGGATAGGTATTGTCTGGGGCTATGGCTGTGGCTAGGTTTGGGGTTACCATTAGGATTTGGGGTTAAGGTTAGTGTTAGGATTAGGGTTAGGGTTTTGGGTTTTAGGGTTAATGTTAGGGTTAGGGTTGGGGTTAGGGTTAAGTTTGGGTTATGGTTGGGGTTAGGGTTAGTGTTTGGGGTTAGGGTCAGCGTGAGGGATTGGGGTTTAGTGATAGTGTTAGGGTTAGGGGTTAGGGTTAGGATTAGGGGTAGGGTTAGGGTAAGGGGGTAGGTTTAGGGTTAGGGTTAGACAAGTTAAGGTTAGGGTTAGGGTTGGGTTAGGGGTTGGGTTTGGGGTTAGTGTTTATGGTTAGGGTTAGGGTTAGGGATTAGGGTTAGGGTTCGGATTAGGTGAGGGTTAGAAGAGTTAGGGTTAGGGTTAGAGTTAGGGTTGGTGTTTAAGGTTAGGGTTATGGTTAGGGATTAGGGTTTAGGGATTGGTTTAGGGTTAGGGTTAGGGGTTAGGGGTAGGGGTAGGGTATGGGTTGGAGTTAGGGTTAGGTTTAGGATTGGGTTAGGGATAGTGTTAGGCTTAGGGTTTAGGGTTAGGGTTATTGTTATGTTAGGGATAGGGTTAGGGTTTAGGGTTAGGGTTTAGGGACTGGATTAGTGTTAGTGTTAGGATTGGGGTTAGGGTTAGGTTTAGGTTTGGGTTTAGGCTTTATGGTTAGTGTTAGGGTTAGCGTGAAGGGTAATTTGGGGTTTCGTTAGGTTTGGGTGTAGGTGTAAGGGTAGGGGTATGGTTTGGCGTTAGGGTTAGGTGTTTGGTTAGGGTTGGATTAGGGTTAGGGTTAGTTTTAGGGTTTAGGGTTAGAGTTAAGGGTCAAGGTAGGTTTAGGCCTAAGGATAGGGTTGGGCCTAGGGCTAGTGGTAGGGCTGGGCTAGGGTTAGGGTTAGGGTTAGGGTTTAGGGTTAGTTTTAGTGTTAGGTTTTAGGTTAGGGTTGGGTTTCGGGTTACTGTTATGGTTAGGGTTAGGGTTTAGGGTTAGGGTTAGGGTATGGGTTAGTGTTAGTGTTAAGGTAAATATTAGAGTTGGGTTTGGGGTTAGGGTTCGGATTAGTTTTAGGGTTACTGTTATGGTTAGGGTTAGTGTTTGGGTTAGCGTGAGGGTTAGGGTTAGGGGTAGGATTAGGGTTAGGGTTAGGGATAGCGGTAGGTGTTGGGGTTAGGGTTAGGGTTAGCGTTAGGGTTGGGGTTTAGGGTTAGGGTTAGGGTTATGGTTTAGGGGTAGGGCTTAGGGGTAGGGGTAGGGGTAGTGTTAGGTTTAGGGTTACAGTTAGGGTTAGGGGTTAGGTGTTAGGGTTAGGTATAGGGTTAAGGTTTAGTGTTGGGGGCTAGAGTTAGGGTTGTGTTAAGGGTAGGGGTAGGAGTTGGGGTTACGGTTAGGGTTAGCATTAGGGTTAGGGTTGGTTTCGGGTTAGGGACAAAGTTACGGTATAGTTTTTAGGGTTTATGTGTAGGGTTAGAGTTAGGGTTAGAGTTAGGGTTTAGGGTTGGGGTTAGGGTTAGGGGTTAGTGTTTAGGGATAGGGTTAAGATTAGGGTTGGGGGTAGGGTTAGGGTTAGGGGTTAGTGTTAGGTTTAGGGTTAGGGTTTAGCGTTATGGTCAGGGTTGGGTTAGGATTAGGAGTTAGGGTTAAGGTTAGGGTTTAGGGTTAGCGTTAGGGTTTGGGTTGGGTTAGTGTTTGGGTTAGGGTTAGCTTTTATGGTTACAGTTAGGGTTAGGGTTATTGATTAGGATTAGGATTAGGGTTAGGGTTAGGGATATGGGTAAGTGTTGGGGTTAGGGTTAGGGTTATGGTTTAGGGGTAGGGCTTAGAGGTAGGGGTAGTGGTAGGGTTAGGTTTAGGTTAGGGGTTACGGTTATGGTTGGGGTTCGGGGTAGGGGTAGGGGTAGGGGAATGGGTTGGGATTAGGGTTACGGTTAGTTTTATTGTTGTGTAAGGATTAGGGTTAGTGTTAGTATTTAAGGCTAGGGTTAGTGTTGGGGTTTGGGATTTAGTGATAGAGTTAGAGTAAGGGATAGGGTTAGGGTTAGGGTTAGGGTTAGAGTTGGGTTGGGGTTAGGGTTAGGGTTATGGTTTAAGGTTTAGGATTAGGGTTTGGGTTCAGATTTAGGGTTAGGGGTTAGGGTTAGGGTTAGGGGTTGCGTTATGTGTTGGGGTTTGGGTAAGGGTTAGGGTTAGGGTTTGGTTAGGGTTTGGGTTAGGTTTCAGGGTTTAGGATAGGGTTAGGGTTAGTGTTTGGGGTTAGGGTTACGGATAGGGTTTGAGGCTTAGGGTTAGGGGTTAGTGTTAGTGTTAGTGATAGGGTTGGGGTTGGAGTTTAGGGTTAGGGTTGGGGTTTAGGCTTAGGGATAGGGTTGGGGTTAGTGTTAGTGTTAGAGTTCGGTCAGTGTTGGGGTTGTGGTAGGAGTTAGCGTTAGGGTAAGTGTTAGGGCTAGAGTTAGGGTTAGGGTTAGAGTTAGGTTACAGTTAGGGTACGGTTAGGGTTAGGGATGGGGTTGGGGTTAGGGGTTAGGGATTAGGGTTTAGGGATAGGGTTAGGGTTAGGGTTAGTGTTAGGATTAAGGGTAGGGTTAGTGTTAGGGATAGGTTTAGGGTTAGTGTTAGACGAGTTAGGGTTAGGGTTAGGATTAGGATTATTTTTAGGGTTGTGTTAGGGTTAGGGATAGGGATAAGGTTAGGGGTAGGGGTAGGTTTAGGGTTAGGGTTAGACGAGGTAGGGTTAGGGTTAAGGTTAGGGGTTAGGTTTAGGGTTCAGGGTTCTGTTAGGGTTAAGGTTGGGTTTAAGGAGAGGGTTGGGGCTAGGGCTAAGGCTAGGGTTAGTGTAAGGGTTAGGGTTCAGGGATAGGGTTATGGTTGGGTTTAGTGTTAAGTAGGGTTAGGTGTAGGGTTGGGGTTTGGATTAGCGTTAGGGTTAGGTGCTAGGGTTAGTGTTACAATAAAGTTTGGGTTAGGGTTAGGGTTAGGGATAGGGTTAGTGTTACTGTTAAGGTTAGTGTTAGGGTTGGGGTTAGGGGTTAGGATAAGGTTTGGGGTTAGGGATATGTTTAGTTTTTAGAGTTAGGGTTAGCGTTAAGGTTTAGGGTGAGTGTTAGGTTTGGGGTTAGAGTTTAGGGTTAGGGTTAGGTTTAGTGTTAGTGTTGGGGTTACGGTTATGGTTGGGGTTAGGTTTAGGGTTAGGGTTAGGATTAGGGTTAGAGCAGGTTTGGGGTTGGGGTTAGGGTTAGGGTTCGGGTTAGGTTTAGGGTTAGGGTATGTTTAGGGTTAGGGTTGGGGTTGTGGTTGGGGTTAGGGTTAGTGTTAATGTTAGGGTTAGGGTTAGAAGAAATTTAGATTTATGGTTAGGGCCAGGGCTAAGGGTAGGGTAAGGGCTAGTGCTAGGGCTGGGGCTGCGGCTAGTGCTGAGGTTAGGGTTAGGGTTAGGGTTTAGGGTTAGGGGTTAGGGTTAGTGTTAGGGTTTAGGGTTAGGGTTAGGAATAGTGTTAAGGTTAGGGTTACTCTTAGGGTTAGGAGTTAGGGTTAGAATATTGTTAGGGTTAAGATTAGGGTATTCGGGTTACGGTTGGCCTTTAGAATTTAGGGTTAGGGTTAGGTTAGTGTTAGGGTTAGGGTTCGGTTATGGCTAAGGTTAGGGTTAGATTTAGGGTTGGGTTAGGGCTAGGGTTAGTATTCGGGTAGTGTTAGGGCTAGGGATAGGGTTGGGGCTAGGGTTAGGTATAGGTTTAGGGGTGAAGGTTACTGGTAGGGATAGGAGAAGGGGTATAGGGTTAGGCTTAGGGGTTAGGCTTAGGGTTTAGGGTTAGGGTTAGGGTTCCGGTTAGGTTTAGGCTTTAGGGTTAGGTTTAGCGTTATTGGGTAGGGTTAGCGTTAGGGTTAGGGGTTAGTGTTAGGTTTAGGATTAAGTTTAGGGTTAGGGTAGGGTTAGGGATCTGGTTGGCATTGGGTTTAGCGTTAGCGTTAGGTATAGGGTTGGGGTTAGGGTTAGGGTTGGGATTTATGGTTTAGGGATAGGGTGAGGGATAGAGTTAGAGTTAATGTTGGGGTTGGGTTAGGTTTAGGGATAGGTTTAAGGCTAGGGCTGGGGCTAGTGTTAGGTTTAGGGATAGGGTTGGGTTTGGGGTTAGGGGTTAGGCTTAGGGTTGGGGCTATGGCTAGGGTTGGGGCTAGAGCTAGTGCTGGGGCTACGGCTACAGCTACGGCTAGGGTTAGGGTAAGGGTTAGGGTTAGGGGTTAGGCTTAGGGGTAAGGTCTATGTCTGGGGTTGGGGCTGGGGCTAGTGCTGGGGCTAGGGCTACAGCTAAGGCTAGGGTTCGGGTGAGGGTTAGCATTAGGGTTACTGTTGGGGTTAGGGCAGGGTGAGCTTTAGGTTTGGGATTTAGAGTAAGGGTTTAGCGTTAGGGTTAGGATTAGGGTTATGGTTAGGGTTACTCTTAGGGTTAGGAGTTAAGGTTAGGGGTTAGGGTTATGGTTATGGTTAGGGTTACGGTTAGGATTAGGGTTAGGGGTAAGGGTTAGGGTGAGGAATACAGTTTAGGGTTAGGGTTAGTGTTAGGTTTATGGTTAGGGTTGGTTAGGTTTAGGGTTGTGGTTGGGGTTAGGGTTATTTTCGGGTTAGCGTTACAGTTAGGGTAGGGGTTAGAAGAGGTTTAGGGTTAGGTTTAGAATAAGGTTAAGGTTAGGGTTAGGGTTTAGGGTTAGGATTAGTGTTAGTGTTAGTATTGGTGGTTACAGTTATGGTGAGCATTAGGATTAGGGTTGTGTTAGCATTAGGGTTATGGTAAGTGTTTGGAGTTAGGGTTTGGGTTAGGGTTTAGGGTTTAGGGATAGGGTTAGTGTTATGGTTATGGTTAGGGTTGTGTTAGGGTTAGGGTTACGGATAGGGTAAGGGGTAGGGGTACGGTTTGGGTGTAGGGTTAGTGTTAGGGATAGGATTTGGTTAGCGTTTGGGTTAGGGTTAAGGTTATGGTATAGAGTTTAGGGTTAGGGTTAGGGTTTAGGGTTTAGGGTTATGGTTTTGGTTAGGGTTAGCATTAGGGCTAATGCTGGTGTTAGGGCAAAGGCTAGTGCTAGGGCTGGGGGCTACGCCTGGGGCTAAGGTTAGGGTTAGGGTGGGTGTTTAGGGTTAGGGTTAGGTTTAGGTTTAGTATTTAGGGTTAGGGTTATGGTTAGGGTTAAGGTTAGCTTTAGTGTTAGATTTTAGGGTTTAGTGTTAGGGTTAGATTTGGGGTTAGGGTTAGGGTTAGGGATTGGTTTGGGGCTAGGGTTAGGGTTAGGGGTTAGGGTTATGTGTAGAAGCAGGGGTAGCGGTAGGGGAAGGGGTACAGCTAGGGTTTAGGGTTAGGGTTAGGGTTAGGGGTTTGGTTAGAGTTAGGGCTAAGGATAGGGTTAGATCGAGGGATAGTGCTAGGGCTAGGGTTAGGGTCAGGTTTAGGGTTAAGTTTAGGGTTAGGGTTAGGGGTAGGGTTAGGACTTGTGGTTGGTTTTATGGTTACGATTATCGTTGGATTAGGGTTAGGTTTAGGGGTTAGGGTATAGGGTTTAGGGTTAAGGTTAGTGTTAGGGTTAGGGTTAGGTTTAGGTTTAGGATTTAGGGTTAGGTTAGGGGCTAGGGGTGGGGGTTGGGGTTAGGGTGTAGAGTTTTGGTTTAGGGTTAGTGTTAGTGTTAGGATTTAGGATTAGGTTTAGGTTTAGGATTTAGGGGTTTGGGTAGGGTTGGGGTTATGGTTAGGGTTAGTATTAGGGTGTAGAGTTTAGGGTTAGGGTTAGTGTTAGGGTTTGGGGTTAGGGTTACGATTAGTGCTAGGGTTAGGGTTACTCTTTGGGTTAGGAGTTAGGATAAGGGTTAGGGTTACGGTTATGGTTGGGGTTACGTTTACCATTAGGGTTAGGGGTTAGGGTTAGTTTTAGAATGAGGGATAGAGTTTAGGGTTAGGGTTAGGGTGCGTTTTAGTGTTAGTGTTGGGTTTAGGGTTAGGGTGAGTGTTACGGTTGGGGTTAGATTTAGGGTTAGGCTATGTTTAGGGTTAGGGTTGGGATTAGGGTTGGGGTTGGGGTTAGGTTTAGGGTTAGTGTTACTGTTTGGGTTAGGGTTAGGGTTAGAAGAAGTTTAGATTTTGGGTTAGGGGTTAGAACAGGGTTAGGGTTAGGGTTAGGGTTAGGATTGGGTCAGGATTAGTGTTAGTGTTATGATTTAGGGTTTAGGGATAGGATAAGGGTTAAGGTTCCAGTTAAGGTTAGGCTTTACAGTTAGGGTTAGGGTTAGGGGTTGGGGTTAAGCTTAGTGTTAGGGTTAGTGTTAAGTTTAGGGTTAGGGTAGTGTTAGGGTTCGTGTTGGCGTTGGGGTTAGCGTTAGCGTTAGGTTTAGGGTTGGGAATTAAGGTTAGGGTTGATGGTTTAGAGATAGGGTGAGGGATAGTGTTAGGGTTAGGGTTAGGGTTGGGTTAGGGTTAAGGTTAGCTTTGGGGCTGGGGCTGGGGCTAGGGCTACGGTTACGTTTAAGCTTAGGGGTAGGGGTAGGGTTGAGTTAGTGGCTAGTGTTACTGTTGGGGTTAGGGTAGATGAGGTTTAAGTTTAGGGTTATGTTTAGAATAGGGTTAGATTTAGGGATTAAGATTTGGGGTTAAGGTTAGTTTGGGGTTGGGGTTAGGTTTAAGGTTGGGGTTAGGTTCATTGTTTAGGATTAGGGTTAGGGTTGAGGGAAGGGGTATGTTAGGGGTTGTGATTAGGGTTAGGGTTAGGGTTCAGTGTTAGGATTATTGTTAGGGATAGTGGTAGGATTATGGTTAGGGTTGGGTTGGGTTTAGGGTTAGGGGTAAGGGTAGGGCTAGCTTTAGGGTTAGGGGTAGGGGTAGGGTTTGAGGTTAGTGTTAGGATTAGGGTTAGGGTTGGGTTAGGGTTAGGATTAGTGTTTAGGGTTAGGTTTAGATGTAGAGGTAGGGGTACAGTTAGTGTTGATGCTAGGGTTAGGGTTAGGGTTAGGGTTGGGTTGGGGTTAGGGGAAGGGGTAGGGTTAGGGTTAAGGATAAGGCTAGGTTTGGGGCAAGGGCTAGTGCTGGGGCTGAGGGCTACAGCTAGGGCAAAGTTTAGGGTTAGGGTTAGTGTTTGGGGTTAGGGTTAGTCTTTAGGGTTAAGGTTAGTGTTATTGGTTGGGGTTAGAGTTAAGATTAGTTTAGATTTATGTTTAGGTTTAAGGTTAGTGTTAGTGTTAGGGTTAGGGTTGGGGTTACTGTTCGGGTTAGGGTTAGGTTTAGGGTTAGGGTAGGTTTACGGTTGGGGTTTGGGTTGGGGATAGGGTAAAGTTTAGGGTTAGCGTTACTGTTAGGGTTAGGGTTAGAAGAGGTTTAGATTTGGGGTTAGGGTTAGAATAGGGTTAGGGTTAGGGTTAGAGTTGGGGTTAGGTTTGGGGTTAGGGGGCAGGGGTAGGGGTAGGATTAGGGGTTGAGGTTAGTGTTAGGGTTAGGGTTAGTGTTGGGTTAGGGTTAGGGTTAGGTTTGGAGCTAGTGCTAGGGCTAGGGTTTAAAGCAAGGGCTATGTCTGGGGCTGGGGCTGGGACTAGGGTTAGAGTTACGGTTAGGGGGTAAGCATAGGATTAGGGGTTGAGGTTAATTTTAGGGTTAGGGTTGGGGTTGTGTTAGGGTTAGGTTTGGGTTGGGGTTAGTGTTAGGTTTAGGGATAGGGCTAGTTTTAGTGTTAGGGTTAAGGCTAGGATTAGGGTTTACGGTTTAGCGTTAGGGATAGGGCTAAGGTTGGTTTTAGGGCAAGGGCTAGTGCTAGGGCTTGGGTTACGGCTGGGGCTAAAGTTAGGGTTAGTGTTTAGGGTTAGTGTTTGGTTTAGGTTTAGGATTTAGGGTTAGTGAAGTTTTGGGGTAGGGTTAGGGTTAGTGTTGGGTTTTAGGGTTTAGGATTAGGTTTAGGGTTAGGGTTAGGGTTAGGGATAGTGTTGGGGCTTGGGTCAGGGGTTAGGATTAGGGGTTAGGGGTTAGAGTTACGGGTAGGGATAGTGGTAGGAGTAGGGGAAGGTGTATGGCTTGGGGTTAGGGTTAGTGTTCGGGTTGTTTAGGCATAGGGTTTGGGTTTATGGTTAGCATTAGGGTTAGGGATAGGGATAGGCTTGGGGCTATGGCTAGTGCTAGGGCTAAGTTTAGGGGTTAGGCTTAGGGTTAGTGTTGGGGGTTAGAGACAGCGGTAGGCGTAGGTGTTTGAGTTTGGGTAGGGTTATGTTTAGGTTGGATTAGGGTTAGGTTTGGGGTTTAGGGTTTAGGGTTACGGTTAAGGTTAGGATTAGGGCTAAGGATAGGGTTAGGGCTAGGCTAGTACTTGGGTTAGGGGCTAGGGCTATGGTTAGGGTAAGGATTAGGGTTTAGGGTTATGGTTAGGGTAAGGATTAGGGTTTAGGGTTATGGTTAGGGTTAGGTTTTTAGGGTTTAGGGTTAGCATTAGGGTTAAGGTTAGGGTTAGGACAGGGTTAGGATTAGGGTTAGGGTTTATGGTTAGGGTTAGTGTTAGAGTTTAGGGTTAGGGTTAGGATTAGTGTTAGGGTTAGGGTTACTCTTAGGCTTTGGAGTTAGGGTTAAGTTTACGGTTATGGTTAGGGTTACGGTTAGGGTTAGGGTTAGGGTTAGGGTTAGAGTGAGGGATTTAGTGTTAGGGGTTAGGGTTAGAGTGAGGATAGAGTTTAGGGTTAGGGTTAGGTTTAGTGTTAGTGTTAGGGTTAGGTTTAGGGTTAGTGTTAGGATTAGGGTTAGGTTTAGGGTTAAGGTATGCTTAGGGTTAGGGGTTGGGGTTGGGGTTGTGGTTGGGGTTAGGTTTGGGGTTAGTGTTACTGTTAGGGTTAAGGTTAGAACAAGTTTAGACTTAGGGTTAGGGTTAGAACAGGGTTAGGGTTACGTTTAGGGTTAGGGCTAGGGTTAGAGTTGGGGTTTCTGTTAGGTTTAGGGTTAGGGTTAGGGTTGGGTTAGGGTTAGGGTTAGGTTTAGGGTTTAGGGTTTAGGGTTAGGGTTAGGGTTCAGGTTAGGGTTAGGCTTTGGGGTTAGGGTTAGTGTTATTGGTTATGGTTATGGTTATGGTTAGGGTTAGGGTTAGGCTTAGTGTTTGGGTTAGTGTTAAGTTTAGGTTTAGGGTAGGGTTAGGGTTCGGGTTGGCGTTGGGGTTAGCGTTAACGTTAGGTTTAGGGTTGGGGTTAGGGTTAGGGTTTAGGGTTTAGAGGTAGGGTGAGGGATGGAGTTAGGGTTAGGATTAGGTTTGGATTAGGGTTAAGGTTAGCTTTAGGGCTAGGGCTAGAACTAGGGCTACGGTTATGTTTAGGCTTAGGTGTAGGGGGTAACGTTGGGGTTGTGGCTAGTGTTACTGTTAGGGTTAGGGTAGAATACGTTTAAGTTTAGGGTTACGGTTAGAATAGGGTTAGATTTAACGTTTAGGATTTAGAGTTAAGGTTAGTTTACGGTGAGAGTTAGGGTTTAGTGTTAGGGTTAGGTTCATTGTTTAGGGTTAGGGTTAGGGTTGAGGGAAGGTTATGTTAGGGGTTGTGGTTAGGGTTAGGGTTATGGTTCAGTGTTAGGATTAGGGTTAAGGATAGAGGTAGGGTTATGGCTAGGGTTGGGTTAGGGTTAGGGTTAGGGTTAGGGTTAGGGGTAAGGGTAGGGCTAGGTTTAGGGCTAGCACTAGGGCTAGGTTTAGGGATAGGGGTAGGGTTAGGGGTTGAGGTTAGTGTTAGGGGTTAGGGTTAGGTTTGGATTAGGGTTAGGGTTAGTGTTTAGGGTTAGGGTTAGGGGTAGGGGTAGGGGAACAGTTAGTGTTGTTGCTAGGGTTGGGGTTAGGGTTAGGGTTGGGTTAGGGTTAGGGTTAGGGGGTAGGGTTAGGGTTAGGGATAGGGCTAGGTTTAGGGACAGGGCTAGTCCTAGGGCTAGGGCTACAGCTGGGGCATAGTTTAGGTTTAGGGTTAGTGTTTAAGGTTAGGGTTAGGGTTAGGCCTTAGTGTTGGGGTTAGTGTGATTGGTTACAGTTAGGGTTAAGATTAGTTTAGACTTAGGTTTAGGTTTAGGGTTAGTGTTAGTGTTAGGGTTAAGGTTGTGGTTAGTGTTAGGGTTAGGGTTAGGTTTAGTGTTAGGGTAGTTTCATGGTTAGGGTTTGGGTTGGGGCTAGGGTAATTGTTAGGTTTAGCGTTACTGTAAGGGTTAGGGTTAGAAGACGTTTAGATTTAGGGTTAGGGTTAGAATAGGGTTAGGCTTAGGGTTAGGGTAGGGTTAGGGTTAGAGTTGGGTTAAAGTTAGGGTTAGGGTAGCGGTAGGGGTAGGATTAGGGGTTGAGGGTAGTGTTAGGTTTAGGGTTAGGGTTGGGTTAGGGTTACGGTTAGGTTTGGGGCTAGTGCTAGGGCTAGGGTTTAAAGCACGGGCTATGTCTAGAGCTAGGGCTAGGACTAGGGTTAGGATTCGGGTTAGGGGTAAGGGTAGGATTAGGGGTTTAGGTTAGTTTTAAGGTTAGGGTTAGGGTTAGGTTTGGGATTCGGGTTACTGTTTGTGTTAGTGTTGGGTTTAGGGTTAGGGCTAGTTTTAGAGTTAGGGTTAGGGGTTAGGTTTGGGGTTTATGGTTTACGATTAGGGTTAGGGCTAGGGTTAGTTTTAGGGCAAGGGATACTGCTAGGGCTGGGGCTATGGCTAGGGCTAAGGTTAAGGTTAGTGTTTAGGGTTAGTGTCAGTTTTAGGTTTAGGATTTACGGTTGGTGTAGTTTAGAGGTAGGGTTAGGGTTAGTGTTAGGTTTCAGGGTTTAGGATTAGGTTTAGGGTTAGGGGTTAGGGCTAGGAATAGGGTTAGGTCTAGGGTTAGGGTTAGGATTAGGGGTTAGTGTTAGGGGTAGGGGTAGGGGTAGTAGTAGGGGAAGGTGTATGGCTTGGGTTTAGGGTTAGGGTTAGGTTTGGGTTAGGTTTAGGGTTAGGGTTAGGGTTTAGGGTTTATGGTTAGGGTTAGGGTTAGGGCTAGGGATTAGGTTGGGTCTATGGCTAGAGCTAGGGATATTGTTAGGGTTAGGGTTAAGGTGAGTGTTAGGGGTTAGAGGCAGCGGTAGGGGTAAGCGTTTTGGTTTGGGTTAGGGGTTATCTTTAGGGTTGGGTTAGGGTTAGGGTTGGGGTTTGGGGTTTAGGGTCAGGGTTAGGTTTAGGATTCGGATTAGGGTTAGAGTTACGGTTACTCTTGGGGTTAGGAGTTAGGTTTAAGGTTACGGTTATGGTTAGGGTTATGGTTACAGTTAGGGTTAGGGGTTAGGGTTAGGGTTAGAGTGAGTGATAGAGTTTAGGGTTAGGGTTTTGGTGAGTGTTAGTGTTAGTGTTAGGGTTAGGGTTAGTGTTAGGGTTAGGGTAAATGTTAGGTTTAGGGTTAGGGTATGTTTAGTGTTAGGGTTAGGGTTGGGGTTAGGGTTAGCGTTAGTGTTACTGTTAGGGTTAGGGTTAGAAAAAGTTTAGATTTAGAGTTAGGGTTAGAACAGGGTTAGGGTTACGGTTAGGGTTAGGGTTAGGGTTAGAGTTGGGGTTTGGGTTGGGTTTAGGGTTAGGGTTAGGGTTGGGTTAGGGTTAGGGTTAGGGTTAGGTTTTAGGGTTTAGGGTTAGTGTTAGGGTTTAGGGTTCAGGTTAGGTTTAGGCTTTAGGGTTAGGTTTAGTGTTATTGGTTAGGGTTAGGGTTAGGCTTAGGCTTAGGCTTAGGCTTAGTGTTAGTGTTAGTGTTAAGTTTAGGGTTAGGGTAGAGTTACGGTTCTGATTGGCATTGGGGTTAGCGTTAGCCTTAGGTTTAGGTTTGGGGATTGGGTTTGGTTAGATTTAGGTTTAGGGTTTAGGGTTTAGGGTTAGGGTTAGGGTTTAGGGTTCAGGTTAGGTTTAGGCTTTAGGGTTAGGTTTAGTGTTATTGGTTAGGGTTAGAATTAGGGTTAGGGTTAGGCTTAGTGTTAGGGTTAGTGTTAAATTTAGGGTTAGGGTAGGGTTAGGGTTCGGGTTGGCATTGGGGTTAGCGTTAGCCTTAGGTTTAGGGTTGGGGTTAGGGTTAGGGTTTATGGTTTAGAGATAGGGTGAGGGACAGTGTTAGGGTTAGGGTTAGTGTTGGGTTAGTTTTAAGGTTAGTTTTGGGGCTAGAGCTAGGTCTACAGTTATGTTTAGGCTTAGGGGTAGGGCTAGGGTTGAGGTTGTGGCTAGTGTTACTGTTAGGGTTAGGGTAGAAGAGGTTTAAGTTTGGGATTACGGTTAGAATACGGTTAGATTTAACGTTTAGAATTTAGGGTTAAGGTTAGTTTAGGGTTAGAGTTAGGGTTTAGGGTTAGGGTTAGGTTCATTGTTTAGGGTTAGGGTTAGGGTTAGGGTTGAGGGAAGGGGTATGTTAGGGGTTGTGGTTAGGGTTAGGGTTAGATTTCAGTGTTAGGATTAGGGTTAGGGATAGTGGTAGGGTTATGGTTAGGGTTGGGTTAGGGTTACGGTTAGGGGTGAGGGTAGGGCTAGGTTTGGGGCTAGAGCTAGGACAAGGTTTAGGGTTAGGTTTAGGGATAGTGGTAGGATTAGGGGTGAGGTTAGTGTTAGGGGTAGGGTTAGGTTTGGGTAAGGGTTAGGGTTAACGATTAGGGTTAGGGTTAGGGGTAGGGGAACAGTTAGTGTTGTTGCTAGGGTTAGGGTTAGGGTTGGATTAGGGTTAGGGTTAGGGGTATGGTTAAGGTTAGGGATAGGGCTAGGTTTAGGGACACGGCTAGTGCTAGGGCTAGGGCTACGACTAGGGCAAAGTTTAGGGTTAGGGTTTGTGTTTAGGGTTACGTTAAGGTTAGGCTTTAGGGTTAGGGTAAGTGTTATTGGTTAGGATTAGGTTTAAGATTAGTTTTCATTTAGGTTTAGGTTTGGGGTTAGTGTTCGTTTTAGGGTTAGGTTTAGGGTTAGGGTAAGGGTTTGGGTTAGCGTTACTGTTAGCTTTAGGGTTAGAAGAGGTTTAGATTTAGAGTTAGGTTTAGGAATAGGGTTAGAGTTTGGGTTATGGTTAGGGTTAGGGTTAGGGTTACTGTTAGGTTAGGGTAGGAAGAGGTTTAGATTTAGAGTTAGGTTTAGCGTTAGGGTTTCGGGTTCGGGTTAGGGTTAGGGCTAGGGTTGGTTTAGTGTTAGGGTTAGCATTAAGGTTAGGGTTTAGGGTTTATGGTTATGGTTAGGTTTAGGTTTCAGGCTAGGAATAGGGTTAGGGCTAGGAGTAGGGATAGGGCTAGGGTTAGGGTTAGGGTTAGGCTTAGGTTTACGGTAGTTTTAGGGTTAGGGTTAGGGTTGGGGTGAGGGTTAGGCTTAGGGTTGGGGCTATGGCTAGGGTTAGGGCAAGGGCTAGTGCTGGGGCTACGGCTACGTCTACAGCTAGGGTTAGGGTAAGGGTTAGGGTTAGGGTTAGGCTTAGGGTAAGGGCTATGGCTAGGGTTAGGTCTAGGGCTAGTGCTAGGGCTAAGGCTACAGCTAGGGCTAGGGTTCGGGCAAGGGTTGGCATTAGGTTTACTGTTAGGGTTAGGGCAGGGTGAGCTTTAGGGTTAGGGTTTAGAGTTGGGGTTTAGCGTTAGGGTTAGGATTATTGTTATGGTTAGGGTTACTCTTCGGGTTAGGAGTTAAGGTTAGGATTAGGGTTATGGTTATGGTTAGGGTTACAGTTAGGGTTAAGGGTCAGGGTTATGGTGAGGAATAGAGTTTAGGGTTAGGGTTAGTGTCAGGGTTATGGTTAGGGTTGGGTTAGGTTTAGGGTTGTGGTAGGGGTTAGGGTTAAGTTTAGGGTTAGCGTTACTGTTAGGGTAAGTGTTAGAAGAGGTTTAGGGTTAGGTTTAGAATAAGGTTACGGTTAGGGTTAGGGTTTAGAGTTAGGATTAGTGTTAGTGTTAGTATTGGTGGTTACAGTTAGGGTGAGCCATAGGGTTAGGGTTGTGTTAGCATTAGGGTTATGGTAAGTGTTTGGAGTTAGGCTTAGGGTTAGGGTTTATGGTTTAGGGATAGGGTTAGTGTTATGGTTATGGTTAGGGTTGTGTTAGGGTTACAGTTACGGGTAGGGTAAGGGGGTAGGGGTACGGTTTGGGTGTAGGGTTAGTGTTAGGGATAGGGTTTGGTTAGAGTTTGGGTTAGATTTAAGGTTAAGGTATAGGGTTTA
Organism: Nanger dama; assembly: GCA_917880005.1. NCBI lineage: Eukaryota > Metazoa > Chordata > Mammalia > Artiodactyla > Bovidae > Nanger > Nanger dama. Next base: position 85,037 of record CAKJTW010000218.1, on the reverse strand, counting down.
GGGTTAGGGTTAGGGTTTAGGGTTTAGGGTTATGGTTAGGGTTAGGGTTAGCATTAGGGCTAGGGCTAGTGTTAGGGCAAAGGCTAGTGCTAGGGCTAGGGCTATGGCTAGGGCTAAGGTTAGGGTTAGGGTTAGTGTTTAGGGTTAGGGTTAGGTTTAGATTTGGGATTTAGGGATAGGGTTATGGTTAGGATTAAGGTTAGCTTTAGTGTTAGGTTTTAGGGTTTAGTCTTAGGGTTAGATTTAGGGTTAGGGTTAGAGATTGGTTTAGGGCTAGGGTTAGGGTTAGGGGTTAGGGTTATGTGTAGAAGTAGGGGCAGCGTTAGGGGAGGGGTATGGCTCGGGGTTAGGGTAAGGGTTAGGGTTAGCATTTGGTTAGGTTTAGGGCTAGGGATAGAGTTAGATCCAGGGATAGTGCTAGGGCTAAGTTTAGGGTCAGGGTTAGGGTTAAGTTTAGGGTTAGGGTTAGGGGTAGGGTTAGGACTTGTGGTTGGTTTTAGGGTTACGATTATCATTGGATTAGGGTTAGGTTTAGGATTAGGGTATAGAGTTTAGGGTTAAGGTTAGTGTTAGGGTTAGGGTTAGGTTTAGGTTTAGGATTTAGGGTTAGGTTGGGGCTAGGGTAAGGGTTGGTGTTAGGGTGTAGAGTTTAGGGTTAGGGTTAGTGTTAGGGTTAGGCTTTAGGGTTACAGTTAGCGTTAGGGTTTAGGGATAGAGTTAGGGTTAGTGTTAGGGTTAGGGTTAGGTTTAGGTTTAGGATTTAGGGTTAGGTTGGGGCTAGGGTAAGGGTTAGGGTTAGGGTGTAGAGTTTAGGGTTAGGGATAGTGTTAGGGTTAGGCTTTAGGGTTGCGGTTAGCATTAGGGTTTAGGGTTAGGGTTAGTGTTAGTTTTGGGGTTAGGGTTAGGTTTAGGGTTAAAGTATGTTTAGGTTTAATTTTGGGGTTGGGGTTACGGTTAGGGTTAGTGTTACTGTTAGGGTTAGGGTTAGAAGAAGTTTAGATTTAGGGTTAGGGTTAGAATCGGTCAGGGTTAAGGTTAGCGTAGGGTTAGGGTTAGAGTTGGGGTTTGGGTTAGGGTACTGGTTATGGTTAGCTTTACTGTTAGGGTTAGGGTTAGAAAAGTTTAGATTTAGGGTTAGGGTTAGAATAGTGTTAGGGTTAGGTTTAGGGTATTAGGGTAAGGGCTAGCATTTAGGATTTATGGTTAGGGTTATGTTAGGGTTAGGATTAGGGTTAGGATAGGGTTTGGACTAAGCTTGGGGTTAGAGTTATGGTTGGGTAAGGGTTACGGTTAGTATTGGGGTAGGATTACGGCTAGGGATAGGGTTAGGTCTAGGGTTAGGGTTAGGGTTTGGGGTTAGGGTTACGGGTAGAGATAGGGGAAGGGGTATAGCTTGGGGTTTGTGTTAGGGTTAGGGTTAGAGCTGGGTTAAGGTTAGGTTTAGGGATTAGGGTTTAGGGTTTAGGGTTAAGGTAGAGATAGGGTTATGGTTATGGTTAGCTTTATTCTTAGGGTTAGGGTTAGAAGAGGTTTAGGTTTAGGGTTATGGTTAGAATATGGTTAAAGTTATGATTAAGGAAATAGGGTTACGGTTAGCATTTATGATTTAGGGTTAGGGTTAGTTTAGGGTTAGGGTTAGCCTTAGGTGTAGGGTTAGGTTTAGTAATGGATTAGGGTTAGGGCTAGATAGAGAGTAGGGCTAAGGTTAGGGTTAGGGATAGGGATTAGGGGTACGGGTAGGGTTAGGGGAAGGGGTATGGCTTGGGGTTAGGGTTAGGGTTAGGGGTTAGGGATAGGGATAGGGTTAGGGGATAGAGTTAGGGTCAGGGTTAGGGTTAGGGTTAAGGTTTGGTTTAGAGTTAGGGTTAAGGTTAAGGTTAGGGTAAGCGTTACTCTTAGGTTTAGGGTTAGAAGAGGTTTAGGGTTAGGGGTTACGGTTAGGGTTAGGGGTTAGGTTTAGGGTTAGGGTTAGTGTTAGAGTTAGGGGTTAGGGTTAGGGGTTAGGGTTAATGTTGGGATTGGGGTTAGGGTTGTGATTGTGATTAGGGTTGGGATTGCGGTTGGGGTTAGGGTTAGGGTTAGGGTTAGGGGTTAGGGTTAGGGTTAGGGTTAGGGGTTAGGGTTAGGGTTAGGGTTGGTTTAGGGTTAGGGTTAGGGTCAGGGTTAGCGTTAATCTTAGATTTAGAGTTAGAAGAGGTTAGGTTTAGGGTTAGGGTTAGGGTTAGGGCCAGGGTCAGGGTCAGGGTCAGGGGTCAGGGTCAGGGTCAGGTTTTAGGGTTAGGTTTAGTGTTAGTGTTAGTGTTAGGGTTAGGGTTAGTGTTAGGGTTAGGGGTTAGGGGTAGTTTTAGGGTTAGGGTTAGGGGTTAGGTTTGGGGTTAGGGTTAGCGTTGGGGTTGGGGTTGGGGTTATGTTTAGGGTTAGTTTTAGGGTTGAGGTTAGGTTTAGGTTTAGGATTGGGTTTAGGGTTAGAGTTAGGGTTTGGGTTAGGGTTAGGGTTGGGTTTAGGGTTAGGGTTAGGGTTATGCTTAGGGTTAGGGTTAAGTTTAAGATTTAGGGTTATTGTAGGGATACGGTTATGGTTAGGGTCAGTGTTAGGTTTTAGTGTTTAGGATTAGTGTTAGGGTTAAGGTTAGGGCTAGGTATAGGGTTAGAGCTAGGGTTAGGGTTACTGTTAGGGTTACTATTAGCATTAGGGTTAGGTTTATGTTAGTGTTAGGGATAGGGTTAGTGTTACTCTTAGGTTTGGGTTTAGGGTTAGGGTTACGATTTAGGGTTAGGATTAGGTTTAGGGTTAGGGTTAAGGTTAGGGTAAGTGCTAGGTCTAGGATTAGGTTTAGAATTAGGGTTGAGTTAGGGTTAGGTGTAAGTGTAGGGGTAGGGTTGGTGTTAGGGTTACGGTTGGGGGTTAGGATTAGTTTTAGTGTTAGGGGTAGTGGTTAGGGGATGGGTTGGGGTCAGGGTTAAGGTTAGTTCTATGGTTGGGTTAGGTTTGTTGTTAGGATTAGAATTAGGGTTAGTGTTAGGGTTAGGGTTTGGCCTAGAGATAGTATTAGGGCTAGGGCTATTGCTAGGTCTATGGCTAGGGCTTAAACTAGGGTTAGATTTAGTTTTAGAGTTTTGAGTTAGGGTATGATTTAGGGTTATGGTTAGTGTTAGGGGTTAGGTTTAGTGTTAGGGTTAGAGTTATCGGTTAGTATTAGGGGTACGGGTCGGGGAATGGGTAGAAGTTAGTGTTAGGGTTAGGGTTTGGTTACGGTTATGGTTAGGGTTAAGTTCAGGGTTGGGGTTAGGTTTGGGGTTGGAGTTAGGGTTAGGATTGGGATTAGTGTTAGGGTTAAGGTTGGTGTTAGGATTAGGGTTAGGGTTAGTTTTAGGTGTTACGCTTAGGGTTAGGGTTTAGGGTCAGGGTTAGGGTTAGTGTTAGGGTTAGGGTTAATGGTTAGGGTTAGGGTTAGGTTTAGAGGTTTTCATTAGGGTTAGGGTTAGGGTTTAGTTTAGGTTTAGGGTTAGGGTTAGGGTTAGGGTTATGTTTCGGACTAAGGATAGGTTTGGGATTGGGGCTAGTGCTGAGGGCTAGGTTTGGGGCTAGGGCTGGGCTAGGGCTAGGGCTAGGGTTAGGGATAGTGTTTAGTGTTATTGTTAGGGTTAGAGTTAAGGTTGAGGTTAGGGTTAGGGTTAGTGTTAGGGTTAGGTTTGGGGTTTGGTTTAGATTTAGCGTTAGGGTTTGGTTTAGGGCTAGGGTTAGGGTTAGGGTTAGGTTAAGGGTTAGGGTTAGCGTTAGGGTTAGTGTTGGGGTTGCGGTTAGGGTTGGGATTCGGGTTGGGGTTAAGGTTAGGGTTGGGGTTGGTGTTAGGGTTAGGGTTGGGGTTGAGATTTGGGTTAGAATTAGTGGTAGGGTTAGGGTTAGGGTTTGGTTTAGGGTTTAGGTTAGGGTAAGGGTTTGGTTTAGGGTTAGGATTAGGTTTCGGGTTAGGTTTAGGGTTAGGGTTTGGTTTAAGGTTAGGATTACTGTTAGAGTGAGGGATTTTGGTTAGGGTTAGGGTTAGGGGTTAGGGTTAGGGTTAAGGCTTAGGGTTAGTGTTAGGGTTTAGGTTTACCGTTATGGTTAGGGTTAGTGTTAGGGTTAGGGATATTGTTAGGGTCAGGGTCAGGGTTAGGGTATAGGGTTAGGTTTAGCGTTAGGGTTAGCATTTGTGTTAGGTTTAGCGTTAGGGTTAGGTCTAGTGTTAGGTTTAGGGTTGGGGTTAGGGTTAGAGTTGGGGTTGGGGTTAGGGTTAGGGTTGTGGTTAGGGTTAGCGTTAGGGTTGGGGTTAGGATTAGGGTTAGTGTTAGGGTTAGCATTAGCGTTAGGGTTAGCGTAAGGTTTAGGGTTAGGGTTAGGGTTAGGGGTGAGGGTTAATTTTAGGGTTAGGGTTAAGGGTTAGGCTTAGAGTTAGGGTTAGGGTTAGGTTAGGTTTAGGGGTTAGGGTTAGGTTTAGGGTTAGGGATTAGGGTTAGAGTTAGGGTTGGGGTTAGGGTTAGGGTTAGGGTCAGGGTCAGGGTCAGGGTTTAGGTTAGGGCTATCATTAGGGTAGCGTTAGTGTTAGGTTTAGCATTAGGGTTAAGGTAAGGGTTAGGTTTAGGGTTGGGGTTAGGGTTAGGGTTGGGATTACGGTTAGGGTTAGGGTTGGTGTTAGGATTAGGGTTAGGGTTAGGTGTTAGGCTTAGGGTTAGAGTTTAGGTTTAGGTTTAGGGTTAGTGTTAGTGTTAGGGTTAGGGGATAAGGTTAGGGTCAGGGTTAGGGGTTAGCGTTAGGGTTAGGATTGGGGTTGGGGTTAGGGGTTGGGATTCGAGTTGGGGTTAATGTTAGGGTTGGGGTTGCGGTTAAGGTTAGGGGTGGGTTGAGGTTAGGGTTAGGGTTAGGCTTAGGGTTAGGGGTTTGGTTTAGGGTTAGGGTTAGGCTTTGGTTTAGGGTTAGGGTTAGGGTTAAGGTTAGGGTTAGCGTTAGGGTAGCATTAGGGTTAGGGTTGGGGTTAGCGGATAGGTTTGGGATTCGGGTTGGGGTTAAGGTTAGGGTTGGGGTTGGTGTTAGGGTTAGGGTTGGGGTTGTGATTTGGGTTAGAATTAGTGTTAGGGTTAGGGTTAGGGTTTAGGTTAGGGTAAAGTTTTGGTTTAGGGTTAGGGTTAGCTTTTGGGTTAGGTTTAGGGTTAGGGTTTGATTTATGGTTAGGATTACTGTTAGAGTGAGGGATTTTGGTTAGGGTTAGGGTTAGGGGTTAGGGTTAGGGTTAGGGCTTAGGGTTAGTGTTAGGGTTTAGGTTTACCATTACGGTTAGGGTTAGTGTTAGGGTTAGGGTTATTGTTAGGGTCAGGGTCAGGGTTAGGGTATAGGGTTAGGTTTAGCGTTAGGGTTAGCATTTGTGTTGGGTTTAGCGTTAGGTTTAGGTCTAGTGTTAGGTTTAGGGTTGGGGTTAGGGTTAGAGTTGGGGTTGGGGTTAGGGTTAGGGTTGTGGTTAGGGTTAGCATTAGGGTTGGGGTTAGGATTAGGGTTAGTGTTAGGGTTAGCATTAGCGTTAGGGTTAGCGTAAGGTTTAGGGTTAGGGTTAGGGGTGAGGGTTAATTTTAGGGTTAGGGTTAAGGGTTAGGGTTAGTGTTAGGGTTAGGGTTAGGTTAGGTTTTGGGGTTAGGGTTAGGTTTAGGGTTAGGGGTTAGGGTTAGAGTTAGGGTTGGGGTTAGGGGTTAGGGTTAGGGTCAGGGTCAGGGTCAGGGTTTAGGGTTAGGGCTAGCATTAGGGTATCGTTAGTGTTAGGTTTAGCGTTAGAGTTAAGGTTAGGGTTAGGTTTAGGGTTGGGGTTAAGGTTAGGATTGGGGTTACGGTTTGGATTAGGGTTGGTGTTAGATTAGGGTTAGGGTTAGGGTTAGGTGTTAGGCTTAGGGTTAGAGTTTAGGTTTAGGTTTAGGGTTAGTGTTAGTGTTAGGGTTGGGGAATGAGTTAGGGTCAGGGTTAGGGGTTAGTGTTAGGGTTAGGATTGGGGTTGGGGTTAGGGTTGGGATTCGAGTTGGGGTTAAGTTTATTGTTGGGGTTGGGGTTATGGTTAGGGGTGTGTTGAGGGTAGGGTTAGGGTTAGTGTTAGGGTTAGGTTTAGGGTTTGGTTTGGGTTTAGGGTTAGGGTTTGGTTTAGGGTTAGGGTTTAGGGTTAGGTTTAGGGTTAGGGTTAGCGTTAGGGTTAGCGTTAGGGTTAGTGTTGGGGTTGCGGTTAGGGTTGGGATTCGGGTTGGGGGTTAATATTAGGGTTGGGGTTGGTGTTAGGGTTAGGGTTGGGGTTGAGATTTGGGTTAGAATTAGTGTTAGGGTTAGGGTTAGGGTTTGTTTTAGGGTTTAGGTTAGGGTAAGGGTTTGGTTTAGGGTTAGGATTAGGTTTCGGGTTTGGTTTGGGGTTAGGGTTTGGTTTAAGGTTAGGATTACTGTTAGAGTGAGGGATTTTGGTTGGGGTTAGGGTTAGGGGTTAGGGTTAGGGTTAAGGCTTAGGGTTAGTGTTAGGGTTTAGGTTTACCGTTACGGTTAGGGTTAGTGTTAGGGTTAGGGTTATTGTTAGGGTCAGGGGTCAGGGTTAGGGTATAGGGTTAGGTTTAGCCTTAGGGTTAGCATTTGTGTTAGGTTTAGCGTTAGGGTTAGGTCTACTGTTAGGTTTGGGGTTGGGGTTAGGGTTAGAGTTGGGGTTGGGGTTAGGGTTAGGGTTGTGGTTAGGGTTAGCGTTAGAGTTGGGGTTAGGATTAGGGTTAGTGTTAGGGTTAGCATTAGCGTTAGGGTTAGCGTAAGGTTTAGGGTTAGGGTTAGGGTTAGGGGTGAGGGTTAATTTTAGGGTTAGGGTTAAGGGTTAGGCTTAGGGTTGGGGTTAGGGTTAGGGTAGGTTTAGGGGTTAGGGTTAGGTTTGGGGTTAGGGGTTAGGGTTAGAGTTGGGGTTGGGGTTGGGGTTAGGGTTAGGGTCAGGGTCAGGGTCAGGGTTTAGGGTTAGGGCTAGCATTAGGGTAGCGTTAGTGTTAGGTTTAGCGTTAGGGTTAAGGTTAGGGTTAGGTTTAGGGTTGGGGTTAGGGTTAGGATTGGGATTACGGTTAGGGTTAGGGTTGGTGTTAGGATTAGGGTTAGGGTTAGGGTTGGGTGTTAGGCTTAGGGTTAGAGTTTAGGTTTAGGTTTAGGGTTAGTGTTAGTGTTAGTGTTAGGGGATAGGGTTAGGGTCAGGGTTAGGGGTTAGCGTTAGGGTTAGGATTGGGGTTGGGGTTAGGGTTGGGATTCGAGTTGGAGTTAAGTTTAGGGTTGGGGTTGGGGTTACGGTTAGGGGTGGGTTGAGGTTAGGGTTAGGGTTAGTGTTAGGGTTAGGGTTAGGGTTTGGTTTAGGTTTAGGGTTAGGGTTAGGGTTAAGGTTAGCGTTAGGGTTTAGTATTATGGTTAGAGTTGGGGTTGAGGTTAGGGTTGGGATTCGGGTTGGGGTTAAGGTTAGGGTTGGGGTTGGTGTTAGGGTTTAGGTTGGGGTTGAGATATGAGTTAGAGTTAGTGTTAGGGTTAGAGTTAGGTTTTGGTTTAGGGTTTAGGTTAGGGTAAGGGTTTGGTTTAGGGTTTGGATTAAGTTTCGGGTTAGGTTTATGTTTAGGGTTTGGTTTAAGGTTAGGGTTAGTGTTAGAGTGAGGGATTTTGTTTAGGGTTAGGGTTAGGGGTTAGGGTTAAGGTTAGGGCTTAGGGTTAGTGTTAGTGTTTAGGTTTACCGTTACGGTTAGGGTTAGTTTTAGGGTTAGGGTTATTGTTAGGGTCAGGGTCAGGGTTAGGGTATAGGGTTAGGTTTAGCGTTAGGGTTAGAGTTTGTGTTAGGTTTAGCGTTAGGGTTAGGTCTAGTGTTAGGTTTAAGGTTATGGTTAGGGTTAGGATTGAGGTTGGTGTTAGGGTTAGGGTTGTGGTTAGGGTTAGCGTTAGGGTTGGGTTTAGGATTATGATTAGTGTTAGGGTTAGCATTAGCGTTAGGGTTAGCGTAAGGTTGAGGGTTAGGTTTGGGGGTGAGGGTTAATTTTAGGGTTAGGGTTAAGGGTTAGGCTTAGGGTTAGGGTTAGGGTTAGGTTAGGTTTAGGGGTTAGGGTTAGGGTTAGGTTTGGGGTTAGTGGTTAGGGTTAGAGTCAGGCTTGGGGTTAGGGTTTGGTTTAGGGTCAGGGTCAGGGTCAGGGTTAGGGTTGGGGTTATGGTTAGGGTTAGGGCTTTGGGTTAGGGTTAGAGCTTAGAGTTAGGGTTAATGTTTATTTTTACGTTACGGTTAGGGTTAGTGTTGTTAGCGTTATTGTTAGGGTTAGGGTTTAGGGTTAGGTGTACCGTTGGGTTAGCGTTAGAGTTAGGTTTAGCGTTAGGATTAGGACTAGCGTTAAGTTTAGGATTGGGGTTAGTGTTAGAGTTGGGGTTGGGGTTAGGAGTTGGGGTTTTGGTTAGGGTTAGGATTAGGGTTGGGGTTAGTATTAGGGTTAGCGTTAGGGTTAGCATTATCGTTAGGTTTAGCGTAAGGTTTAGGTTTAGGGTTAGGGTTAGTTTTAGGGTTAGGGTTTGGTTTAGGGTTAGGGCTTTGGGTTAGGGTTAGGGCTTAGAGTTAGGGTTAATGTTTGGGTTTATGTTACGGTTGGGGTTAGTGTTGTTAGGGTTATTGTTAGGGTCAGGGTTTAGGGTTAGTTTTACCGTTAGGGTTAGCGTTAGAGTTAGGTTTAGCGTTAGGATTAGGACTAGGGTTAGGTTTAGGATTGGGGTTAGTGTTAGAGTTGGGGTTGGGGGTTAGAATTAGGGTTTTGGTTAGGGTTAGGTTTAGGGTTGGGGTTAGGATTAGGGTTAGCGTTAGGGTTAGCATTATCATTAGGTTTAGCGTCAGGTTTAGGTTTAGGGTTAGGGTTTGGGGTAGGGTTAGTTTTAGGGTTGCAGTTAGCATTAGGGTTAGGGTTAGGGTTAGATTTAGGGTTGGGGTTAGGTTTAGGGTTGGGGTTGGGGTTACGGTTAGGTTTGGGATTAGGGTTAGGGTTAGGGTTGGTGTTAGGATTAGGGTTAGGGTTACGGTTAGGGTTAGGTGTTAGGCTTAGGATAAGGGTTTTGGTTTAGGGTTAGGGTTAGTGTTAGGGTTAGGGTTAAGGGTTAGGTAAGAGTTAGGTGTTTTGTTTAGGGTTAGGTTTAGGGTTAATGTTAGGGTTATGTTTCGGCTTGGGGTAGGTTTAGAATTAGGGCTAGTGCTAGGGCTAGGTTTAGGGCTAGGGCTGGGCTCGGTTAGGGATAGTGTTTAGTGTTATTGTTAGGGTTAGAGTTAAGTGTAGGGATAGGGTTAGGGGTTAGGGTTATGTTTAGGGAGAGTGTTAGGGTTAAGGTTAGGGTTAGGGATTCAGGTTAGTGTTAGGGTTTAGGGTTAGGGTTAGGGAAAGATTTTGGGCTTAGGATATGTGTTAGTGTTAAAGTTAGGGTTAGGGTTAGAGTTAACCTAGGGCTAGGTTTATGGTAGGTTTAGGGTAGGGTTGGCGTTGGGGTTAGGTTTAGGGTTAAGGTTAGCGTTACTATTAGGCTTATTGTTATAGAGGTTTAAGTTTAGGGTTATGGTGAGAATAGTTTTAAGCTTAGGTTTAGGGGTACGTTTAGGGGTTGTGGTTAGTGTTAGCGTTAGGGTTAGTGTTAGGGTTGGGTTAGGGTTAAGGTAAGGGTTAGTGCCTAGTGTTAGGATTAGGGTTAGCATTGTGGTTTAGGGTTTAGGGGCAGGGTTATATTTAAGGGTAGGGGTAGTGGTGCAGGTAGGTTTAGGGGTTGTGGTTAGGGTTAGGGGTAAGGTTACGGTTGGGTTAGGGGTAGGGGTAGAGGAAGGCTTATGGTTAGGTTTATACGAGTTAGGGTTAGTGTTAGGGTTATCGGTTAGGGTTAAAAGTTAGGGTTAGGGTTAGGGTTAGCATTACTCTTAGATTTAGGGTTAGAAGAGGTTTGGGTTAGGGTTAGGGTTAGGTTTAGGGTTAAGGTTGGGTTTAGGGTTAGGATTCGGGCTCGGGTTAGGGTTTGGTATTGGGTTAGGGTTAGGGTTAAGATTAGCGTTACTCTTAGGTTTAGGGTTAGAAGAGATTTAGGATTAGGGTTAGGGTTAGGGGTTAAGGTTAGGTTTAGGAATAGGGTAAGGGGTTTTGGTTAGGGTTAGAGTCAGTGGTTACTGTTAGGGTAAGGGTTAGTGTTAGGATTTAGGGTTAGGGTTAGGGATAGGGTTAGGGTTAGGTTTTAGGGTTACGTTAGGGTGAGGATTAGTGTTAGTGTTTGCGTTAGGGTTAGGGTCAGGGTCAGGGTCAGGGTTTAGGGTTACGGTTAGCATTAGGGTTAGCATTAGTGTTAGGATTAGAGTTAGGTTTAGGGTTAGGGTTACGTTTAGGGGTGAGGGTTAGTTATAGGGTTAGGGTTAGGGGTTAGGGTTAGGGTTAGTGTTAGGGTTAGGGGTTAGGGTTAGGGTTAGGGTTAGGGGTTAGGGGTTACGGTTAGGGTTAGGGTTAGGGTCAGGGTCAGGGTCTGGGTTTAGGTTTAGGGTTAGAATTAGGGTAGCGTTAGTGTTCTGGTTATCGTTAGGGTTAGGGTAGATTTAAGTTTGGGTTTAGGGTTAGGGTTGGGGTTGGGTTTAGGGTTAGGGTTAAGGTTGGTGTTAGGATTAGAGTTAGGGTTAGGTTTGGGTGTTAGGCTTAGGGTTAGGGTTTAGAGTTAGGGTTAGGTTTCGTGTTAGGGTTAGGGTTAAGGGTTAGGATTAGGGTTAGGTTTAGGGGTTTTGGTTAGGGTTAGAGTTAGGGTTTAGATTAGGTTTAGGGTTAGGGTTACTGTTAGGGTTCTGTTTCGGGCTTGGGATAGGTTTAGAATTAGGGCTAGTGCTAGGGCTAGGTTTAGGGCTAGGGCTAGGGCTAGGGTTAGGGATAGTGTTTAGTGTTATTGTTAGGGTTAGAGTTAAGTGTAGGGATAGGGTTAGGGGTTAGGGTTAGGTTTAGGGAGAGTGTTAGGGTTAAGGTTAGGGTTAGGGATTCAGGTTAGTGTTAGGGTTTAGGGTTAGGGTTAGGGAAAGATTTTAAGCTTAGGATATGTGTTAGTGTTAAAGTTAGGGTTAGGGTTAGAGTTACCCTAGGGCTAGGTTTAGGGTAGGTTTAGGGTAGGGTTGGCGTTGGGGTTAGGTTTAGGTTTAAGGTTAGCGTTACTATTAGGCTTATTGTTATAGAGGTTTAAGTTTAGGGTTATGGTGAAAATAGTTTTAAGCTTAGGTTTAGGGGTACGTTTAGGGGTTGTGGTTAGTGTTAGGGTTAGGGTTAGTGTTAGGGTTGGGTTAGGGTTAAGGTAAGGGTTAGTGCTTAGTGTTAGGATTAGGGTTAGCATTTTGGTTTAGTGTTTAGGGACAGGGTTATATTTAAGGGTAGGGGTAGTGGTGCAGGTAGGTTTAGGGGTTGTGGTTAGGGTTAGGGGTAAGGTTAAGGTTGGGTTAGGGGTAGGGGTAGAGGTAGGTTTATGGTTAGGTTTAGACGAGTTAGGGTTAGTGTTAGGGTTATCGGTTAGGGTTAAAAGTTAGGGTTAGGGTTAGGGTTTAGTGTTAGGGATAGGGTTAGGTATAGTGTTAGGGCTAGGTTTTGAGTTAGAATTAGGAGAAAGGTTAGGTGTAGGTTTAGGGTTTAGGGTTAGGGTTATGGATAGTGGGAGGGGTAGTGTTAATGCTATGTGTGGGATAGGGTTAGGGTTAGGGTTAGGTTTAGGGTTGGGTTAGGGTTAGGTATTGGGTTAGGGTTAAGGGTTAGGGTAAGGGTTAGGGTTAGGGTTAAGGTTAGGGTTAGGTTTAGGGTTTAGCGTTAGGGTTCGGGTTCGGGTTAGGGTTTGGTTTTGGGTTAGGGTTAGGGTTATGGTTAGCGTTACTCTTAGGTTTAGGTTTAGAAGAGATTTAGGGTTAGGGTTAGGGTTATGGTTTAGGGTTAGGGTTAGGGTTAGGTTTAGGGTTAGGGGTTAGGTTTAGGGTTAGGGTTAGGGGTTAGCGTTAGGTTTAGGTTTAGGGTTAGGGTTAGTGTTACTCTTGGGTTTAGGGTTAGAAGAGGTTTAGGGTTAGGGTTAGGGTTAGGGATTATGGTTAGGATAATTGTTAGAGTTAGGTTTAGGATTAGGGCTTGGTTTAGGGTTAGGGTTAGGGTTAGGGTTAGGGTTTGGTTTAGGGTTAGGGTTAGGGTTAGGGTTAGCATTACTCTTAGATTTAGGGTTAGAAGAGGTTTGGGTTAGGGTTAGGGTTAGGTTTAGGGTTAAGGCTGGGTTTAGGGTTAGGATTCGGGTTCGGGTTAAGGTTTGGTATTGGGTTAGGTTTAGGTTTAAGGTTAGCGTTACTCTTAGGTTTAGGGTTAGAAGAGATTTAGGGTTAGGATTAGGGTTAGGGGTTAAGGTTTGGGTTAGGGATAGGGTAACAGTTTTTCGTTAGGGTTAGGGTCAGTGGTTACTGTTAGGGTAAGGGTTAGTGTTAGGATTTATTGTTAGGGTTAGGGATAGGGTTAGGGTTAGGGTTTAGGGTTACGTTAGGGTGAGGATTACTGTTAGTGTTTGGGTTAGGGTTAGGGTCAGGGTCAGGGTCAGGGTTTAGGGTTAGGGATAGGGTTAGGTATAGTGTTAGGGCTAGGGTTTGAGCTAGAATTAGGGGTTAGGTTAGGTGTAGGTTTAGGGTTTAGGGTTAGGGTTATGGATAGGGGAGGGGTAGTGTTAATGCTATGTGTGGGATAGGGTTAGGGTTAGGGTTAGGTTTAGGGTTGGGTTAGGGTTAAGGTTAGGTATAGGGTTAGGGTAAGGGTTAAGGTTAAGATTAGGATTAGGTTTAGGGTTAGTGTTAGGGTTAGGGTTAGTGTTAGGGTTAGGGTTAGTGTTAGGGTTAGCATTAGTGTTAGGGTTAGTTTGGTTAGGGTTAGGGGTAGGGGTAGGGCTAAGTGTAGGCTTATGGGTTGCGGATATGGGTTAGGTTTTGGGTTAGGTTTGGGTTAGGGTTAGGGTTAGTTTTAGGGTTAGAGTTTAGGGTTTAGGGTTAGGGTTAAGGTTAGGGGTAGGGTTAGACCTAAATATAGGGTTAGGTCTATGGCGAGTGCTTGAGGTAGGGATAGGGCTAGACTACGGTAAGGGTTAGGGTTTAGGGTTAGGATTAGGGTTAGGTTTTAGAGTTAGGGTTAGGGTTAGGTTTAGTGTTAGTGTTAGGGTTGCTGTTAGGTTTACGGTTGGGGTTATATTTTGGCTTAGGATAGGTTTAGGTTTAGGTTTGGGGTTGGGGTTAGGGATAGGATTAGGTTTAGCGTTACTGTTAGAATTACGGCTAGAAGATGCTTAGGTTTAGGGTTATGGTTAGAATAGGGTTTGGGTTAGGGTTAGGTTATAGTTAGGATATGGTTAGGGTTAGGATTGGGGTTGGGGTTAGGGTTAGATTTAGGGTTAGGGGTTAGGGTTAGGTTTAGTATTAGGTTTGTGTTACGGTTAGGGTTACGGTTAGTGTTTAGGGTTAGTGTTAGGGTTAGGGGTTAGGGTTAGGGTTAGGTTAGGAGTAGTGTTAGGGTTAGGGTTGGGTTAGGGTCACGGTTACGGTTAGGGTTCAGGGTATAGGGATAGAGTCAGGGTTATTGTTAAGCCTAGGGAGAGGGTAAGGATTAGGGTTAGGGTTAGAGTTGGGTTAGGTTTAGGGTTAAGTTTTAAGGTTTAGGGTTAGGGTTACGGGTAGGGGTAGTGATAGGTGTAGGGGTTCTGTTGGGGTTTTGGTTAGGGTAGGATTGGGTTAAGGTTAGTGAAAGGGTTAGAATTTGGCCCTAGCATTAACCCTAACCCTAATGCTAACCCAACCCTAACCCTAACCGTAACCCTAACTTCAATCCCTAAACCTACCCTTAACCCTATCCCTAAACCTTTCCCAAAACCCTGATCCCTAACCCTCAATCTGACCCTAAACACTAACCCTAACCCTAACACTAACAATAACCTTAACCCTAACCCCTAACCTTAACTCAAAACCTAACACTGAACCCTAACCATAACCCTAACCCTAACTCTAACTGTAACAATAACCTTAACCCTAACCCTAACCCCTAACCCTAACCATAAACCTACCCTAACCCTAAAGCTAACACTAACTCGTCTAAACCTAAACATAACCCAACCATACCTCTACCCCCACCCTTAACCATAAACCTAACCCAAACCTACCTCTACACCTAACCCTAACCTAAACCTAACCCAACCCTACTCCTACCCTTAACGTTAACCTGAAAACTCACCCAACTCTATCCCTAACCCTAACTCTAGCCCAAGCCCTAACCTTAGCCCTAGCCTTAGATCTAACCAGAGCACTAGCCCTAACCCTAACCATAGCCATAATGCTAAACTCTAAACCCTAAGCTAACTCTAACCCAAACCCAAACCTAACCACAACCCAAATCCCTACCCTTAAACTTAACACTAACCCTAACCATAATCCTAGCCCTAGCCCTAGCATTAACCCTAACCCTAACCATAACCGACCCTAACCCTAACACTAACACTTTTTGAAACCCTATCTCTAAACCAGAACCCTAACTCTAACCCTAACCCTAACCCTAACTAAACCCAAACCCTAACCCTAACCCTAAACCAAACCCTAATGCTAAACCTAACCCTAACACTAACCCTAACCCCTAACCCTAACCCTAACCCTAAACCTCTTCTAACCCTAAACCTAAGAGTAACACTAACCCTAACCCTAACCCTAACCCTAAAACAAATCCTAAGTCTAACCCTCACCCTAACCCTAACCCTAAACCAAACCCTAACCCTAAATCTAAACCTAACCCTAACCAAAACCCCTAACCTAACCCTAACCTTAACCCTAAACCTCTTCTAACCCTAAACCTAAGAGTAACGCTAACCCTAACCGTAACCCTAACCCTAACCCAACCCTAACCATAACCCTAAACCACACATAGCTTTAACCCTACACCTACCCCTACCTTAACCCTACACCTAACCCAACCCTACCCCTACCCCTAACCCTAACCTTAACCCTAACCAAACACTACCCCTACCCCTAACTCTAACCCTAAAACTCACCAACCCCTAAACCTAACCCTAGCCCTAGCCCAGCCCTAACCGTAGCCTTAGCCCTAGACCTAAGCCTAAAACTAACCCTATCCATAACCCTACCAGTAAATCTAAACCCTAACACTAACCCTAACCCAAACCTTATCCCAACCCTGACACTAACCCTCACACCAATCCCTAACACTAACCCTAAACACTAACCCTAATACTAACACATACCTTAACCCTAAACCCTAACCATAACCATAACCCTAGCCCTAGCACTAGCCCTAACCATATCCCTAGCCCTAACACTAACCCTAACACTAACCCTAACCCTAAACCCTTATCCCTAACTCTAACACAACCCTAACCGTATCCCTAACCCCAACCAATGCCCCTACCCCTTCTTCTACCCCTACCCCTAACCCTAACACCTAACCAGAAACCTAACACCTAACCCTAACTCAAACGCTAACCCTAACCTTAAATCTTAACACACTAACCCTAACCCTAACCTAACCCTAACCCGAAACCTTACCCATAAACCTAACCCTAACCCTAACCGTAACACTAACCCTAATCTTAACCCTAACTCGTCTAACCCTAAACCTAAACCTACTACTACCCATCTACCTACCCTTACCCCCTAACCCTAACACAACCCTAAACTTAACACTAATCCTAACCTTAACCATCACCCCTATACCTACCCCTACTCCTAACACTGACCCTAACATTAAACTGCAACCTATCCCTAAACCCTAAACCCAAACTCTAACACTAAACACTAACCCTAACCCTAACACTAACCCAAACCTAACCCTAACCCTAAACCTAACCCTGACGCTAAACCCTAACAATAACACTAACGCTAACCCTAATCCTAAACCTAACCCCTAAACCTAACCCTAATCCTAACACCAACCCTAAACCTAACCCTAACCCCAACCCTAACCCTAACACACACCTCAACCCTAACACTAACCCCAACCCTAACCCTAACACCAACCCCAACCCTAACCCTAAACCCTAGACGTAACCCTAACCCTAACCCTAACCTAAACCCTAACCCTAAACCTAACTCTAACCCCCAACCCTAACCCTAACCCTAACCTAACCCTAACCCTAACTCTAACCATAAATCAAACCCTAAACCAAACCCTAACCCTAACACTAACCCTAACAAAAACCCTAACCTTTTCCCTAACCCTAACCACTAACCCTAACCCTAACATTAACTCTAACCCTAAACCTAACCCTAAACCTAAACCTCTTCTAACTCTAAACCTAAGAGTAAAGCTAAATCAAAGACTAACACTAACCATAAACCTAAACCCTAACCCTAACCCTAACCCTAAACCTAACCTAACCCTAACCCTAACCCTAAAATCAAACACTAAGCCTAACACTAACCCCTAGCCGTAACTCTAACGCTAACCCTAACACAAACCTTAACCCTAAACCTATCCCCACTCCTAACCATAACCCTAAACGTACCACTAACCCTAATCCTAATTCTAAACCAGACCCTAACCCTAACCCTAACCCCTAACCCCTAACCCTAACACTAACCCTAACTCTAACCCTAGCCCTAACCCTAACCCCTAACCCTTAACCCCTAACCCTAACCCTAACCCTAACCCTAACTCTAAACCCTAACCCTAACCCTAACCCTGACCCTAGCCCCCAGCCCTAGCACTAGCTCTAGTCCTAAAACTACGCCTAGCTCGAACCATAACCCTAAACCTAACTCTAACCCTAACCCCAATGCCAACCCAAACCCTACTCCTAACCTCAATCCTAACCCTAACCCTAACCCCAACCCTAACCCAAACCCCTATCCCAACCCTAACCCTAACCCTAATCCTAATCCCTAACCCTACCCTAATCCTAACCCCCTAACCATAACCGTAACCAAAATCCCTAACTCTAACCCTAACCCTAACCATAAACCAATTCCTAACCCTAACCCTAACCCTGACTCTAAAGCTCTTCTAACCCTAAAACTAAGAGTAACGCTAACACTAACCCTAACCCTAACGCTAACGATAAACCAAACCCTTACCCTACCCCGAACCCTAAATCTAACCCTAAAGCAAATCCTAACGCTAAACCTAAACCTAACCCTAACCCTAATACTCACCCCTAACCCTAACCCTAACCCTAAAACTCTTCTAACCCTTATATTAAGAGTAAAGCTAACACAAACCCTAAACCAAACCCTAATGCTAAACCAAACCCTTACCCTACACCGAACCCTAAATCTAACCCTAACCCTAACCCTAAACCTACCCTTACCCCTACCCCTAACCCTACCCCTACAACTAACCCAAATACCTAACCCTAACCCTAACCCCAAACCAAACCCTCACCCTAACCCCTAAATCTAACCCTAACCCTAACCCTTAACCCTAAACCTAACCTAAACCTAACCCCTAACCCTCACCCTAATCCTAACCCTAACCCTACCCACAAACCTAACCCTAACCCTACCCCTACGCCTATACCTAACCCTACCCCTAACACTACCCCTAACCCAAACCCTAACCGTAACCCTCACCCTAACCCTAAACCCTAACCCTAACCCCTAACCCTTACCCTAGCCCCAACAACAACCCTAACCCCAATCCTAACCCTAACCTCTACCCTAACCCCAAACCTAACCCTAAACCCAACAGCAAACCTAAACCCAACCACAATCCCAACACTAACCCCAAACCCTATCCCAACCCTAACCCCAACTTCAATACTAACTCTAACCCTAACCCTAACCCCTAACCCCTAACCCTAACCCTAACCCTAACCCCAGCCCTAATTCCAACCATAACACTAACCCTTATCCCTAACCCTAACCCTATCCCTAACTCTAA
Source organism: Nanger dama (assembly GCA_917880005.1). NCBI lineage: Eukaryota > Metazoa > Chordata > Mammalia > Artiodactyla > Bovidae > Nanger > Nanger dama. The sequence goes on along the minus strand of CAKJTW010000218.1, from coordinate 67,124 downwards.
TGCTAACCCCTAACCCTAACCCTAACCCTAACCCTAAATCTTAACCTTAACCCCTAACACTAACCATACACATAACCCTAACCCCTAAACTAACCCTAACCCTAACCCTAGCCCTAAACCTGACCCTAACACTAACCCTAAACCTAACCCCTAACCCTAATCCTAACGCCTAACACAAACCCTAACCCTATTCCTAACCCTAACCCCAACATTAACCCCAACCCCAACCCCAACCCTAAACCCAACCACAATCCCAACACTAACCCCAAACCCAATCCCAACCCTAACCCCAACTTCAACCCTAACACCAACCCCAATACTAAGCTTAACCCTAACCCTAACCCTAATCCCTAACCCTAACCCTAACTCTAATCCTAACCCCTAACCCTAACCCTTACCCTTAACCCTAACCCTAACCAAAACCCTAACCCTAACCATAGCCCTAACACTAAACCTAAGATTAACGCTAACCCTAACCCTAACTCTAACCCTAACCCTAACCACAACCCCTAACTCTAAGTCTAACCCTAACCCTAACCAGTAACACTAACAGTAACCCTTACCAAAACCCCTAACCCTAAACCTAACCCTAACACCTAACCCTAAACCTAACACCTAAAACCTCTTCTAACACTAAACCTAACAGTAACGCTGAACCTAAACCTAATCCTAACCATAACCCTAACCCTAACCCTAAACCCTAACGCGAACCCAAATCCTAACCCTAACCCTAAACCTAACCCTAACCCTTAACCCTAACCATAACCCCTAACCCTAAACCCTTAACCTTAACCCCTAACACTAACCTTAACCATAACCTTAACCCCTAAACTAAACCTAACCCTAACCCTAGCTCTAACCCTAACCCTAACACTAACCCTAACCCTAACCCTAACCTTAACCCTAACCCTAGCACTAACCCTAACCCTAACCCTAATCCTAAACCTAACCCTAGCCCTAACTCTAACCCTAACCTTTACCCTAACCCTAACCCCTAACCCAAACCCTAATCCTAAAAATAACCCTAACCCTTACCCTACCCCGAACCCTAAATCTAACCCTGAACCAAACCCTAACCCTAAACCTAACCCTAACCCTAACCCTAACACTCAACCCTAACCATAACCCTAACCCTAAACCTTTTCTAACCCTAAAACTAAGAGTAACGCTAACTCAAACCCTAACCCAAACCGTAACGCTAAAACAAACCCTTACCCTACCCCGAATCCTAAATCTCACCCTAAACCTAACCCTAATCCTAACCCTAACCCTACCCCTAAACCTACCCCTACCCCTACCCCTAACCCTAACACCTAACCCTAAACCTAACCCTAACCCCAACCTTATCCTTAACCCTAACCCTAACCCTAACCCCTAACCCAAGCTCTATCCATAACCCTATCCTAACCCTAAGCCTTCCCCTACCCCTACCCTTACCCCTACCCCAACCCTAACCCCACCCCTACCCCTAACCCTACCCCTACCCCTACCCCAACCCCAAACCCTAACCCTAACACTAACCCTAACCCTAAACCCTAACCCTAACCCTAACCCCAAACCCAACAATAACCCCAACCCTAACCCTAACCTCAACCCTAACCCTAATCCCAACCCCAACCCTAAACCCAAACAGAATCCCAACCCTAACCCCAAATCCAATCCCAACCCTAACCCCAACTTCAACACTAATCCCAACCCCACTAATAACCCTAACCCTAACCCTCACCCTAATACCTAACCCTAACCCCTAACCCTAACCCCAACCTGCTAACCCTAACCCTTACCCCTAACCCTAACCATAACATTAAACCTTAACCAAACCCCTAACCCTAAACCTAACACTAAACCTAAGAGTTACGCTAACCCGAACCCTAACCTTAACCCTAAACCTAACCACAACCCCTAATCCTAAACCTAACCCTAATCCTAACCTATCCCTAACCCTAACCTATCCCTAACCCTATCCCTAACCCTAAACCCTAACCCTAACACTAACCCTAACCTAACCCTAACCCTATCCCTAAACCTAACACCTAACCCTATCCCTAAACCTAACTCCTAACCCTATCCCTTAACCTAAACCCTAACCCTAACCCTAAACTTAACTTAAGAGTAACGCTAACCCTAACCCTAACCCTAACACCTAAACCTACCCCTAACACCTAAACCTACCCCTAACTTAACCCTAACCCTATCCCTAACCCTAAATCCTAACACTAACCCTAAATCTAACCCCTAAACCTAATCCTAACCCTAACCCTAAACTTAACACCAATGCTAAACCTAACACTAACCCCAAACCTAACCATAACCCCAACTCCAAACCTAACCCCTAACCCCAACCCTAACCCCAACACTAACCCTGACCCCTACACGAACACTAAAACTAACCCTAATCCTAAAACCTAACCCTAACCCTAACCCCTAACCCTAAGCCTAACCCTAACAATAAACCTAATAGTGACGCTAACCTTAACCCTAAACCTTACCCCAACGCCAAACCTACACTAACCCTACACTAAACTTAACCCTAGCCCTAGGCCTAAATCTAATCCTAACCCTACCTTTAACCCTAACACATATCGTAAGCCTACGTTCTTTCCCTAATCCTAAGCCTAAACCCTAACCCTAATCCTAATCCCTAACCCTAACCTTAACCCTAACACTATCCCTAACCCTATCCCTAACCCCTAACCCTATCCCTACACTTAACTCTAACCCTAACCATAACACTAAACACTAACCCTAACCCCATCCCTACACTTAACTCTAACCCCTAACCATAACACTAAACACTAACCCTAACCCTAGCCCTAGTCCTAGCCCTATCCCTAGACCTAGCACTAGCCCTAGTCCTAAACCAATCCCAATCCCGAACCATAACCCTAACCCTAAACCAAACCCTAACCCTAACCCTAACACTAACAAAAACCCTTAACCCTTACCCTAACCCTAACCACTAACCCTAACCCTAACACTAACTCTAAACCTAAACCTAACTCTAACCCTAAACCTCTTCTAAATCTAAACCTAAGAGTAACGCTAATCCTAAGACTAAACTTAACCCTAAACCTAAACCCTAACCTTAACCCTAACCCTAAACCTAGCCTATCCCTAACCCTAACCCTAAAACCAAACACTCAGCCTAACCCTAATCCCTAGCCCTAATCCTAACCCTAACCCTAACACCAACCCTAACCCTAACCCCTAACCCTAACCCTAACCCTTACCCTAACCTCTTTTACCCTAAAACTAAGAGTAACGCTAACACTAACACTAACCCTAACCCTAATGCTAAACCAAACCCTTACCCTATCCCGAACCCAAAATCTAACCCTAACCCTAACCCTAACACTACCCCTACTCCTACCCCTACCCCTACTCCTACCCTACCCCCTACCCCTAAACCCTAACCCTAACCCTAACCCTAACCCTAACCCTAACTAACCCTAAACCTAACCCTAACCCTAACCCTAACACTAACCCCTAACCCGAACACTAACCCTAACATTAACCCCTAAGCCTAACCCTACCCCTGACGCTTGCCCTAACCCCTAACCCTAACCCTAACCCTACCCAAACCCTAAACCTAACCCTAAACCTAACCCTACCCCTACCTCTAACCCTAACCCTACCCCTACAGCTAACCCTACCCCTAAACTTAACCCTACCCCTAACCCTAACCCTAAAACTAACCCTAACCTTATCCCTAACCCTAATCCTAACCCTAAACCTAAACCTTTTCTAACCCTAAACCTAAGAGTAATGCTAACCCTAACCCTAACCCTAGCCCTAATCCAAACCCTAAACCTAACCCTAACCCTAACCATAAACCGAACCCTAACTCTAAACCTAACCCTAATCCTATCCCTAACACTAATCCTAACCAAAACGCCTAACCCAAAACCTAATCCTAACCCATAACCCTAAAGGTAACCCTAACCAAAACCCCTAACCCTAACCCTAACACTAACCCCAAACCAAACCCTTACCATAAACCTAACCCTAACCCTAACCCTAGCCCTAAACCAAACCCTAACCCTAAACCTAACCCTAACCCTAACTGTAACCCCCTAACCCTAACCCTAACTGTAAACCTCTTCTAACCCTAAACCTAAGAGTAACGCTAAACTTAACCCTAACCCTAACCCTAAATCAAACCCTAACTCTATCTCTAACCCTAAACCCAAAGCCTAACCCTAACTCTAACCCTAGCCCTAGGCCTAGCCCTAGTCCTAAACCAATCCCTAGCCCTAATCATAACCCTAACCCTAACTCTAACCCTAACCCTACCCCTAACCCTAAACCCTATCACTAAACCTAACCATAACACCAAACCTAACCCTAAGCCTAACCCCAACCCTAACCCTAACACCAACTCCAACCCTAAACCTAACCTCAACACTAACCCTAACCCTAATCCTAAACCCAACCCTAAACCTAACACCAAACCCAACCCTAAACCAAACCACAATCACAACCTTAACCTCAACCCCAATCCCAACCCTAACTCCAACCTCAACCCTAACCCCAACCCCAAAACTAACCCAACCCTAACACTAACACTAACCGCTACTCCCTAAAACCCTAACCCTAACCCTAACACTGAACCTAACCACTAACCCTAACCATTACCCTAACCCTAAACAAAAGCCCCTAACCCTAATCCTGAACCTCTTCTAACCCTAAACCTAAGAGTAACGCTAACCCTAACCCTAACCCTAAACCTAACCCTAACAAAAACACCTAACCCTAACCCTAACCCTAAACCTCTTCTAACCCTAAACCTAAGAGCAACGCTAAACTTAACCCTAACCCTAACCCTAAACCAAAACCTAACTCTAACCCTAACCCTAACCCCAAAGCCTAACCCTAACTCTAAACCTAGCCCTAGGCCTAGCTCTAGTCCTAAACCTATCCCTAGCCTGAATCATAACCCAACCCTAACTCTAATCCTAACCTTAAACCTAAACCCTATCCCTAAACCTAACCCTAACATCAAACCAAACCCTAACTCTAACCCCAACCCTAACCCTAACCCCAACTCCAACCCTAAACCTAACCCCAACACTAACCGTAACACTAATCCTAACCCCAACCCTAAACCTAACCCGAAACCCAACCCTAAACCAAACCACAATCACAACCTTAACTCCAACCCCAATCCCACCCCTAACTCCAACCTCAATACTAACCTCAAACCAAACCTAACCCAACCCTAACACTAACACTAATTGCTACCCTAACCCTAGCCCTAGCCCTAACGCCTAACCGTAACACTACCCCTAACCCCTAACACTAACCCTAACCATAAACCTAACCCAAACAAAAGCCCTAACCCTAACACTAACCCTAACCCTGAACCTTTTTACCCTAATCCTAAGAGTAATGCTAACCCTAACCCGAACCCTAACCCTAACCCTAACCAAAACACCTAAGCCTAACCCTAACCCTAAACCTAACCCTAAACCTCTTCTAACCCTAAACCTAAGAGTAAAGCTAACCCTCACCCTACCCCTAACCCTAACACCTAACGCTAATCCTAAACTTAACCTAACCCAAACCCTAACACTAACCATAAACCTTATCATTAACCCTAACCTTAACCCCTAACCCTAACCCTAAACTTAACCCTAACCATAACACCGACCCTAACCCTAACCCTAACCACAACACTAAACCTAACCCCAAACGCCAACCCTAACCCTAACGCTAAACAAAACCCTAACCCTAACCCTAACCGTAAACCCTAACCCTAAGCCTTACCCTAATCCTAAGCTACACTTAACACTAACCCTAACCGTAAACCCTAACACTAACCCTAACACTACCCCTAAACCTAATCCTAACCCTAACCCTAACCTTAACACCAACCCTAAACCTAACACTATCCCCAACCCTAACCATAACCCCAACCCCAAACCTAACCCTAACCCCAACTCTAACCCTAACACTAACCCTAACCCCAACCCTACCACTAACCACTACACCAATCCTAAAACTAACCCTAATCCTAACATATAAGCCTAACCCTAACCCTAACCCCTAACCCTAACCCTAGCCCTAACAATAAACCTAATAGTAACGCTAAACTTAACCCTAAACCTAACCCCAACGCCAACCCTACCCTAACCCTACACTAAACTTAACCCTAGCCCTAGGCCTAAATCTAACACTAACTCTACCTTTAACCCTAACACATATCGTAAGCCTACTTTCTTTCCCTAACCCTAAGCCTAAACCCTAACCCTAACCCTAAGCCTAATCCCTAACCCTAACCTTAACCCTAACACTATCCCTAACCCTATCCCTAATCCCTAACCCTATCCCTACCCTTAACTCTAACCCTAACCATAACATTAAACACTAACCCTAACCCTAGCCCTAGCCCTATCCCTAGACCTAGCACTAGCCCTAGTCCTAAACCAATCTCGAGCCCGAACCATAACCCTGACCCTAACCCTAACCCAAACCCTAACCCTAACACTAACCCTAACAAAAACCCCTAACCTTAACCCTAACCCTAACCACTAACCCTAACCCTAACCCTAACTCTAACCCTAAACTTCTTCTAACCCTAAACCTAAGAGTAACGCTAACCCTAACACTAACCGTAACCCTAAACCTAAACCAAACCCTAAACCTAACCATAACCCTAACCCTAACCCTAAACCAAAGCTTAACCCTAAACCTAACCATAACACTAACCCTAACCATAACAAAAACCCCTAACCCTAACCCTAAATCTGACCCTATCCCTAACCACTAACACTAACCATAAGCCTAACCAAAACTCCTAACCCTAACCCTAACCCTAAACCAAACCCTAACCCTAAACCAAACCCTAACCCTAAATCTAACACTAATCCTAACCCTAACCCCTAACCCTAACCCTAACCCCTAATCCTAACCCTAACCCTAACCCTAAACCTAATCCCTAACCCTAATCCTAACCATAAACCTCTTCTAACCCTAAACCTACGAGTAACCCTAACCCTAACCCTAACACTAAACCTAACCCTAACCCTAACCCCTAACCATAACCCTAAACCTAAATCTCTTCTAACCCTAAACCTAAGAGTAACGCTAAACCTAACGCTAACCCTAATCATAACCCTAAACCAAAACTTAACCCTTCTCTAAACCTATCCCCTAACCCTAACCCTAACACTAACCCTAGCCCTAGCCCTAGCCCTATCCCTAGTCCTAGCATTAGCCCTAGTCCTAAACCTAACCTTAGCCAGAACCCTAACACTAACCCTCTCCCTAACCCTAACTCTAAACCTAACGCTAAACCTGACACTAAATCCTAACACTAAACCTAACCCTAACACCAACCCTAACCCTAAACATAACCCGAACCTTAACCCTAACTACAACCCGAACACCAACCCCAACCCTAACCCTAACCCCAAAACTAACCCTAACACCAACCCCAATACTAAACCCAACCACAGTCCCAACCCTAATGCCAAACCCAATACCAACCATAACACCAACCTCAATACTAACCCCAACCACAACCCTAACCCTAAGCCTAACCCTAACACTAACCCCTAACCTTAACACTAACCAAAAGACTAACCCGAAACCTCTTTTAACCTGAAACCTAAGAGTAACACTAACCCTAACCCAAACCCTAACCCTGACCAAAACCCCTAACCCTAACCCTAACCCTAACTCTAAACCTCTTCTAACCCTAAACCCAAGAGTATCGCTAACCCTAACCCTAACCCTAACCCTAACCCTAAACCAAACCCTAACCCTAAACCTAACCCCTAACCCTAACCCTAAAGCCTAACCCTAACCCTTACCCTAAACCTAAGAGTAACGATAACCCTAATCCTAATCCTAAACCAAACCCTAACACTAACCCTAAACAAACCCTAACCCTAAGACTAAGCCTAAGCCTAACCTTAACCGTAACCACTAACCCTAACCTTAAATGTCTTTTAACCCTAAACCTAAGAGTAACGCTAACCCTAACCCTAAACAAAACCTTAAACCTAACCCTAACCCTAAACTTAACCCTAAACCAAAACCTAACCCTAAACCTAACCCTAATCCTAACCCTAACCAAAACCCCTAACCCTAAACCTAACCCTAAACCTCTTCTAACCCTAAACCTAATAGTAACGCTAAACCTAACACTAACCCTAACCCTAACACTAAACCAAACCTTAACCCTAACCCTTACCCCTAATCTTAACCCTAACCGCTAACCCTAACCCTAACCCTAACACTAACTCTAACCCTAAACCTTACCCTAACCCTAACCCTAAACCTCTTCTAACCCTAAAGCTAAGAGTAACGCTAACCCAGCCCTAAACCTAACCCTAACCCTAACCCTAACCCTAAACCAAACCCTAACCCTAACCCGACCCTAACCCTAAACCTAAACCAAACCCTAACCCTAAACCTAACCCTATCCCTAAACCAAACCCTAAACCTAACCGTAACCCTAACCCTAACTCTAAACCAAACCCTAAACCTTAACCTAGCCCTAACCTAACCCTAATCAAAACCCCTAACCCTAACCCTAACCCTAAAACTAAGCCTCTTTTAACCCTAAACCTGAGTAATGCTAACCCTAACCCCTAAACTTAACCCCTAACCCCCAACCTTAAACCTAACCCTAACCACTAACCCTAACCCTAACCCTAAATGTAACCCTAACCCTAACCAAACCCCTAACCCTAATCCTAACCCTAACCCTAAATCTCTTCCTACCCTAAACCTAAGAGTAATGCTAACCCTAATCCTAACACTAACCCTAACCCTAACCAAAAACACTAGCCCTAACCCTAACCCTAAACCTAACCCTAAACCTCTTCTACCCCTAAACCTAAGAGAGTAATGCTAACCCTTATCCTAACACTAACCCTAACCCTAACCCTAACCCTAAACCCCAACCTTAACCCTAACCCTAACCCTAAAGCTAACCCTAAACCTCTTCTAACCCTAAACCTAAGAGTAACTCTAAAACCTAACCCTAACCCTAACGCTAACCGTAAACCTAACCCAAACCAAAACGCCTAACCCTAACCCTAACCCTAAAATTCTTCACACCATAAACCTAAGAGTAACGCTAACACTAACCCTAACCCTAAGCAAAAACCTCACCCTAACACTAAACCTCTTCTAACTCTAAACCTAAGAGTAACACTAACCCTAACCCTAACCCTAACCTTAAAACCTTACCTTAACCCTAACCCTAAAAATAACCATAACATAATACTAACCCTAACCCTAACCCTAACCGTAACCCTAAACCTAACCCTAAACCTAACACCAAACCTAACCCTAACCCTAACCCCAACCCTGACCCTAACCCCAACTCCAACCCTAACCCTATCCTCCACCCTTACCCTAACCCTAACCCTAACCCTAACACTAACCCCTTCCCCAAACCTAACCCTAACCCTAGTCCTAACCCCCTAACCCTAACCCTAAAACCTAACCCTAACCCTAACCCTAACAATAAACCTAATAATAATGCTAACCTTAACCCTTAAACCTAACCCCAACGCCAACCCAACCCTAACCCTACCCTAACCCTAAACACAGCCCTAGGCCTAACTCTAACCCTAACACTAACTTTAACCCTAACACATATCCTAAGCTTACACTCTTTCCCTAACCCTATCCATAAACCCTAACCCTAACCCTAACCCTAATCCCTAACCCTAACCTTAAACCTGACACTATCCCTAACCCTAACCCTAACCCCTAACCCTATCCCTACCCTTAACTCTAACCCTAAACATAACACTAAACACTAACCCTAACCCTAGCCCTAGCTCTACCCCCTAACACTAACTCTAACCCTATCCCTCACCCTATACCCTAACCCTAACCCCTAACCCTAAACCTAACCGCTATCCCTAACCCTAACCCTAATCCTAACCCAACCCTAACCCTAACCCTAACACGAACCCTAACCCTAACCCACACATAACTTTAACCCTACCCCTACCTCTACCCCTAACCCTAAACCTAACCTAACCCTACCCCTACCCCTAATGCTAACCCTAAAACTCACCCAACCCTAACCCTAACCCTAGCCCTAGCCCAGCCCCAACCCTAGCCCTAGCCCCAGACCTAACCCCAGCACTAACCCTAACCATAACCCTTCCCTATACTCTAAACCCTAACCCTAATCCGAACCCTAAACTTATTCCAAACCTGACTCTAACCCTAACCCCAACCCCTAACACTAACCCTAAACCCTAACCCTAATCCTAACCCTAACCTTAACCCAAAACCCTAACCATAACACCAACCCTAGCCCAACACCTAGCCCTAATCCTATCCCTAGCCCTAACACTAACCCTAACACTAACCCTAACCCTAAATTCTAAACCCTAACCCTAACACAACCCTAACCCTATCCCTAAACCCAACCAATGCCCCTACCCCTACCTCTACCCCTATACCTAACCCTAACACCTAACCATAAACCTAACACCTAACCCTAACTCAAACGCTGACCCTAACCTTAAACCCTAACACTAACCTTAACCCTAACCCAAAACCTTACCCATAACCCTAACCCTAAACCTAACCGTAACCCTAAACCTAATCTTAACCCTAACTCGTCTAACCCTAACCCTAAACCTACGACTAACCATCTACCTACTTTTACACCTAACCCTAACACAACCCAATCCTTAACACTAATCCTAACCTTAACCACCACACCTATCCCTATCCCTACTCCTAACACTAATCCTAACATTAAACTTAACCCTATCCCTAAACCCTAAACACTAACCCTAACCCTAACCCTAACACTAAACTCTAAAACTAACCCTAACACTAACCCAAACCTAACCCTATCCCTAAACCTAACACTAACCTTACCTCTAACCCTAACCCTAAACCTAAACCTAAATCCTAACTCTAACCCTAACCCGAAATCTAAACACGAACCTTAAACCTAATCCAACCCTAACCCTTACCCTACTCTATCCCTAATCCTCACCATAACTCTAGCCCTAGCCCAAGCCCTAGCCCTAGCGCTAACCATGTCCCTAGCACTAGCCTTAACCCTAAACCTAACGCTAACCCAACCCTAAACCTAACCCTAATTTTAACCCTAATCCTAAACCTAAACCCTGAACTCTAACACTAACCCTAAAATTAAGCTATAACTCTAACCCTAACCCAACCCTAACCCTATCCTGAAACCCTAAACCCTAACCCCAACCCTAAACATTAAACCTAACCCTAAAACAACACCAACACTAAACTTAACCCTAACTCTAAACAAAACCCCTAAACCTACCTCAACCTTAAAACTAACCCCTAATCCTAACACTAACCCTAACAATAACCATTAAACCTAACCCTGACACTAACCCTAAACACTAAACCTAACGCTAACCCTAACCCCTAACCTTAACCCTAACCCTAACCCTACCCCTAATCCTAACCCTAACCCTAACTCTAACGCTAACCCTAACGCCAACACAAACCCTAATGCTAACCCGAACCCTAAACCCTGACCCTGACCCTGACCCTAACACTAACCTTAACCCTAACACTAACCCTAACCCTAATGCTAACCCTAAAACTTATCCCTAACCCTAACCCTAACCTAAACTCCAACCCTAATCCTAACCCTAACCCCTAACCCTTAACCTAACCCTAACCAAAACCCCTAACCCTACACGGAACCCTAACCCTAACCCTAACCCTAAACCAAACCCTAACCCTAAACGTAACCCTAACCCTAACCCTAACCCATAACCCTAACCCTAACCCCTATCCCTAACACTAACCCTAACCCCTAATCCTAACCCTAATCCCTAAACCTAACCCTAACCCTACTCCGAATCCTAACCCTAACCTAAAACCAAACCCCTAACCCTAAACCTAACACTAACCCTAACCCTAACCCCCTAACCCTAACCCAAAACCAAATCCTAACCCTAAACCTAACCCTAACACTAACCCTAACCATAACAAAAACCCCTAATCCTATCCCTAAATCTAACCCTATAAATAACCCCTAACACTAACCATAACCCTAAGCAAAACTCCTAACCCTAACCCTAACCTAAAACCAAACCCTAACCCTAAACCAAACCCTAACCCTAAACCTAACACTATCCTAACCCTAACCCCTAACCCTAACCCTAACCTAACCCTAACCTAACCTAACCCCTAACCCCTAACCATAACCCTAAACCTAAACCTCTTCTAACCCTAAACCTAAGAGTAACGCTAAACCTAACCCTAACTCTAATCATAACCCTAAACCAAACCCCCTAACCCTAACCCTAAACCCAACCCCTAACCCCTAACCATAACCCTAGCCCTAGCCCCAGCCCTATCCCTAGCCCAGGCATTAGCCCTAGTCCTAAATTAGGGTTGGGTTAGGGTTAGGGGTTTAGGTTTAGGGTTAGGGTTAAAATTAGGTTAAGGTTAGAGTTAAGTGTTAGGGTTAGGTTTAGGGTTAGGGTTAGAATTTAGGGTTAGGGTTAGGGTTAGGGTTAGTGTTAGGTTTAGGGTTTAGGGTTAGGGTTATCGTTAGAGTTAAGGTTAAAGTTAAGTGTTAGGGTTAGATTTAGGTTTAGGGTTATGGTTGGGTTAGGTTTAGGGGTAATGGTATGGGTAGTGGTAGGGGTAGGGTTAGGGTTAGGGTTAGTGGTTAGGGTTAGTGTTAGGGTAAGGTGTATGGGTATTGGGATGGGTTGGGGTTAAGGTTAAGGTTAGTTTTAGGGTTGGGTTAGGTATGATGTCAGGGTTAGGGTTAGGTTTATTGTTAGGGTTTGGTTTAGGGCTAGAGATAGGGTTAGGGCTAGGGCTCTTGCTAGGGTTAGTGCTAGGGGCTCTTGCTAGGGTTAGTGTTTCGGTTAGAGTTTTGGGTTAGGGTTAGGGTTATGGTTAGTGTTAGGGGTTAGGGTCAGGGTTTATTGTTAGGGTTAGGGTTAGAGTTAGCGTTTAGGGGTAGTGGTAGGGGTAGGGGTATGGGTTGGGTTAGGGTTAGGGTTAGGGTTAGTGTTTGGGTTTAGGGTTTAGGGTTAGAGTTAAGGTTAAGTTAAGGTTAGGGTTAGGGGTTAGGATTAGGGTATAGGGTTAAGGTTAGGGTTAGATTTAAGGTTAGGGTTTAGGAGTAGGGATAGGGGTATGGGTTGTGGTTAGGGTTAGAGTTAGGGTTTTGTTAGGGTTAGGGCTCATGCTAGAGCTAGTGCTGGGGCTGGGGCTATGGCTTAGGGTAGGGTTAGGGGTTAGGGTTTGGGGTTAGGTTTACGGTTTAATGTTAGGGTTAGGGTTAGGGTTAGAGTTAGGGTAGGGTTGGGTTAGGGTTTAGGGTTAGGGTTAGGGTTATGTTTACTGTTTAGAGATAGGGATAGAGTTAGGTTTAGGGGTTAGTGTTAGGGTTAGTGTTAGCATAAGGTGTTAGGGTTTAGAGTTAGGATTAGGGTTAGGGTTGGGTTAGGGTTAGGGTTAGAGATTAGGGTTTGGGTTAGAGTTAGTGTTAGGGTTAGGTTTGGTTTTAGGGTTGGGTTAGGGTTAGGTTTAGGGCTACGGGTAGGGATATATTTAGGGTTAGGGTTAGGGTTAGGGTTAAGGATAGGGATAGCTTTAGGGCTAGAGCTAGTGCTAGGGCTAGGGCTATGGCTAGGGCTAGGGTTAGGGTTAGGATTAGTGTTTAGGGTTAGGGTTAGGGTTTTAGGGTTTAGGGATAGGGTTAGGGTTAGGTTGAGGATTAGTGTTAGGTTTAGGTTTAGGTTTAGGTGCTGTGATTAGGGGTAGGATTAGGGTAAGGGTTAGGTTTAGGGTTGGGTAGGGTTAGGGGTAGGGATAGTGGTTGGGTTAGGTTTACTTTAGGGTTATGAGTGGGTTAGGTTTAGCGTTAGGGTTAGGCTTTAGGGGTTAGGGATAGGGTAAGGGTTAGGGTTTAGGGTTAGTGTTAGGGTTAGTGTTAGGGTTTAAGGTTAGGGTTAGGTTTTGGGGTTAGGGGTAGGGGTAGGGTTTATGGTTAGGGTTAGGGTTAGGGTAGGGCTAGGGCTAGGTTTTTGGCTAGGAGTAGTGCTAGGGCTATTGCTACGGCTGGGGCTAAGGTTAGGGTTAGGGTTAGAGTTAGAGTTAGGGTTAGGGCTAGGGCTAGCGTTGGGGCAAAGTCTATTGCTAGGGTTAGGGCTAGGGTCCGGGCTAGGGCTAGGGCTAGAGCTAGGATTAGGGCTAGGGTTAGGGTTAGAGTTGGGTTAGGGTTAGGGTAGGTTTAGGGTTTATTGTCATGGTTAGGGTTAGGGTTAGAGTTAGGTTTAGGTTTAGGGTTAGGCTTAGGGTTTGAGTTAGGGTTAGGGGTTAGGGTTAGGGTTAGGGTTTGGGTTTGGGCTACGGGTAAGGATATGGTTAGGGCTAGGGCTAGGGCTTGGTCTAGGGCTAGGGTTATGATTACGGTTAGGGATAGAGTTAGGGTTAGGGTTAGGATTGGATTAGGGTTAAGGTTAGTGTTTAGTGTTAGGGTTAGGGTTTGTGTAAGTGTTAGGGTTTAGGGTTAAGTGCTAGGGCTAGGGGTTAGGTATAGGGCTAGGGTAAGGGCTAGGGCTAGGGCTAGGGGTAGGGGTAGGGGTTTTGGTTAGGGTTAGGGGCAGGGGTAGTTTTAGGGGTTTTGTTAGGGTTAGGGTTACGTTTAGGGTTTAGGGGTAGGGTTAGGATTTAAGGTTAGGGTTAGGATTAGGGTTTAGGTTTAGTGTTATTTTTAGGGTTATGCTTAGGGTTAGGGTTTGGTTTGGGGTTGATGTTATGGTTAATGTTATTGTTACTGTTAGGGTTAGGGTTAGAAGAGGTTTCGGTTTAGGGTTAGGGTTAGAAAAGGGTTAGGGTTAGGTTTAGGGTATTAGGGTCAGGGTTAAGGTTTAGGGTTTAGGGTTAGGGTTAAGGTTAGTTTTAGGGTTGGGCTAGTGTTAGGGCTAAGGTTAGTGTTTAGTGTTAGTGTTAGGGTTATGGTTTAGGGTTTAGGGATAGGGTTAGGGTTAGTGTTAGAGTTAGGGTTAGCGGTAGGGTTAGGGGTTGTGGTTATGGTGAGGGTTAGGGTTAGACTTAGGGATGGGTTACTGTTAGGGTTAGGGGTAGGTTTAGGGTTAGGGTTAGATGAGTTAGGGCTAGGGTTAGGGTTAGGGTTGGGTATAGGGTTACGTTAGGGTTAAGGTTAGGGTTAGGGATGAGCGTTAGGGTTAGGGGTATGTTTTAGGGTTAGGGCTAGTGCTAAGGTAAGGGCTAGGGGCTAGGGCTAGGGATAAGACTAGGGCTAGGTTTAGGTCTAGGACTAGGTTTAGTGTTAGGGTTAGGGTTAGGGTTGGGTGAGAGTTAGGGTTAGGGTTACGGTTTAGTGTTAGGTTTAGGGTTAGGTTTATGGTTAGGGATTAGGGTTAGGGTTAGGGGTTAGGGTAGTGTTAGGTGTAGGTGTAGGGTTAGGGGTTGTGGTTAGGTTTTGGGTTAGGGTTAGCTTAGGGTTTGGGTTGGGTTAGGGTTTGTGTTAGCGTTAGAGTTTATGGTTAGGGTAAGTGTTAGGTTAGGGTTCAGGGTTTATTGCTAGTGTTAGAGTTAGAGTTAGGGTTTGGGTAAAGGTTGGGTTAGGGTTAGGGTTAGGGCTAGGGCAAGGTTTAGTGCTAGTGCTAGGGATATTGTTAGGACTAGGGCTAGGGCTAGGGTTAGGTTTATGGTTAGGGTTAGATGTAGGGGTAGGTTTAGGGGTTGTGTTTAGTGTTAGGGTTATGGTTATGGTTAGGGTTTGGTTAGGGATAGGGTTACGGTTAGTGTTTAGTGTTAGGGTAAGGTTGTAGGGTTTAGGGATATGGTTAGGGTTAGGGTTAGGCTTAGGGTTAAGGGAAGGGGTAGGGTTAGGGGTTGTGTTTAGTGTTAGGGTTAGGGTTGGGTTAGGGTTAAGCTTATTGTTAGGGTTTAGAGATTAGGGTTAGAGTTAGGGTTAGGGTTAAGGTATAGGGTAGGGTTAGAATTACTCTTAGGGGTTAGAGTTAGGGTTAGGGTTAGGGTTAGGGGTTAAGGTTAGTGTTAGGGTTATGGTTAGGGCTAGGGATAGGGTTAGGGCTAGGGCTAGTGCTAGTGCTAGGGATAGGGCTAGGGCCAGGGATAGGGTTCAGGTTAGTGTTTAGTGTTACGTAGGGTTAGAGTAAAGGCTAGGGATAGGGTTAGGGGTTAGGATTAGGGTTAGGGTTAGGGTTAGGGATACGTTTAGGGTTAGGGTTAGAGATTAGGGTTAGGGTTAGGGTTAGGGGGTTAGGGAAAGGGTTTAGGCTTACGATAGGTGTTAGGGTTAAAGTTAGGGTTAGGGTTAGGGTTAGGCCTAGGGCTAGGGTTCTGGTTAGAGTTAGGATAGGGTTAGGGTTAGGGTTAGGGTTAGTGTTTAGTGTTAGGGTTTAGGGTTTAGGGATAGAATAAGTGTTAGTGTTAGGTTTATGTTTAGGGCTAGGCAGAGTTTTAGGTCTGGGCCTATTGCTAGGGTTAGGGCTACTGCTCGGGCTAGTGTTAGAGTTAGGTTAGGGTTGGTTACGGTTAGTGTTAGGGTTTAAGGTTAGGGTTAGTGTTAGGGTTAGCGTAGGGTTAGGGTACGGTTGGTGTTGGGGTTTGGTTTAGGATTAGGGTTAGCGTTGCTCTTAAGTTTAGGGTTAGAAGAGGGTTAGGTTTAGGGTTAGGGTTAGAATAGGGTTAGGGATAGGGTTAGGGGTAGGTTTAGGGGTTGTGGTTAGTGTTAGGGTTAGGGTTAGTGTTACGGTTGGGTTAGGATTAAGGTAAGGGTTAGTGTTTAGTGTTAAGGTTAGGGTTAGGGTTATGGTTTAGGGTTTAGGGATAGGGTTAGGTTTAGGGTTAGGGATAGGGGAGGGGTAGGGTTAGGGGTTGTGGTTAGTGTTATGGTTAGGGTTGGATTAGTGGTAGGGGTAGGGGTAGGGTTAAGGTTAGGGGTAGACAAGTTAGGGTTTGGGGTTAAGGTTAGGGGTTAGGGTTAGGGTTAAGCTTAGGGTTAGGGTTAGGGTTAGGTGTAGGTTTAGGGTTTAGGGTTAGGGTTAGAGATAGGGGTAGGGGTAGTGTTAAAGATATGTGTGGGTTAGGGTTAGTGTTAGTGTTGTCTTAGGGTCAGGGTTAGGGTTAGGTTTTAGGGTCAGGTTTAGGGTTAGGGTTAGGGCTAGAGATAGGGTTAGGTCTAGGGCTAGTGTTTTGGCTAGGTCTAGGGCTAGGGTTAGGCTTAGGGTTAGGGTAGGGTTAAGGTTAGGTTTGTGGTTGGGGTTAGGGGTTAGGGTTAGGGTTTAGGGTTTAAGATAGGGTTAGGGTTAGTGATAGGGTTAGGGTTAGTGGTAGTAGTAGGGTTAGGGATAGTGGTTAGATTTAGGGTTAGGGTTAGTGAAAGGGTTGTGTTAGGGGTAGGGTAGGTGTAGGGTAGCGGTAGGGTTAGTGTTAGGGTTAAACAAGTTTGGGTTAGGGTTAGTGTTATGGTTACAGTTAGGGTTACGGTTAGGGTTATGGTTAGGATTAGGTTTAGGGTTAGGATTAGTGTTAGGTTTAGGGCTAGGGATAGTTTTAGAGCTAGGGCTAGAGATAGGGCTAGGGTTGGGGCTCAGGCTAGGGTTAGGGTTAGGATTAGGGTTAAGGTTAGGGATAGTGTTAGGTTTAGGGCTAGGGATACTTTTAGGGCTAGGGCTGGTGCTAGGGTTAGGGTTAGGGTTTAAGTTAAGGGTTAGGTTTGGGTTTAGGGTAGGGTTAGGTTCAGGTTTGGGGTTGGGGTTAGGTTTAGTTTTAGGGTTAGCGTTACTGTTAGGTTTAGGGTTATAAGAGGTTTAGGTTTAGGGTTAGGGTTAGAATAGGGTTAGGGTTAGGTTTAGGGTTTTAGGGATACTGTTAGTGTTTAGGATTTAGGGTTAGTGTTAGGTTAGTGTTAGTGTTAGGGTTTAGGGTTTAGTTTAGGGTTAGGGTTAGGGTTGGGTTGGGATTAGTGCTAGGGTCAGTGGTTAGGGGTAGGGGTAGGGGCAGAAGTAGGGTTATGGTTTGGGGTTAGGGTTAGGGTTGGGTTAGGTATAGGGTTTAGGGATTAGGGTTTGGGTTAGGGTTAGGGTTGCGGTAGGGCTGGGGCTAGGGTTAGGGCTAGGGCTAGTGCTAGGGCTAGGGCTACGGCTAGGGCTAGTGTTAGGGTACGGGTTAGGTTTTAGGGTTAGGGTTATGGTTAGGTTTAGGGGTAGGGCTCGGTTTAGGGCTGGGGCTAGGGTTAGGACTAGTGCTACGGCTAGAGCTAGGGTTAGGGGTAGGGGTAGGTTTAGGGGTTGGGGTGAGTGTTAAGATTAGAGTTAGGGTTAGGGGTTGTGTTAGGGTTAGAACTAGTGTTAGTGTTTAGTGTTAGTGTTAGGGTTAGGGTTATGGTTTAGGGTTTAGGGATAGGGTCAGGGTTAGGGTTAAAATAGGGTTAGGGCTAGGGTTAGGGGTAGGTTTTGGGGTTGTGGTTAGTGTTAGGGTTAGGGTGAGTGTTAGGGTTGGGTTAGGGTTAAGGTAAGGGCTAGTGTTTAGTGTTAGTGTTAGGGTTATGGTTTAGGGTTTAGGGATAGGGTTAGGGTTAGAGTTAGCGATGGGGGAGGGGGAGGGTTAGGGTTGTGGTTAGGATTATGGTTAGGGTTGGTTTAGGGGTAGGAGTAGGGGTAGGGTTAAGGTTAGGGGTAGACGAGTTAGGGTTAGGGTTAGGGTTAGGTTAGGGTTTAGGTTTAGGGTTTAGGGTTAGGGTTAGGGTTGAAGTTAGGGTTAGGGTTAGGGTTAGGGTTAGGGTTAGGTGTAGGTTTAGGGGTTATGGTTAGGGTTACAGATAGAGGTAGTGGTAGGGATAAAGATATGTGCGTGTTAGGGTTAGGGTTAGGGTTGTGTTAGGGTTAGAGTTTAGGGTCAGGTGTAGGTTTAGGGTTAGGGCTAGGGATAGGGTTAGGTCTAGGGCTCGTGTTTTGGCTAGGTCTAGGGGCTAGGTCTAGGGCTAGGGTTAGGCTTAGGGTTAGGGTAGGGTTAGGATTAGGTTTGGGGTTGGGGCTGGGGTTAGGGTTAGGGTTTAGGGTTTAGGATAGTGTAAGTGTTAGTGATAGGGTTAGGGTTAGGGGTAGTGGTAGGGTTAGGGGGTAGTGGTTAGGTTTAGGGTTAGGCTTAGTGTAAGGGTGGTGTTAGGGGTAAGGATAGGTATAAGGTTAGCGGTAGGGTTAGTGTTAGGGTTAGACGAGTTAGGGTTAGGCTTAGTGTTATGGTTACGGTTAGGGTTAGGGTTAGGGTTAGACGAGTTAGGGTTAGGGTTAGGGTTACGGTTAGGGTCAAGGTTATGGTTAGGGTTAGGTTTAGGGTTAGGGTTTAGGGTTAGTGTTAGGTTTAGGGCTAGGGATAGTTTTAGAGCTAGGGCTAGAGCTAGGGCTAGGGGTTGGGGCTCGGGCTAAGGTTAGGGTTAGGTTTAGGGTTAAGTTTAGGGATAGGGTTAGGTTTAGGACTAGGGATAATTTTAGGGCTAGGGCTAGTGCTAGGGTTAGGGTTAGGGTTTAAGGTTATGGTTAGGGTTAGGGTTAGGGTTGGGTTATGGTTAGGTTTGGGGTTGGGGTTAGGTTTAGTTTTAGGGTTAGCGTTACTGTTAGGTTTAGGGTTATAAGAGGTTTAGGTTTGGGGTTAGGGTTAGAATAGAGTTAGGGTTTTGTTTAGGGTATTAGGGTTACTGTTAGTGTTTAGGATTTAGGGTTAGTGTTAGGTTAGTGTTAGGTTAGTGTTAGGGTTAGGTTTAAGGTTAGGTTTAGGGTTAGGGTTAGGGTTGGTGTAGGATTAGTGTTAGGGTCAGGGGTTAGGGGTATGGGTAGGGGTAGAGGTAGGGTTATGTTTTGGGGTTTAGGTTTAGGGTTGGGTTAGGGATAAGGTTAGGGCTAGGGTTTAGGGATTAGGGTTAGGGTTAGGGTTAGGGTTACAGTAGGGCTAGGGCTAGGGTTAGGGCTAGGTCTAGTGTTAGATTACGGGTTAGGTTTTAGGGTTAGGGTTATGGTTAGGGTTAGGGGTTGGGCTAGGTTTAAGGCTAGGGCTAGGGCTAGGGTTAAGACTAGGGCTACAGCTAGGGCTAGGACTAGGGTTAGGGTTAGGTGGAGTTTTAGGGGTTGGGTTAGGGGTGGGTTAGGGTTGGGAGGTTAGAACTCGTGTTAGTGTTTAGTGTTAGTGTTAGGGTTAGGGTTATGGTTTAGGGTTAGAATAGGGTTAGGGATAGGGTTAGGGGTAGGTTTAGCGGTTGTGGTTAGTGTTAGAATTAGGATTAGTGTTAGGGTTGGGTTAGGGTTAAGGTAAGGATTAGTGTTTAGTGTTAGGGTTAGGGTTAGGGTTATGCTTTAGGGTTTAGGGATAAGGTTAGGGTTAGGGTTAGGGATAGGGGGAGGAGTAGGGTTATGGGTTGTGGTGAGGGTTATGGTTAGGGTTGGTTTAGGGGTAGGGGTAGGGGTAGGGTTAAGGTTAGGGGTAGACGAGTTAGGGTTAGGGGTTAGGGTTAGTGGTTAGTGCTAGGGTTAAGGTTTAGGGTTAGGGTTAGGGTTTAGGGTTAATGTTAGGTGTAGGTTAAGGGGTTAGGGTTAGGTTTTAGGATAGGGGTAGGGGTATGGTTAAAGATATGTGTGGGCAAGGGTTAGGGTTAGGGTTGTGTTAGGGTTAGGGTTTAGGGTCAGGTGTAGGGTTAGGGTTAGGGATAGGGATAGGGTTAGGTCTAGGGCTAGTGTTTGGCTAGGTCTAGGGCTAGGTCTAGAGCTAGAGTTAGTCTTCGGGTTAGGGTAGTGTTAGGGTTAGGGTTGGCGTTGGTGTTAGGGGTTAGGCTTAAGGTTTAGGGTTTAGGATAGTGTTAGGGTTAGTGATAGGGTTAGGGGTAGTGGTAGGGTTAGGGGGTAGTGGTTAGGTTTAGGGTTAGGGTTAGGTTAAGGGTTGTGTTAGGGGTAAGGTTAGGTGTAGGGGTAGTGGTAGTGTTAGTGTTAGGGTTAGATGATTTCGGGTTAGGGTTAGTGTTATGGTTACCGTTAGGGTTAGAGTTAGGTTTAGACGAGTTAAGGTTAGGGTTAGGGTTACGGTTAGGGTTAGGTTTAGGGGTTAGGGGTTAGGGTTAGGGTTTAGGGTTACGGTTAGGGTTAGGGTTAGACGAGTTAGGGTTAGGGTTACGGTTACAGTTAGGGTTAGGTTTAGGGGGTTAGGGTTAGGGTTTGGGTTTGGGGTTACGGTTAGGTAGGGTTTGGGTTAGGGTTAGGTGTAGGGCTAAGGATAGTTTTAGAGCTAGGGCTAGAGCTAGGGCTAGGGTTGGGGGCTCGGGCTAGGGTTAGGGGTTAGAGTTAGGGTTAAGGTTAGGGATAGGGTTAGGTGTAGGGCTAGGGATAATTTTAGGGCTAGGGCTAGTGTTAGGGTTAGGGTTAGAGTCTAAGGTTAAGGTAAGGGTTAGGGTAGGGTTAGCGTTAGGTTTGGGGTTGGGGTTAGGTTTAGTTTTAGGGTTAGCGTTACTGTTAGGTTTAGGGTTATAAGAGGTTTAGGTTTAGGGTTAGGGTTAGAATAGAGTTAGGGTTAGGTTTAGGGTATTAGGGTTAGTGTTAGTGTTTGGGATTTAGGGTTAGTGTTAGGTTAGTGTTAGGGTTAGGGTTTAGGGTTCGGTTTAGGGTTAGGGTTAGGGTTGTGTTAGGGTTAGGGTTTAGGGTTTAGCGATAGGGTTAGTGTTTGGTTTAGGGTTATTTTTAAGGTTAGAGGTAGGGTTAGGGGTTGTCGTTAGGTTTAGGGTTAGGGTTAGAGTTATGGTTTGGGTTGGGTTAGGGTTTGTGTTAGGGCTAGAGTTTCCGGTTAGGGTTGGGTTAGGGTTAGGGTTAAGGCTAGCGCTAGGTTTGGGACTACGGCTAGGGATATTGTTAGGGCTAGGGCTACGCTAGGGCTAGGGTAAGGGTTAGGGGTATAGTTAGGGGTAGGGTTAGGGGTTATGGTTAGTGTTAGGGTTATGGTTAGGGTTAGGGTTTGTTTAGGGTTTGGGTTAGGGTTAGTGTTTAGTGTTAGGGTTAGGGTTTAGGATTTAGGGATATGGTTAGGGTTAGGGTAAGGGGAAGGATAGGGTTAGGGGTTGTGTTTAGGGTTAGGGTTAGGGTTAGGGTTGGGTTAAGATTGGGTTAGGGTTAGTGTTAGGGCTAGGGCTAGGTTTAGGACAATGGCTAGGGATATTGTTAGGGCTAGGACTATGCTAGGGCTTGGGTAAGGGTTAGGGGTATAGTTAGGGGTAGGGTTAGGGGTTGTGGTTAGTGTTAGCGTATGGTTAGGGTTATGGTTTGTTTAGGGTTTGAGTTAGGGTTAGTGTTTACTGTTAGGGTTAGAGTTTAGGATTTAGGGATATGGTTAGGGTTAGGGTTAAGGTTAAGGGGAGGGATAGGGTTAGGGGTTGTGTTTAGGGTTAGGTTTAGGTTTAGGGTTGGGTTAGGGTTAGGGTTATCATTAGGGTTTAGGGTTTAGGGTTAGAGTTAGGGTTAGGGTTAAGGTATAGGGTAGAGTGAGAATTATAGTTAAGGGTTAGTGGTAGGGTTAGGAGTTAGGGTTAGTATTAGGGTTAGGGTTAGGGCTATGGATAGCATTAGGACATGGGCTAGTGCTAGGGCTAGGGATAGGGCTAGGGCAGAGTGATAGGGTTAGGGTTAGTGTTTAGTGTTATGGTTAGGGTTAGGGTTAGTGTTAAGGGTAGGGAAGGAGGGTTAGGGGTTAGGGTTAGGGATAGGGTTAGGTAGGGTTAGGGTTAGGGATTAGGGTTAGGGTTAGGGTTTGGGGTTAGGGTTAGGGTTAGAAAAAGGGTTTAGGCTTAGGATAGGTGTTAGGGTTAAGGTTAGGGTTATGGTTAGAGTTAGGACTAGGGCTATGGTTAGGGTTAGTGTTAGTGTAGGGATAAGGTTAGGGTTAGGGTTAGGGTTTAGTGTTTAGAGATAGGATTAGGGTTAGGGTTGAGGATGGGGTTAGGAGTAGGGTTAAGGTTAAGGTGAGGGATAGGGTTAGCGTTAGAGTTTAAGGAATAGGGTTCGGGTTAGGGTTAGGGTTAGGGTTAAGGTAGGAGGGCTAGGGCTGCACTCCCGCAACCCCAAACCCTAAACCTAACCCTAAACATTAAACCTAACCCTAAAACAACACCAACAATAACCCTAACCCTGACTACAACCCTTAAACCTACCCCTAACCTTAACCCTAACCCCTAATCCTAACACTAACCCAAACACTAACCACTAAACCTAACCCTGACCCTAACCCTAAACCCTAAACCTAACCCTTGCCAACCCTAACCCTAACCCAACCCTAACTCTATCCATAACCCTAACCCTAACATTAAACCCTAAAACTAACACTAAACCTAAAACTTAACCCTACACCTAGCCATAGCACTAGCTCTGGCACTATTTCTGAAAATAATACTAGGCCCTAGCCCTAACCCTAACACAACGCTAACCCAAAACCTAACCCCAACCAATATCCCTACCCCTATCCCTAATCCCTAACCCTAAATCTAACCCTAACCTTAACTCTGAACCTAACCCTAACTCCGTCCCAACCCTAAACCCATCCCTAACTCTAACCTTAAACCATAAACCCTGACCCTAAATCTAACCTTAAACAAACCCTAACCCTAACACTAATCCTAAACACTAAAACATTACACTAACCTAACCAATACTATAACCCTACAATAACCCTAAATCCTACCCTAACCGTAACCCTAACCCTAACCCCCAACCCTAACCCTAACCCCCAACCCTAACCTTAACACTAACACCAACCCCAACCCTAACCCTAATCCCAACCCTAAACCTAAGCCTAACCTTAACCCTAACCACAACCTCAAACCCAACCCCAACCCCAAATCTAACCCCAACTACCACCCTAACCCTAACCCTAACCCTAACCGCTAACCCTAACCATAATCCTAACTCTAACCCTAACACTAACCCTAACGGTAAACCTAACCATAAACCCTGACACTGACTCTGACCCAGACCCTGACCCTGATCCTGACACTAACCCTAACCCTAGCCCTAGCACTATCCCTAGCTCTAACCCTATCCCTAGCCCTAACTCTAAGCCAACCCTAACCCTAAACCTAACCCAACCCCTAGCCATACTCCTTCCCCTACCGCTACCCCTACGTCTACACATAACCCTAACCCCTAACCCTAACCCTAAACCTAGCCCTAAACCTATCCCTAACCCTAACCCTAACCCTAAGCCTAAATCCTAAAACCTAACACTAAAGCTAACCTTAAACCTAACCATAACCCTAACCCTAAATCCTAGACGTAAACCAAACCCTAACCCTAAACACTAACCATAACCCTAACCTTAGCCCTAGCCTGCCCTAGCCCTAGTACTAGCCCTTGCTCTAACACTAGACCTAGCCCTAACCCTAACCCTAAACATAACCATAAACCTAAGCCTAAACCCTAACCCTAACCCTAAACCCTATACCCTAACCTTAACCCTAACCCAAACGCTAACCAAACCCTCTCCCTAATACTAACTCTACACCCAAATCGTAACCCTACCCCTTACCCTACCCGTAACCCTAACCCTAACACAACCCTAACCATAACCATATCCCTAACCGTATCCCTAAACCCTAAATCCTAACCCTAACCCTAACCCCAACCCTAACCCTAACCCCAACCCTAACCTTAACACTAACACCAACCCCAACCCTAACCCTAATCCCAACCTTAAACCTAAGCCTAACCTTAACCCCAACCACAACCTCAACCCCAACCCCAACCCCAAATCTAACCCCAACTACAACCCTAACCCTAACCCTAACCGCTAACCCTAACCATAATCCTAACCCTAACCCTAACACTAACCCTAACGGTAAACCTAACCATAAACCCTGACACTGACTCTGACCCAGACCCTGACCCTGATCCTGACACTAACCCTAACCCTAGCCCTAGCACTATCCCTAGCTCTAACCCTATCCCTAGCCCTAACCCTAAGCCAACCCTAACACTAAACCTAACCCTAACCCCTAGCCATACTCCTTCCCCTACCGCTACCCCCTACGTCTACACATAACCCTAACCCCTAACCCTAACCCTAAACCTAGCCCTAAACCTATCCCTAACCCTAACCCTAACCCTAAGCCTAAATCCTAAAACCTAACACTAAAGCTAACCTTAAACCTAACCATAACCCTAACCCTAAATCCTAGACGTAAACCAAACCCTAACCCTAAACACTAACCATAACCCTAACCTTAGCCCTAGCCATAGCCCTAGCCCTAGTACTAGCCCTTGCTCTAACACTAGACCTAGCCCTAACCCTAACCCTAAACATAACCATAAACCTAAGCCTAAACCCTAACCCTAACCCTAAACCCTATACCCTAACCTTAACCCTAACCCAAACGCTAACCAAACCCTCTCCCTAATACTAACTCTACACCCAAATCGTAACCCTACCCCTTACCCTACCCGTAACCCTAACCCTAACACAACCCTAACCATAACCATATCCCTAACCGTATCCCTAAACCCTAAATCCTAACCATAACCCTAACTCCAAACACTTACCCTAACCCTACTGCTAACAGAACCCTAACCCTAATGCTAACCCTAACTGTAACCACAAATACTAAAACTAACCCTAATCCTAACTCTAAACCCTAACCCTAAAAGTAACCTTATTCTAAACCTAACCCTAAACCTAAACCTCTTCTAACCCTAACAGTAACGCTAACCCTAAACTTAACCATAACCCCAACCACAACCCTAAACCTAACACTAACACTAACCATAACCCTAACCCTAACCCTAACCCTAAACTCTATTCCTCACCCTAAACCTAACCCCTAACCCTAACCCTAACCATAACCCTAACCATAACCGTAACCGTAACCCTAACCCCCTAACCCTAAACCCTAACCCTAACACCTAACCCTAACCGTAAACCTAACCATAACCGTAACCCTAACCCTGACCCTAACTCCTAACCCTAAGAGTAACCCTAACCCTAACCCTAATCCTAATCCTAACCCTAAACCCTAACTCTAAACCATAACCCTAAACCCTAAACCTAAAGCTAACCCGCCCTATCTCTAACCCTAACCCTAACATTAACCCTTACCAGAACCCTAGCCCTAGCCGTAGTCCTAGCCCTAGCACTAGCCCTAGCCCCAACCCTAGCCATAACCCTAACCCTAAGCCTAACCCTAACCCTAACCCTTACCCTAACCCCTAGCCCTAGTCGTAGCCCCAGCCCCAGCGCTAGCCCTAGCCCTAACCCTACCCATAGCCCTAACTATAAGCTTGAGCCTAACCCTAACCCCAACCCCAACCCTAACCCTAACACTACCCTAAACCTAAACTTAACACTAACACTAACCCTAACCCTAGCCCTAACCCTACCCCCTTGCCCTAACCCTATCCCTAGCCCTAAACCTAAACCTAACCTTAACCAAAAACCCTAAACCCTAACCTTAATGCTAACCCTAACAGTACCCCAACCCTAACACTAACCCTAACCCCAAACCATATCCTTTCCCCTACCCCTACCCCACATGTAACCTTAACCCCTAACCCTAACCCGAACCACTAATGCTAAACCTAACCCTAAATCCTAACCTCTTTTTACCCTAACCTAACACTAACGCTAACCCTAACCCTAACCCCAAACTCAACCCTAACGCTCATCCTAACTCTAGCCCTAGCCGTAGCCCTAGCTCTAATCCCAACCCTAACCCTAACCCCCAATCCTAACACTAACCCTAAACCCTAATCCTAACCTTTTCCCTAGCCCTAGCCCTAGCCCTAACCCGAGCACTAGCCCTAGCCCTAACCCTATCCCTAGCCCTAATCCTAACCCTAACCCTAACCTTAACCCAACCCTAAAGATAACCGTAACCCAAACCCAAACCCCTACCCCTCCCGCTGCCTCTAACCACTAACCCTAACCCTAACATTAGCCCTAGCACTAGCCATAGCCCTAACCCTATCCCTAGCCCTAACCCTAACCCTACCAATAAACCATAAACCCAAACTCTAACCCTAACCCAAACCTAACCCTAACCCTAACCCCAAGCCATACACCTTCCCCTACTCCTACCCCTACCCCTACCCGTAACCCTAACCCCTATTCCTAACCCTAACTCTTGCCCTAACCCTATCCCTATCCCTAACCCTAGCCCTAACACTAAACCTAATCCTAAACCCTAAAACCTAACTCTAACCCTAACCCTACCGCTAAAACTACACTAACCCTAAATCCTAAACCTAAACGTAACTCTAACCCTAAACCCTAACCCTAAACTTTGCCCTAGCTATAGCCCTAGCCCTAGTACTAGCACTTGCCCTAAAACTAACCCTAGCCCTAACCCTAACCCTAAACCGTAAACCCTAACCCTAACCCTAACACTAACCCTGAAACTAGACCTAACTCTAAAACTAACACTAACACTTAACCCTAATCCCAAAACTAACCCTAACCCTAACCCAACCCTAACCATAACCCTAACATTAACCTCAATCCCTAATCCTACTCTTACCCCTAAACCTAACCCTAACCCTAGTCCTATCCCTATCCCTAGACATAGCACTAGCTTTAAACCCTAGCCCTAGCACTAGCCCCAAACCTAACACTAACCTTAACCCTAAACCAAACTCCAACCACACCCGAACCCAAACCCTACCCTAACCCTAAACCTAACAACAACCCTAACCCTGAACCCTAACCCTTACACTAACCCTAGTACTTGCCCTAGCACTAACCCTAGCACTAGCCCTAGCCTAACCTTCTCCCTAGCCCTAAACCGAACCCTACACCTAACTCTATCCCTAAAACCTGAACCCAACCCTAACCCTAACCCAACCCTAACCCTAACCCTAACCCAAACCCCAACACATACACCTACCTCTACCCCTAACCCTAACCCTAGTCCTAACCCTAGACGTAGCCCTAGCCCTAAGCCTAGCCATACCCCTACCCCTACCGTAACACTAACCCTAAACCATAATCCGTACCCTAACACTAGCCCTAGTCGTAGCCCTAGCCCTAGGCCTAGCCCTAGCCCTACCTTAACCCTAACCCTAACCCTAATTCTTAAACCCTAACACTAACCTTAACCCTATCCCTAACCCAAGCCTAAATCTAACCCCAAACCATAATCCTACCTCTTCCCCTACCCATAACCCCTAACCCCTGACCCTAACCCTAACCGTAACCCAACCTTAACCCTAAACATAACCCTAAACCCTAACCCTAATACTAACCTAAAACTAACCCCAAATCCTAAACACTAACAGCAATTCTAATACCCTAAACCTAACCCTAACCCTAAACTTAAACCTCTCATAACCCTAAACGTAACAGTAACGCTAACCCTAAAACTAAACCTAACCCCAACACCAAACCTAACCCTAACCCTAAACCTAAACCATAACCCTAACACTAAACACTAACCCTTACCTTAACCCTAACACGACCCTAACACTAACCCTAACCGTAACACTAACCACAACCCCTAAACCTGCCCCTAACCCTAGCCCTAACCCTATTCTAACCCTAACCCTAACCCTAACTCTAACCCTAAACCTAACCCTAACCCTAACCCTAACCCTAACCCAACTCTAACCCTAAGCCTAAACCTAACCCGGACCCTAACCCTATCCCTTACCCTAACTCTATCACTAAACCCTGAACCCTAACACTAACCCTAACCCTAAACACTAACACTAACATTAATCCTTACACAACAATAAAACTTACCGTAACCCTAACTCCAACCCATTCCCCTACCACTACTCCTACCCCGAAACCTAACCATAACTGTAACCCCTAACCTAACACTAATCCTAACACTAACACTAACGCTACCACTAACCCTAAACCCTACCTAAAGCTATACCTAACCCTAACCCCTAACCCCTAACCCTAACCCTAACCTTAACCCTAACCCTAACTCTAACCCTGAACATAACCGTAAAACTAACACTATCCCTAACCCTAATCCTAACTCGTCTAAACCGACCCCTACCCCTACCCCTAACCCTACCCCTAACCCTAACCCTAACCCTAACCACAACCTCTAACCCTAACCCTAATACTAACACTAACCCTAAACCTAACCCTAAGCCTAACCCCCTAACCCTAACCTTAAACCTTACCCTAAAGTGAAACTTCTTCTAAATCTAATCCTAAGAGTAATGCTAGCCCTACCACTAACCCTAACCCCAAACCCAACTCCAACCCTAACACTAACCATACCCTAAGCCTAATACTATCCCTAACCCCAAATCCAACCCTAAACCTATACCTACCCTAACCGTAAACCTAACCCTAACCCTAACCCCAACCCCTACCCTTACCCATACCCCTACCCCTAACCCTAACCCAACCCTATCCCTAACCCTAATGCTAACCGTAACACTAACCATTACCCTAAATCTAACCCTAACCCTAACCCAAACCCCAACCCATACTCCTACCACTAACACTACCCCTAACCCTAACCCCTAACCCTAACTCTGAACCAAACCCTAACCTTAAACCCTAAACCTAACCTTAACCCCAACCCCTACCCTACCACTAACAGTACCCTATCCCTAACCCTAACCTTAACCCTAAAACTATTCTAACCCTAACCGTACACCGAAACCTCTTCTGACCCTATACCTAACTGTACCCTAACCCTAAAACTAACCTTAACCTTAATCCTATCCCTAACCCCAACCCCAACCCTACCCCTAACTGTACCCTAACCCTAACCCCAACCCTAGCCATAGCACTAGCACTAGCCCTAGGCCTAACCCTATCCCTTGTCCAAATCCTAACCCTATTCTTAACCCTAACTCTAAACCCTAAACCCTAACCCCTAACCCTAACCCTAACCTAAAGCTATACCTAATCCTAACACCTAACTCTAACCCTAACCCTAACTGTAACCCTAACCCTAACCCTAACCCTACCCCTAACAGTACCCTATCCCTAACCCTAACCCTAACCCTAACCCTAAACCAAACCCTAAACCCTAACCCTAAGCCCTAACCTTAACCCTAACCCTAAACCAAACCAACCCTAACCCTAACCCTAACGCTAACCCTAACACTAAAAACAACCCTAACCATTACCCTAACCCCAACCCTAACCCTAACCCTAACCCCTAACCCTAACCCTAATACTAACACTAACTCCTAACCCTAAGTCTAAACCCTAACCCTAACGCTAACCCTAACGCTAATGCTAACCCTACTGCAAACCCTAACCTTAAACGCTGACCCCTGATCCTACCCTACCCCTTCCCTACCCCAAATCCTAACACTAACCCTAACCCTAAGGCTAACGCTAAACCCTAAACCTAACCCTAAACCTAATCCTAACCCCTAACCCTAACCTTAACCCTAACCCTTAACCGTAACCCCTAACCCTAAACCTATCCCTAACCAAAACACCTAACCCTAACCCTAATCCTAACCCTAACCCTAACCCTAAACCCTAAAACCTAGCACTAACCCTAACCATAACTCTAACCCTACAATAACCCTGAATCCTATCCCTAACCATAACCCCTAACCCCAACCCCAACCACCTAACCCCAACCCTAAACCTAACCTAACCCTAACAGTAACCTAACCCCTAACACTAACCCTAACCCAAACCCCAACCCCTAACGCTAACCCTAACCCTAACTCTAACCGTAATGCTAATCCTAGCGCTCAATCTAACCCTAAACGCTACCAAGACTCTTACCCTGACTCTGACCCTGACACTGACCCCAACCCTAACACTGACCCTAACCCTAAACCCTAACCCTAACGCTAACCCTAACCCTAAACCCTGACTGTGACCCAGACACTGACCCTAACCCTAACACTGACCCTAACCGTATCCCTAATACTAAACCCTAACCCTAACCCTAACCCTAACCCTAAGCCCTAATCCTAACCCTAACCCTAATCTCTAAACCTAACTCTAACCAAAAACACTTACCGTAACCCTAACACTAACCCTAACTCTAAACCTAACCCTAACCCCAACCCTAACCCTAACACTAAACCCAACCGTAAGGCTAACCCTAAACCCTAACACTAACCCTTACCCTAACCCGAATCCTAAACTCTAACCCTAACCCTAATCCTAAACCTAACCCTAAGCCCTAATTCTAACACTAACCCTAACCCCTAAACCTAAAAATAACCAAAACCCCTAACCCTAACCCTATCCCTAACCCTAAACCAAACCTTAACTCTAAATCTAACTCTAATCCTAACCTAAACCTAACCCTAAACCAAAACCTAACCTAACCCTAACACCAACCCTAACCCTAACCGAAACCCAAACCCTAACACTAACCCCAACCCCAAACCTAACCCCTAACCCCAACACTACCATAACCCTAACCACAACCCGAACTCTAACCGCAACCCCAACCCTAACCCCAACCGAAATCCCAACACTAACCCCAACCCCAATCCCATCCCTAACCCCAATCCCAACCCTAACCCCACCCCAACTCTAAACCTAACCCTAACTCTAACCCCTAACCCTAACCCTAACCCTAACCCTAAGAATAAACCTCTTCTAACCCTAAACCTAAGAGTAACACAAACCCTAACCCTAACCCGAACCCCCAACCCTAACCCTAAACCTAACACTACCCCTAACCCTAACTCGAATCCCTACCCCAACCCTAAACCTAACCCTAATCTTAACCAGTAACACTAACCCTAACCCTAAACCCTAACCCTAACCCTAACCCTAACCACAACCTCTAACCCTAACCCTAATACTAACACTAACCCTAAACCTAACCCTAAGCCTAACCCCCTAACCCTAACCCTAAACCCTACCCTAAAGTGAAACTTCTTCTAAATCTAATCCTAAGAGTAATGCTAGCCCTACCACTAACCCTAACCCCAAACCCAACTCCAACCCTAACACTAACCATACCCTAAGCCTAATACTATCCCTAACCCCAAATCCAACCCTAAACCTATACCTACCCCTAACCGTAACCCTAACCCTAACCCTAACCCCAACCCCCTACCCTTACCCATACCCCTACCCCTACCCCTAACCCAACCCTATCCCTAACCCTAATGCTAACCGTAACACTAACCATTACCCTAAATCTAACCCCTAACCCTAACCCAAACCCCAACCCATACTCCTACCACTAACACTACCCCTAACCCTAACCCCTAACCCTAACTCTGAACCAAACCCTAACCTTAAACCCTAAACCTAACCTTAACCCCAACCCCTACCCTACCACTAACAGTACCCTATCCCTAACCCTAACCTTAACCCTAAAACTATTCTAACCCTAACCGCACAACCGAAACCTCTTCTGACCCTATACCTAACTGTACCCCTAACCCTAAAACTAACCTTAACCTTAATCCTATCCCTAACCCCCAACCCCAACCCTACCCCTAACTGTACCCTAACCCTAACCCTAACCCTAGCCATAGCACTAGCACTAGCCCTAGGCCTAACCCTATCCCTTGTCCAAATCCTAACCCTATTCTTAACCCTAACTCTAAACCCTAAACCCTAACCCCAACCCTAACCCTAACCTAAAGCTATACCTAATCCTAACACCTAACTCTAACCCCAACCCTAACTGTAACCCTAACCCTAACCCTAACCCTACCCCTAACAGTACCCTATCCAAACCTAACCCTAACCCCTAACCCCAAACCAAACCCTAAACCTAACCCTAAGCCTAACCTTAACCCTAACCCTAAACCAAACCAACCCTAACCCTAACCCTAACGCTAACCCTAACACTAAAAACAACCCTAACCATTACCCTAACCCCCAACCCTAACCCTAACCCTAACCCCTAACCCTAACCCTAATACTAACACTAACTCCTAACCCTAAGTCTAAACCTAACCCCTAACGCTAACCCTAACGCTAATGCTAACCCTACTGCAAACCCTAACCTTAAACGCTGACCCTGATCCTACCCTACCCCTTCCCTACCCCAAATCCTAACACTAACCCTAACCCTAAGGCTAACGCTAAACCCTAAACCTAACCCTAAACCTAATCCTAACCCCTAACCCTAACCTTAACCCTAACCCTTAACCGTAACCCCTAACCCTAAACCTATCCTTAACCAAAACACCTAACCCTAACCCTAATCCTAACCCTAACCCTAACCCTAAACCCTAAAACCTAGCACTAACCCTAACCATAACTCTAACCCTACAATAACCCTGAATCCTATCCCTAACCATAACCCTAACCCCAACCCTAAACCTAACCCCCAACCCTAAACCTAACCTAACCCTAACAGTAACCTAACCCCTAACACTAACCCCAACCCAAACCCTAACCCCTAACGCTAACCCTAACCCTAACTCTAACCGTAATGCTAATCCTAGCGCTCAATCTAACCCTAAACGCTTACCAAGACTCTTACCCTGACTCTGACCCTGACACTGACCCTAACCCTAACACTGACCCTAACCCTAAACCCTAACCCTAACGCTAACCCTAACCCTAAACCCTGACTGTGACCCAGACACTGACCCTAACCCTAACACTGACCCTAACCGTATCCCTAATACTAAACCCTAACCCTAACCCTAACCCTAACCCCTAAGCCCTAATCCTAACCCTAACCCTAATCTCTAAACCTAACTCTAACCAAAAACACTTACCGTAACCCTAACACTAACCCTAACTCTAAACCTAACCCTAACCCCAACCCTAACCCTAACACTAAACCCAACCGTAAGGCTAACCCTAAACCCTAACACTAACCCTTACCCTAACCCGAATCCTAAACTCTAACCCTAACCCTAATCCTAAACCTAACCCTAAGCCCTACCCTAACACTAACCCTAACCCCTAAACCTAAAAATAACCAAAACCCCTAACCCTAACCCTATCCCTAACCCTAAACCAAACCTTAACTCTAAATCTAACTCTAATCCTAACCTAAACCTAACCCCTAAACCAAAACCTAACCTAACCCTAACACCAACCCTAACCCTAACCGAAACCCAAACCCTAACACTAACCCCAACCCCAAACCTAACCCTAACCCCAACACTACCATAACCCTAACCACAACCCGAACTCTAACCGCAACCCCAACCCTAACCCCAACCGAAATCCCAACACTAACCCCAACCCCAATCCCATCCCTAACCCCAATCCCAACCCCTAACCCCACCCCAACTCTAAACCTAACCCTAACTCTAACCCCCTAACCCTAACCCTAACCCTAACCCCAAGAATAAACCTCTTCTAACCCTAAACCTAAGAGTAACACAAACCCTAACCCTAACCCGAACCCCCCCAACCCTAACCCTAAACCTAACACTACCCCTAACCCTAACTCGAATCCCTACCCCAACCCTAAGCCTAACCCTAATCTTAACCAGTAACACTAACCCTAACCCTAAACCCTAACTCTAACCCTAACCCTAACCCCCAACCCTAACCCTAACCCTAAACCTACACCTAACCCTAACCCTAACCCTAACGCCTAACCCTCAACCTAACCCCAACCCTAAACCTAACCCCAACTCCATCCCTAACCCTAAACCCAACCCTAACCCTAACCCCAATCCTAAATCTAACCACAAACCCAACCCTAACACCAACCCCAATCACAACCCTTATCACAACGCCAACCCTAACCCCAACCCCAACCCAAAACTAACCGTAACACTATCCTTAAACCCTAACCCTAACCCTAACCTCAAAACCTAACCCCAACCGTAACATTAAGCCTAAACCCTAAACCCAACCCTAGCCCTAACCCTAATGCTAATCGTAACGCTAATGCTAGCCCTAATGCTAACCCTAACCCTAAATCCTGACCCTGATCCTGACCCTAAACCTAACTCTAACCCTAACACTAAACCTAACCGTAACTTTTACCCTAAACCGTAACCCTAACACTAACCCTAATCCCAAACCCTAACCATAACACTAACCCTAAACCTGACCCTATACCCTAACCCTAACCCTAACCCTAACCGCTAACCCTATTTCTATCCTAACCAAAATCCCTAACCCTAATACTAACGTTAACCATAAACCAAACCCTAACCCTAAACCTTACCCTAAACCTAACCCTCACCCTAAACCAAACCCTAACCCTAACCCTAACCCTAAACCAAACACTAACCCTAAGCCTAACACTAACACCAACCCTTACCCTAACCCAAACCCAAACATAACCCTAACTCCAACCCCAATCCTAACCCTAACCCCAACCCTAACCCTAACCCTAACCTCACCCCCAAACTAATCCTAACCCCAACCCAAACCCTAACCCCAATCACAATCCCAACCCTAACCCCAACCCCAATCCCAACCCTTACCCCAACCCCAAACCAAACCCCAACCCCAACCCTAACCCTAAACCCTAACGCCTAACACCTAAACCCTAACCCTAAACCTAACCCTAAACCCTTCTAACCCAAACCCTAAGAGTAACGCTAACCCTAACCCCAAACTTAAACCTAACCCCAATCCTAACAATAACCCTAACTCTAACCATTAAACCTAACCCTAAAACAACACCAACACTAACCCTAACCCTAACCTTAACGACAACCCCTAAACCTACCCCCTAACCTTAACCCTAACCGCTAATCCTAACACTAACCCTAACACTAACCACTAAACCTTATCCTGACCCTAACCCAAGACCCTAAACCTAACCCTAAACCTAAACCAAACCCTAACCCAACCCTAACTCTATCCCTAACCCTAACCCTAACATTAAACCCTAAACCTAACACTAACCCTAAACCCTAACCCTACACTTACACGTAGCCCTAGCTCTGGCACTATTTCTGAACCTAATCCTAGCCCTGACCCTAACCCCTAACACAAAGCTAACCCTAAACCTGACCCCAAACCATACCTCTACGCCTATCCCTAATCCCTAACCCTAAATCTAACCCTAACCTTAACACTGAATCCTACCCTAACTCCATCCCTAACTCTAAACCCAACCCTAACTCTAACCCTAAACCATAAACCCCAACACTAACCCTAACTGTAACCAAACCCTAACCCTAACACTAACTTCAACCCATTCCCTACCCGTACCCCCACACCTAACCGATAACTCTAACCCTAACCCTAACCCATAACATTAACCATAAACCTAAACCATACCCTAACCCAAAAGTCTAACCCTAACCCTAAACCTAGACTAAGCTGTAGCCATAGCCCTAGCAATAGCCCTAGCCCTAAACCTATCTCTAGCCCTAACCCTAACACTAACCCTAAATCTAACCCTAAAAATGAACCTAACCCAACCATAGCACTAACCTTAAACCTGACCCCAACGCATCGCCATACCACTACCCCCTGACCCTAATACTAACCCTAACCCCTAACCATAACACTAACCCTAACCCTACCTCTACACTTACACCTAACCCTAACCCAACCCTAACCCTAACCCTAACCCTAAACCAAAACCCTAACCCTAACCCTTACCCTAAACCAAACCCTAACCTAACCCTAACACTAACACCAACCATAACCCTAACTCCAACACCAATCCTAACCCCTAACCCCAACCCCAATCCTACCACTAACCCCAACCCTAACCCTAAGCCCAAACCTAACCCAAACCCTAACCCCAACCCTAACCAGAACCACAATTCCAACACTAAACCCAACCACAATCCCAACCCTAACCCCAAATCCAACCTTAACCCCAACCCCATCCCTAACCCAAACCCTAACCCTAATCCCTAACCCTAACCCTAACCCTAACACTAACACTAACCCTAAGCCTAAACCTAAACCTAAACCTAACGCTAACCCTAATGCTAACCCTAACCCTAAACCCTGACCCTGATCCTGACCGTATCCCTAAACCTAACCCTAATCCTAACACTAACACTAACCCTAAACCTAATGCTAAACCCTAACCCTAACCCTAAACCTAATCCTAACCCTAACCCAAACCTCAACCCTAACCCCCAAACCTAACCCCCTAACCCTAACCCCAAGCCTAACCAAAACACCTAACACTAACCCTAATCCTAACAGTAACCCTAACCCTAAACCCTAAAACCTAACACTAACCCTAACCATAACCCTAAACCCACAATAACCCTGAATCCTAACCCTAACCATAACCCTAACCCCAACCCCAAACCTAACCCCAACCCTAAACCTAACCCCCAACCCCAACACTAACACTAAAAGTAAGGCTAAACCCAAAACCCTAACACTAACCCCAACCCTAACCCTAACCCAACAGTAATCCTAACCCTAACCCCAACCATAACCCTAACCCTAAACTCTAACACTAACCTTAACCCTAACCAAAATCCTAAACCCTAACCCTAACCCTAATCCTAACCCTAAACCAAATCCTAACTCTAAACCTAACCCTAATCCTAACCTAAACCTAAACCCTAAACCAAACCCTAAACCTAACCCAAACCCCAACCCTAACACTAACCCCAACCCCAAACCTAACCCTAACCCCAACACTACCCTAACCCTAACCCCATCCCGAAACCCTAACGTAACCTCAACCCTAACCCCAACCCAAACACTAGCCCTAAACCTAACCCCTAACCCCTAACCCTAACCCTAACCCTAACACTAAATCTCACCTAACCCTAAACCTAAGAGTAACACTAACCCTAACCCTAACCTTAACCCCAACACTAACCCCAACCCTAACCCTAAACCCAACCCCTAACCCCTAAACCTAACCGTAACCCCTCCACCGACCCTAATCCTAATCCTAACCCTAACCAGTAACACTAACCCTAACCCTAAACCCTAACCCTAACTCTAACCCTAACCCTTAACCCCAAACCTAACCCTAACCCCAAACCATAACCATAACCCCAACCCCTAACCCCAAACCTAACCCCAACCCTAAACCTAACGCCAACCCCATCCCTAACCCTAAACCCAACCCCAACCCCAAACTTAACCCCAACTCTAAACGTACCACCAACTCAACCCTAACACCAAGCCCAATCCCAAACCTAACCACAACCACAATCAAAACCCTAACCACAATCCCAACCCTAACCCCAACCCCAACCCTAACACTAACAGTAACACTATCCCTAACCATTAACCCTAACCCTAACACCTAACCCTAACACTAACATTAAAACCTAAACCTAACCCTAACCCTAACCCTAACCCCTAACCCTAATCCTTACCCCTCACCCAAACCCTAAACCTAACCCCAAGCCCTAACCATAAACCGAAAACTAAACCTAACCCCAACTCCATCCCTAAACCAAAATCCAACCCCTAACCCTAACCCTAACCCCAACCCAAACCCTAACCACAAACCCAACCCTAACACCAACCCCAACCCCAACCCTAACCCCAACCCCAACCCTAACACTAACCGTAACACTATCCCTAACCCCTAACCCTAACCCTAACCCCTGTCCCTAACACCTAACCCTAACCCTAACACTAATACTAACCCCTAAACCTAACCCTAGCCCTAACCCTAATGCTAACGCTAACCCTAATGCTAACCCTAACCCTAAACCCTGACCCTGACCCTGACCCCAAACCTAACCCCTAACCCTAACAGTAAACCTAATCGTAACGTTTACCCTAAACTGTAACCCTAACACTAACTCTAATCCTAAACCCTAACACTAACACTAACCCTAAACCTGACCTTATACCCCAACCATAACCCTAACTGCTAATCCTATTCTAACAGTAACCAAAAGCCCTAATCCTAATACTAACCCTAACCATAAACCAAACCCTAACCCTAAACCTAACCCTAGCCCTAATCCTGACCCTAAAGCAAACCCTAACCCTAACACTAAACCAAACACTAACCCTAACCCTAACACTAACACCAAACCTAACCCTAACCCCAACCCTAACCCAAACACTAACCTAACCCCAAACCTAATCCTAACCCCAACCCAACCCATAACCCCAACCACAATCCCAACCCTAATCCCAACCCCAATCCCAACCCTAACCCCAACCCCAAACCTAACCCCAAACCCAACCCTAACCCTAAACCTAACACTAACACCTAAACCTAAGCCTAAACTTAACCCTAAAACTCTTCTAACCCAGAACCTAAAGGTAACACTAACCTTAACCCTAACCCTAAACCTAACACCAACCCTAACACAAACCCTAACCACTAACCCCAACAGTAACCCCTAACCCCAACCCTAATCCTAACCCTAACCCTAAACCCTAACCCTAACCCTAACCCTAACCCCTAACCCTCACCCTAACCCCAACCCTAACCCCTAGCCATAACCATAACCCCAAAACTAAACCTAATCCCAACCCCATCCCTAAACCAAAATCCACCCCTACCCCTAACCCTAAACCTAACCCCAACCCCTAACCCTAACCACAAACCCAACCCTAACACCAACCACAACCCCACCCTTAACCCCAACCCCAACCCTAACACTAACCGTAACACTAACCCTAACCCCTAACCCTAACCCTAACCCTAACCCTATCCCTAACATCTAACCCTAACCCTAACACTAACCCTAACCCCTAAACCTAACCCTAGCCCTAACCCTAATGCTAACACTAACGCTAACGCTAACCTTAATGCTAACCCCAACCCTAAACCGTGACTCTGACCCTGACCCTAAACCTAACCCTAACCCTAACACTAAACTTAACCGGAACGTTTACCCTAAACCGTAACCCGAACCCTAACCCACCTAATTCTAAACCCTAATCCTAAGAATAACCCTACCCTGACCCCTATACCCTAACCCCAACGCTAACCCCAACCACAATCCCAACCCGAACCCCAACCCCAATCTCAACCCTAACCCCAATCCCAACGCTAACCCCAACCCCAACCCCTAACCCTAGCCCTAACCCCAACCATAACCCTAAACCCTAACCCTAAACGTAACCCCTACCCCCAACCCTAACCCTAACCCTAATCCTAACCAAAAGCACTAACCCTAATTCCCTAACCCTAACCCCTAACCCTAAACATAACCCCTAAACCTAACCCTAACCCCACAACCACCCTAACCCTAACTCTAACCCCTAACCCTAACCCTAAACCTAACCCTAACCCCAATCCCAACCCTAACCCTAAACCAACACTAACCCTAACCCTAACCCTAACCCTAAACCAAACCCTAACCCTAATCCTAACTGGTAACCAAAACACCTAACCCTAACTCTAACCCTAACCCCTAACCCTAACCCTAACCCTAACCCTAACCCCTAACCCGAAACCCTAACCCTAACCCTAACACTAAACCTAACCCTAACCCTAATCCCTAACCCTAACTTCTAAACCTAACCCTTCCCCTAACCCTATCCCTAACCCCTAAACCTAACCCTAACACTAACTCCAACCCCCAAACCCAACCCTAACCCTAACCCTAATGCTAACCCTAATGCTAATGCTAACCCTAACCCTAACCCCAACCCCAAACCCTGACCCCGAACCCGACCCTAAACCTAATCCTAACCCTAACACAAAACCTAACTGTAACCTTAACCCTAAAACCTAACCCCAAACCTAAACCTAACCCTAAGCACTAACCCTAATACTCACCCTAAACCTGACCCCCAACCCTAACACTAACACTTACCCTTAACCCTAACCCTAACCCCTAATCCCAACCCTAACCCTAACCCCAACCCAACCCTAACCCTAACCCTAAACCCTAACCCTAACCCCAAACCCAACCCTAAATCTAAAACCAACCCTAACCCTAACCCTATCCCTAACCCTAAACCTAACCTATCCCTAACACTAACCCTAACCCCAAGCCCTAGGCCTAACCCTAACCCCAACCCTAACTATAACCCTAACACATCTCCTAAGCCTAAACCTCTTTCCCTAATCCTAACGCTAAACCTAACCCCTAATCCCAACCCTAACCCCAACCCCAACCCTAATCCTAACCCTAACCCTAACACTAACCCTAACCCCTAACCCTAACCCTCACCCTAAACCCTAACACTAACCCCCAACCAACCCTAACCCTCACCCTAACCCTAACACATCCTAAACCTAACCCTAACCCTAACCTCAACCCCTACCCCTAATCCCTACCGTAACCTTGTACCCTAACCCCAACCACAACTCCTAAACCTACCTGCACAGCTACCCCTACCCATAACCATAACCCTAACACTAAACCCTAAACCATAACCCTAACCGTAACCCCAACACTAAACACTAACCCTTACCTTAAACCTAACACAACCCCTAGCACTAACCCTAACCCCAACACTAACCACAACCCCTAAACCTATCCCTAACCGTAGCCCAACACTATTCTAATCATAACCCTAAGCCTACCCCTATAACAGTAAACCTAATAGTAACGCTAACACTAACCCTAAACCTAACCCCAACGCCAACCCTAACCCTAAACCTACACCTAACCCCAACCCTGGCCCAACCCCTAACCCTAACCCTAACCCTAACATTAACACATATCCTAAGCCTAAACTCTTTCCCTAGCCCTAACCCTAAACCCTAACCCCAACCGTAACCCTAATCACTAACCCCAACCCTAATCCTAAAACTAACCCTAACCCTAACCCCTAATCCTATCCCTAACCTTAACTCTAACCTTAAACATAATACTAAACACTAACCATAACCATAACCCCTAGCCCTAGCCCTATCCCTAGCCCGGGCACTAGCCCCAACTCCTAAACCTATTCCTAGCCCGAACCATAACCCTAACAGTAACCCTAACCCTAACCCTAACCCTAAACCAAACCCTAACCCTAATCCCAACGGTAACCAAAACCCCTAACCCTAACCCTAACCCTAACCCCTAACCCTAACCCTAACTCTAACCCTAACCCTAACCCTAACCCGAAACCCTAACCCTAACCCTAACACTAAACCTAACCCTAACCCTAATCCCTAACCCTAATTTCTAAACCTAACCCTACCCCTAACCCTATCCCTAACCCCTAACCCTAACCTTAACACTAACCCTAACCCCTAAACCTAACCCTAACCGTAACCCTAACCCTAATGCTAATGCTAAGCCTAACCCTAACCCTAACCCTAAACCCCTGACCTTGAACCTGACCCTAAACCTAACCCTAACCCTAACACAAAACCTAACTGTAACGTTTACCCTAAAAACTAACCCTAAACCTAAACCCAATTCCTAAGCACTAACCCTAACACTGACCCTAACCCCTGACCCCCAACCCTAACACTAACACTTAACCCCTAACCCTAAACCCTAACCCTAACCCTTACACCCAAACCCAACCCCTAACCCTAACCCCTAACCCTAACCCTAAACCTAACCCTAACCCCAACCCCAACCCTAACCCTAAAACCAACCCTAACCCTAACCCTATCCCTAACCCTAACCCCTACCCTACCCTACCCTAACCCTAACCCTAGCCCTAGGCCTAACTCTAACCATAACCCTAACTATAACCCTAACACATATCCTAAGACTAAACTCTTTCCCAACCCTAACCCTAACCCTAACCTCAACCCTCAACCCTAACCCTAACCCCAACCCCCTAACCCTAACCCTAACCCTAACCCCTAACCCTAACCCACCCTAACCAACACTAACCCCTAACCTAACCCTAACCCTCACCCTAACCCTACACTCATCTAAACCTAACACTAACTCTACCTCTACCCCTACCCCTATCCCTACCGTAACCTTGTCCCTAACCTTAATCACAACTCCTAAACCTACCTGCACAGCTACCCCTACCCATAACCATAACCCTATCACTAAACCCTAAACCATAAACCTAGCCCTAACCCCAACACTAAACACTAACCCTTACCTTAAACCTAACACAGCCCTAGCACTAACCCTAACCCTAACACTAACCACAACCCCTAAACCTATCCCAAACCGTAGCCCAACACTATTCTAATCATAACCCTAAACCGAACCTCTCTATAACAGTAAACCTAATAGTAACGCTAACTCTAACCCTAAACCTAACCCCAACGCCAACCCTACCCTAAACCTTCCCTAACCCTAGCCATAGGCCCAACTCTAACCCTAACCCTAACTTTAACGTTAACACATATCCTAAGCCTAAACTCTTTCCCTAGCCCTAACCCCAAACCCCAACACTAACCCTAACCCTAATCATTAACCCTAACCTTAATCCTAAAACTAACTCTAACCCTAACCCCTAACCCTATCCCTAACCTTAATTCTAACCTTAACCATAATACTAAACACTAACCATAACCATAACCCCAGCCCTAGCCCTATCCCAAGCCCGGGCACTAGCTCTAATCCTAAACCTATTCCTAGCCGGAACCATAACCCTATCCCTAACCCTAACCCTAAACCAAACCCTAAACCTAATCCTAACGGTTACCAAAACCCCTAACCCTAACCCTAACCCTAACCCCTAACCCTAACCCCTAACTCTAACCCTAACCCTAACCCTAACCCGAAACCCCAACCCTAACCCTAACACTAAACTTAACCCCAACCCTAATCCCTAACCCTAATTTTTAAACCTAACCCTACCCCTAACCCTATCCCTAACCCCTAACCCTAACCTTAACACTAACCCTAACCCCTAAACCTAACCCTAATCCTAACCCTAATGCTAACCCCAATGCTAACCCTAAACCTAACCCTAAACCCTGACCTTGAACCTGACCCTTAACCCAACCCTAACCTTAACACAAAACCTAACTGTAACGTTTACCCTAAAAACTAACCCTAAACCTAAACCCAATTCTAAGCACTAACCCTAACACTAACCCTAACCCTGACCCCTAACCCTAACACTAACACTTACCCCCTAACCCTAACCCTAACCCTAACCCTCACACCTAAAGCTAACCCCTAACCCTAACGCTAACCCCTAACCCTAACCCTAAACCTAACCCTAACCCCCAACCCCAAACCTAACCCTAAAACCAACCCTAACCCTAACCCTATCCCTAACCCTAACCCTAACCCTATATCACTACCCTAACCCTAACCCCAGCCCTAGGCCTAACTCTAACCCTAACCCTAACTATAACCCTAACACATATCCTAAGCCTAAACTCTTTCCCTAACCCCTAACCCTAAACCTAACCCTAATCCCAACCCTAACCCTAACCCCAACCCTAACCCTAACCTAACCCTAATACTAACCCTAACCCCTAACCCTAACCCCAACCATAAACCTAACACTAACCCCTAACCCAACCCTCACCCTCACCCTAACCCTAACTCATCTAAACCTAACCCTAACCCTACCTCTACCCCTACCCCTATCCCTACCGTAACCTTGTCCCTAACCTTAACCACAACTCCTAAACCTACCTGCACAGCTACCCCTACCCATAACCATAACCCTATCACTAAACCCTAAACCATAACCCTAA
Source organism: Nanger dama (assembly GCA_917880005.1). Taxonomy (NCBI): domain Eukaryota; kingdom Metazoa; phylum Chordata; class Mammalia; order Artiodactyla; family Bovidae; genus Nanger; species Nanger dama. The sequence continues at coordinate 22,792 of CAKJTW010000218.1, read as the reverse complement.
CCCTAACCCTAACACTAAACACTAACCCTTACCTTAAACCTAACACAGCCCTAGCACTAACCCTAACCCTAACACTAACCACAACCCCTAAACCTATCCCTAACCGTAGCCCAACACTATTCTAATCATAACCCTAAACCTAACCGTCTATAACAGTAAACCTAATAGTAACGCTAACTCTAACCCTAAACCTAACCCCAACACCAACCCTACCCTAAACCTACCCTAACCCTAGCCATAGGCACAACTCTAACCCTAACCCTAACTTTAACGTTAACACATATCCTAAGCCTAAACTCTTTCCCCTAGCCCCAACCCTAAACCCTAACAATAACCGTAACCCTAATCACTAACCCTAACCTTAATCCTAAAACTAACTCTAACCCTAACCCCTAATCCTATCCCTAACCTTAATTCTAACCTTAACCATAATACTAAACACTAACCATAACCATAACCCTAGCCCTAGCCCTATCCCTATCCCGGGCACTAGCCCTAATTCTAAACCTATTCCTAGCCAGAACCATAACCCTAACACTAACCCTAACCCTAACCCTAACCCTAAACCAAACCCTAAACCTAATCCTAACGGTAACCAAAACCCCTAACCCTAACCCTAACCCTAACCCCTAACCCTAACCCTAACTCTAACCCTAACCCTAACCCTAACCCGAAACCCTAACCCTAACCCTAACACTAAACCTAACCCTATCCCTAATCCCTAACCCTAATTTCTAAACCTAACCCTACCTCTAACCCTATCCCTAACCCCTAACCCTAACCTTAACACTAACCCTAACCCCTAAACCCAACCCAAACCCTAATGCTAACCCTAATGCTAATGCTAACCCTAACCCTAACCCTAAACCCTGACCTTGAACCTGATCCTAAACCAAACCCTAACCCTAACACAAAACCTAACTGTAACGTTTACCCTAAAACTAACCCGAAACCTAAACGAAATTCTAAGCACTAATCCTAACACTAACCCTAACCCTGACCCCTAACCCTAACACTAACACTTACCCCTAACCCTAACCCTAACCCTAACCCCCAACACTTACCCTAACCCTAACAACTAACCCTAACCCTAACCCTAAACACTAACCTTTACCTTACCCTAACCTGACCCTAACATTAACCCTAACCCCTAACACTAACCGCAACCCCTCAACCTACCCCTAACACTAGCCCTAACCCAAATCTAACCATAACACTTAACATAACCCTCTATAACAATAAACCTAATAGTAACGCTAACCTTAACCATAAATCAACCCTCACGCCAAGCTTACCGTAAACCTAAGCTAAACCTAGCCTTAGGCCTAACTCTTTCGCTAACCCTAATTTAATCTAACACATATCCTAAGTCTAAACTCTTTCCCCAACCCTAACCCTAAACCCTAACTCTAACCCTAATCCCTAATCCCTAACACTAACCCTAACCCTAACCATAACCAAAACCCCTATCCCTAACCTTAACCCTAACCCCTAACCCTAACCCTAACCCTAAACCTAACCCTAACCCTAATCCCTAAACCTAACCCTAATCCTAACGCTAACACCAACCCAAACCCTAACCCTAACCCCAACCCCAAACCTAACCCCCAACCCCAACTCCAACCCCAACCCCAACCCCAACCCCAACCCTAACCCTAACGCCAACCCTAAACCTAACCCCAACCCCAAACCCTGACCCTGACCCCTGAACCTGAACCTAACCCTAACCCTAACCCTAGCCGTAATGCTAATCCTAAACCCTAACCCCAAGCCTAATCCTAAACCCTAACCCCAACACTAACCCTAACTTTAAACCCTAACCCTAACCCTAACCCCTAAAACTAACCCTAACTAAAACCCCTAACCCTAAACCTAACACTATACCAAGCCTTAACCCTAAACCTAATCCTAACCCTTACCCTAACCCTAAACTGTAACCCTAACAATAACCACTATACCTAAGCTTAACCCTAACCCTAACACCAACCGTAACCCTAACCCTAGCCCCAACCCTAACCCCCAACCTCAACCCCAAAACTAACCTTAATCCCAACCCTAACCCTAACCCTAACCCTAACCCCAACTCTAACCCTAACCCCAACCGCAACCCTTACCCCAACCACAATCTCAACCCTAACCCCAACAACAGTCCCAACCCTAACCCCAACCCCAACCCCTAATCCTAACCCCAACCCCAATCTTAACCCCAACCCCAACCCTAACCCTAAACTTAACCCCTAAACCCTAACCCTGACCCTGATGTTAACCCTAACCCTAAAACTAACACTAACCCTAACCCTAATGCTAATCCTAAATCCCAACCCAAACCCCAAAATTAACCCCTAACCCTAACCATAACCCGTAATCCTAACCCTAACCCTAACTCTAACCCTAAACACTAAACCCTAACAATAACCCTAACCATAACCCTAACCCCAAAATAACCCCAAATCCTAACCCTAAACCTAACCCTAAACCCAACCCTAACCCTAACCCCAACCGTAATCCTAACCTAACCCTAACAGTAACCCTAACACCTAACACTAACGCTAACCCTTAACCTAACACTAACCCCTAACCTAACCCCTAACCCTAAAGCTAACCGTAATGCTAAAGCTAACCCGAAACCCTGACCCTGACTCTGATCCTGACCCTGACCCCTGACCGTGACCCTAACCCCAACACTAACCCTAACCCTAAACCTTAACACTAACCCCAACCATAACCCTAAACCTAACACTAACCCTAATATCTAATCCTAACATTAACCCTAACCCCTAACCTAACCCTAACACTTACCCTAACCAAAACCCCTAACCCTAACCCTAACCCTAACCGTAACTCATCTAAGCCTAACCCTAACCCTACCTCTACTCCTACCCCTATCCCAACCATAACCTTGTCCCTAACCTTAACCTCAACCCCTAAATCTACCTGCACAACTACTCCTACCCATAACCATAACCCTATCCCTAAACCCTAAATCACAACCCAAACGCTAACCCTACCACTAAACACCAACCCTTACCTTAAACCTAACACAACCCTAGCACTAACCCCAAACCCTAACCCTAACAATAACCACAACCCCTAAACCTATCCCTAAACGTAGCCCAACACTATTCTAATCATAACTCTAAACCTAACCCTCTATAACAATAAACCTAATAGTAACGCTAACCCTAACCCCAAACCTAACCCCAACGAAAACCCTACCCTAAACCTACCCCTAACCCTAGCCCTAGGCCTAACTCTAACCCTAACCCTAACTTTAACCTTAACACATATCCTAAGCCTAAACTCTTTCCCTAGCCCCAACCCCAAAACCTAACCCTAACCCTAATCACTAAACCTAACCTTAATCCTAACACTAACACTCACCCTAACCCCTAACCCTATCCCTAAACTCAATTCTAACCTTAACCTTAACACTAAACACTAACCATAACCTTAACCCTAGTCCTAGCCCTATCCCTAGCCATAGCACTAGCAGTAATTCTAAACCTATTTCTAGCCCAAACCGTAACCCTAACACTAACACTAACGGTAACCAAATCCCCTAAACCTAACCCTACACCTAACCCTTAACCCTAACCCTAAAATCTAACCCTAAACCCTATCCCTAACCCTAACACTAGCACTAACCCTAACCCTAATCCCTAAACTTAACTCCTAAATCTAACCCTACCCCTACCCCTAACCCTATCCCTAACCCCTAACCCCTAACCCTAACACCTAAACCTAACCCTAATCCTAACCCTAATGCTAACCCTAACCCTTAACCCTAACCCCTGAACATGACCCCAAACCTAACCGTAACTCTAACACTAAACCTAACCGTAACGTTTACCCTAAACTGTAACCGGAAACCCTAACCCTAACCCTAAACCCCTAAACATAACACTAACCCTAAACCTGACACTTAACCCCTAACCCTAACCCTTACCCCTAACCCTAACCCTAACTCTAACCCCTAACCCTAACCCTAACCCTAACCCTAAACATGTTCTAACCAAAATCCTAAGTGTAACGCTAAACTAAACCTAACCATAACCCCCAACTCTAACTTAAACCGTAACCCTAACCCCCTAAACCTAACCGTAACCTCTACCCCATCCCTACCCCTACTCCTAATCCTAACCACTAACCCTAACCCTAACCCCTAGCTCTAACCCTAATCCCTACCCCTACCCCTAACCCCTAACCCTAACCCTATCCCTAACCCTAACCATAACTCATCTAAGCCTAACCCTAACCATCTAAGCCCTAACGCTAAACCTACCCTACTCCTACCCCTATCTCAACCGTAACCTTGTCCCTAACCTTAACCAAAACCCCTAAATCTACCTGCACAACTACTCCTACCCATAACCATAACCTAATCCCTAAACCCTAAATCACAACCCTAATGCTAACCCTACCACTAAACACTAACCATTACCTTAATCCTAACCCAACCCTAGCACTAACCCCAACCCTAACTCTAACACTAACCACAACCCCTAAACCTGTCCCTAATCGTAGCCCAACACTATTATAATCATAACTCTAAACCTAACCTTCTCTAAAAATAAACCTAATAATAACACTAACCCTAACCCTAAACCTAACCCCAACGCCAACCCTACCTTAACCTACCCTAACCTAGCCCTAGGCCTAACTCTAACCCTAAACCTAACTTTAACCTTAACACATATCCTAAGCCTAAACCCTTTCCCTCAGCCCTAACCCTAAACCCTAACCCTAACCCTAACACTAACCCTATCACTAACCCTAACCCAAACCTAATCCTAAACCTAATCCTAACCCTAACTCTAAACTCTAACACTAACCTTAACCTTAACCAAAATCCCAAACCCTAACCAAAATCCTAAACCCTAACCCTAACCCTAATCCTAAACCTAACTCTAAGCCCCAATTCTAAACCTAACCATAACCCCCAAACCTAACCCTTACCAAAACCCCAAACCCTAACCCTATCCCTAACCCTAAACCAAACCCTAACTCTAAACCTAACCCTAATCCTAACCTAAACCTAAACCTAAACCAAACCCTAACCCTAACCCAAATCCCAACCCTAACACTAACCCCAACCACAAACCTAACCCTAACCCCCAACACAACCCTAACCCTAACCCCATCCCGAAACCTCAACATAACCTCAACCCTAACCCCAACCCAAACACTAATCCTAAACCTAACCCCTAACACCTAACCCTAACCCTAACTCTAACCCTAACACTAAATCTCTTCTAACACTAAACCTAAGAGTAACACTAACCCTAAGCCTAATCCTAATCCTAACCAGTAACACTAACCCTAAACCTAAACCCCTAACCCTAACCCTAACCACTAACCCTAACCCTTACCCCTAACCATAACCCTAACCCTAACCCCTAACCCTAAACCTAACCCCTACCCCAAACCCAACCCCAAACCCCATCCCTAACCCTAAACCCAACCCCTAACAATAACCCTAACCCCAAATCTAAACCTAACCACCCACCCAACCCTAACACCAAGCCCAATCCTAAACCTAACCCAACCACAATCAAAACCCTAACCACAATCCCAACCCTAACCCCAACCCCAACCCCAACCCTAACACTAACAGTAACACTATCCCTAACATTTAACCCTAACCCTAACACCTAACCCTAACCCTGACACTAACACTAACCCCTAAACCTAACCCTAGCCCTAACCCTAACGCTAACGCTAACCCTAAACCTGAACCTATACCCTAACCCTAACCCCAACCGCTAATCCTATTCCTAACCCTAACCAAAACCCTAACCCTAATACTAACCCTAACCATTAACCAAACCCTAACCCTAAACCTTAACCTAACCCTAACCCTGACCCTAAAGCAAACCCTAACCCTAACCCTAAACCAAACACTAACCCTAACCCTAACACTATCACCAACCCTAACCCTAACCCCAACCCTAACCCAAACACTAACCTAACCCCAAACCTAATCCTAACCTCAACCCAAACCATAACCCCAACCACAATCCCAACCCTAACCCCAACCCCAATCCCATCCCTAACCCCAACCCCAAACCCAACCCCAACCCAAACCCTAACCCTAAACCTAACACTAACACCTAACCCTAACCCTAAACCTAACCCTAAAACTCTTCTAACCCAAAACCTAAGAGTAACACTAACCTTAACCCTAACCCTAAACCTAACACCAACCGTAACGCTAACCCAACCCTAACCCCTAACCCTAATAGTAACCCCTACCCCAACCCTAACCCTAACCCTAACCCTAAACCCTAACCCTAACCCTAACCCTTACCCCTCACCCTAACCCTAACCCTAGCCCTAGCCCCAACCATAACCCCAAAACTAAACCTAACCCCAACTCCATCCCTAAACCTAAATCCAACCCTAACCCTAACCCTAACCCCAACCCTAACTCTAACCACAAACCCAACCCTAACACCAACCCCAACACCAACCCCAACCCCAACCCCAACCCTCACACTAAACGTAACACTATCCCTAACCCCGAACCCTAACCCTAACCCTATTCCTAACACCTAACCCTAACCCTAACACTAACCCCCAAACCTAACCCTAGCCCTAACCCTAACGCTAACGCTAACCCTAATGCTAACCCTAACCCTAAACCCTGACCCTGACACTGACCCTAATCTTAACCCTAACCCTAACAGTAAACCCAACCGTAACGTTTACCCTTAAATGTAACCCCAACACTAACTCTACTCCTAAACCTTAACACTAACACTAACCCTAAACCTGATCTTATACCCTAACCCTAATCCTAACCGCTAATCCTATTCCTAACCCTAACCCCTAACCCTAACCCTAATACTAACCCTAACCATAAACCAAACCCTAACCCTAAACCTTACCCTAACCCTAACCCTGACCCTAAAGCAAACCCTAACCCTAACCCTGAACCAAACACTAACCCTAATCCTAACACTAACACCAACCCTAACCCTAACCCCAACCCAAACCCAAACGCTAACCTAACCCCAAACATAACCTAACCCCAACCCAAACCATAACCCCAACCACAATCCCTACCCTAACCCCAACCCCAATCCCAACCCTAACTCCAACCCCAAACCTAACCCCAACCCCAACCCTAACCCTAAACTTAACACTAACACCTAACCCTAACCCGAAACCTAACCCTAAAACTCTTCTAACCCAAAACCTAAGAGTAACACTAACCTTAATCCTAACCCTAAACCTAACACCAACCCTAACGCTAACCCTAACCCTAACCCTTAACCCTAACAGTAACCCCTACCCCATCCCTAACCCTAACCCTAACCCTAAACACTAACCCTAACCCTAACCCTTACCCTCACCCTAACCCTATCCCTAACCCCTAGCCATAACCATAACCCCAAAACTAAATCTAACCCCAACTCCATCCCTAAACCTAAATCCAACCCTAACCCTAACCCTAACCCTAACCCCAACCCTAACACTAACCACAAACTCAACCCTAACACCAACCCCAACCCCACCCCTAACCCCAACCCCAACCCTAACACTAACCGTAACACTATCCCTAACCCCTAACCCTAACCCTAACCCTATCCCTAACATCTAACCCTAACCCTAACACTAACACTAACCCCTAAACCTAACCCTAGCTCTAACCATAATGCTAACACTAACGCTAACGCTAACCTTAATGCTAAACCTAACCCTAAACCCTGACCCTGACCCTGACCCTGACCCTAACCCTAACACTAACCTAACCAAATTTCCCCTAACCCTAACCCCAAACCTAATTCTAAACCCTAACCCTAACACTAACCACACCCTGACAATATACCCTAACCCCAATCACAATCCCAACCCAAGCCCCAACCCCATTCTCAACCCTAAACCAAATCCCAACGCTAACCCCAACCCCAACGCTAACCCTAACCATAACCCTAACCATAACCCTAACCCCTAACCCTAACCATAACCCTAACCCCTAACCCTAACCCTAAACCTAACTCTAACCCCAACCCCAACCCTAACTCTAAAACCAACCCTAACCGTAACCCTAACCCCAACCCTAACCCTAATGCTAACAGTAATGCCATAACTAACATTAATGCTAAACCTAACCTAAACCCTGACCCTGACCCTGACCACTAAACCTAACTGGAACGTTTACCATAAACCCTAACACTAACCCTAACCCTAATTCTAAACCCTAACCCTAACCCTAACCCTACCCTGACCCTATACCCTAACCCCAACCCTAACCCCAACTACAATCCCAACCCGAACCCCAACCCCAATCTCAACCCTAACCCCAATCCCAAAGCTAACCTCAACCCCAACCCTAACCATAACCTTAATCCTAACCATAACCCCTAACCCCTAACCCTAACCGTAATCCCTACCCCACCCTAACTCTAACCCTAATCCTAACCAATATAACTAACCCTAATTCTAAACCCTAACCATAACCATAACCATAACCCCTAACCCTAACCCTAACCCTTACACCTAACCCTAACCCTAACCCTAACCCCCTAACCCTAACCCTAAACCTAACCCTAACCCCAACCCCAACCCTAACCCTAAACCAACCCCAACCGTAACCCTAACCCTAACCCTAACCCTACCCTAACCCCACCCTAACCCCTAACCCTAGCCAAAGGCTAACTCTAACCCTAACCCTAACTATAACCCTAACACATATCCCAAGCCTAAATTCTTTCCCTTACCCTATCCCTAAACCTAACCCCTAATCCCAACCCTAACCCTAACCCCAACCCTAACCCTAACCCTAACCCTAACCCTAACCCTAACCCCTAACCCTAACCCTAAACCTAACACTAACCCCTAACCGAACCTTAACCTCACCCTAACCCTAACACATCTAAACCCTAACCCTAACCCTACCTCTACCCCTACCCCTATCCCTACTGTAACCTTGTCCCTAACCTTAACCACAACTCCTAAACCTACCTGCACAGCTACTCCTACCCATAACCATAACCCTATCACTAAACCCCAAACTATAACCCTAACCCCTAACCCTAACACTAAACACTAACCCTTACCTTAAACCTAACACAGCCCCAGCACTAACCCTAACCCTAACACTAACCACAACCCCTAAACCTATCCCTAACCGTAGCCCAACACTATTCTAATCATAACCCTTAACCTAACCCCTCCCTAACAGTAAACCTAATAGTAACGCTAGCTCTAACCCCAAACCTAACCCCAACGCCAACCCTACCCTAAACCTACCCTAACCCTAGCCATAGGCCCAACTCTAACCCTAACCCTAACTTTAACGTTAACACATATCCCAAGCCCAAACTCTTTCCCTAGCCCTAACCCTAAACCCCAACCCTAACCCTAACCCTAATCACTAACCCTAACCTCTATCCTAAAACTAACTCTAACCCCTAACCCCTAATCCTATCCCTAACCCAATCCTAACCTTAATCATAATACTAAACACTAACCATAACCATAACCCTAGCCCCAGCCCTATCCCTACCCCGGGCACTAGCCCCAACTCTAAACCTATTCCTAGCCCGAACCATATCCCTAACACTAACCCCTAACCCTAACCCTAAACCAAATCCTAACCCTAACCCTAACGGTAACCAAAACCCCTAACCCTAACCCCAACCCCTAACTCTAACCCCTAACCCTAACCCTAACCCTAACCCTAACCCGAAACCCTAACTCTAACCCCAACTTCTAAACCTAACCCTACCCGTAACCCTATCCCTAACCCCTAAACCTAACCTAACCACTAACCCCAACCCCTAAACCTAACCCCAACCCCTAACCCTAATGCTAACCCTAACGCTAATGCTAACCATAACCCTAACCCTAACCCTAACCCCAAACCCTGACCTTGAACCTGACACTAAACCTAACCCTAACCCCAACACAACACCTAACTGTAACTTTTTACCCCCAAAACTAACCCTAAACCTAAACCTAATTCTAAGCACTAACCCTAACACTAACCCCAACCCCGGACCCCTAAGCCCAACACTAACACTTACCCCTAACCCCTAACCCCAACACTAACCACAACCCCTAAACCTACCCTTAACCCTAGCCCTAACCCTATTTTTACCATAACCTTAACCTAACCCCCACACCAACCCTACCCTAAACCTACCCTAAACTTAGACCTAGGCCTAACTCTAACCCTAACGCTAAGTTTAAACCCTAACACATATCCTAAGTGTAAACTCTTTCCCCAACCCGAACCCTAAACCCTAACCCTAACCCTAATCCCTAACCTTAACCTTAACCCTAACACTATCCCTAACCGTAAACCTAACACCTAACCCTATCCCTAACCCTAACCCTAACCCTAATTATAAACCTATCCATAGCCCGAACCATAACCCCTAACACTAAACCTCACCCTAACCATAAACGTAAACCAAACGCCAACCCTAACCCTAATAGTAACAAAACCCCTAACCCTAACCCCTAATCCTAACCCCAACCCTAACCCCTAGTCCTAACCCTAACACTAACCCTAACCTTAAACCCTAAGACTAACCCTAATCCCTAAACCTAAACCCAACCCTAATCCTAACTCCAACCCTAAACCTAACCTTAACCCCAACCCTAACCCTAACCCCAAACCCAACACTAACCCTAATCCCAACCCTAACCCTAACCCTAACCCCTAGCCCCAACTCTAACCCTAACCCCAACACCAACCCCAACCCTAACCCCAACCATAACCCTAACCCTCACCCTAACCCCAACCCCAACCCTTACCCCAACCCCAACCCTAATCCCAACCACAATCTCAATCCTAACCCCAATCCCAATCCCAACCCTAACCCCAACCCCAACCCTAACCCCAACCCCAACCCTTACCCTAACCCTAACCATAACCCTAACACTAACTCTTTCACTCACCCCAACCGTAACCCTAACCCAAACCCTAAACCCTGACCCTGACCCCTGACTCTAAACCTAACCCTAACCCTAAAAGCAAAGCTAACCGTAACGTTTACCCTAAACCCTAACCCTAATCCTAAACTCTAACCCTAATACTAAACATAAACCTGACCCTAAACCCTAACCCTAACCCCTAACGGCTAACCCTATCCCTCATTCTAACCAAAACCCCTAACACTAATCCCAACTCTAACCATAAAGCAAACCGTAATCCTAAACCTAACCCTAATACTAACCCTAACACTAAACCAAACCCTATCCTAACCCTAACCCTAAACCAAACCATAACCCTAACCCCTCATCCTAAACCTAACACCAATACTAACACTAACCCCAACCCCAACCCCCAACCCCAACCCTTACCCTAACCCCTAACCCTAACCCTAAACCTAACCCTAAACCTCTTCTAACCCTAAACCTAAGAATAATGCTAACTGTAACCCTATCCCCAATCCTAACCCCTACCCTAACCCTAACCCTAACCCTAATGCCTAACCCTAAATGAAAACCTACCACAACCCTAACCCTAACCCTAATCCTAACCACTAACCCTAACCCTAATCCTAAATACTAACCCTAACCCTAAACAGAACCCCCAAACCTACCTTCAACACTAACCCTACCCATAACCATAACCCTGTCCCTAAACCCTAAACCATAACTCTAACCCTAACACTAACACTAACCCTAACACTAAACACTAACCCTTACCTACCCCTAACCCAACCCTAACACTAACCCTTACCCTAACACTAACCACAACCCCTAAACCTACCCTTAACCCTAGCCCTAACCCTATTGTAACCATAACCCAACCTAACCCCCCAGGCCAACCCTACCCTAAACCTACCCTAAACTTAGACCTAGGCCTAACTCTAACCCTAACGCTAAGTTTAAACCCAACACATATCCTAAGTGTAAACTCTTTCCCCAACCCTAAACCTAACCCCAAATCCCTAACCTTAACCTTAACCCTAACACTAAACCCAACCCTAAACCTCTTCTAACCCAAAACCCAAGAGTAATGCTAACTGTAACCCTATCCCTAACCCTAACCCCTACCCTAACCCTAACCCTAACCCTAATGTCTAACCCTAAATGAAAACCCTACCCCAACCCTAACCCTAACCCTAATCCTAACCACTAACCCCAACCCTAATCCTAAATCCTAACCCTAACCCTAAACAGAACCCCTAAACCTACCTGCAACACTAACCCTACTCATAACCATAACACTGTCCCTAAACCCTAAACCATAACCCTAACCCCTAACCTAACACTAACCCTAACACTAAACACTAACCCTTACCTTACCCTAACCCAACCCTAACACTAACCCTTACCCCAACACTAACCACAATCCCTAAACCCACCATTAACCCTAGCCCTAACCCTATTGTAACCATAATCCCAAACCCAACCCCCCATGCCAACCCTACCCTAAACCTACCCTAAACTTAGACCTAGGCCCAACTCTAACCCTAACGCTAAGCTTAAACCCAACACATATCCCAAGTGTAAACACTTTCCCCAACCCTAACCCTAAACCCTAACCCTAACCCCTAATCCCTAACCTTAACCTTAACCCCAACACTATCCCTAACCCTAATCCTAACCCCCTAACCCTCTCCCTAACCCTAACCCTAACCCTAATTATAAACCTATCCATAGCCAGAACCATAACCCTAACACTAAACCTCACCCTAACCATAAACCTAAACCAAACACTAACCCTAACCCCAATCATAACAATAACCCCTAACCCTAACCCTAACCCTAACCCCTAATCCTAACCCTAACACTAACCCTAACCTTAAACTCTAACACTAACCCTAATCCCTAAACCTAAACTTAACCTTAATCCTAACTCCAACCCTAAACCTAACCTTAACCCCAACCCTAACCCTAACCCCAAACCCAACACTAACCCTAATGCCAACTCTAACCCTAGCCCCAACTCTAACCCTAACCCCAACACCAACCCTAACCCTAACCCCAACCATAACCCTAACCCTCACCCTAACCCCAACCCCAACCCTTACCCCAACCCCAAACCTAATCCCAACCACAATCTCAACCCTAACCCCAAACCCAATCCCAACCCTAACCCCAACCCCAACCCTAACCCCAACCTCAACCCTAAACCCAACCCTAACCCTAACCCTATCCCTAAACCATAACCCTAACCCTAACCCCTAACCCTAACCCTAACCCCTAACCCTATCCCTAACCCCTAACCCTAACCCTTACCCCTAACACTAACCCTAACACTAACCCTAATCTCTAACCCTAACCCCTAACACTAAAACTACCCCTTTCACTCACCCTAACCGTAACCCTAACCCTAACCCCTAACCCTGACCCTGACCCTGAACCCAACCCTAAACCTAACACCAACCTTAACCGTAATGCTAACCCTAAATCCTAACACTAACCCTAACCCTAACCATAACCCCAAACCCTGACACTGACCCTGACCCTAACCCTAACCTTTTCACTAACCCCAGCCGTAACGCTAACCCTAAACCCTAACCCTAACCCTAACCCTAACTCTAATCCTAAACACTAACCCTAACACTAACACTAACCCTAAACCTTAACCCTAACCCCAACCTAACCACTAACCCTATCTCTATCCCTAAGCAAAACACCTAACCCTAACCCCAACCCTAAACCAAAGCCCAACCCTAAAGCTAACCCTAACCCTAACCCTAAACCAAACCCTAACAGTACCCCCTAACCCTAAACCCAAACCAAACTCTAACAAGAACCCTAACCCCTAACCCCAACCCCATCCCCCAACCCCTAATCCTAACCCTAAACTTAACCCTAACCCCAACTCCAACCCTAACCAGCACCACAATCCCAACCCTAAACCCAACACCAATACCAACCCTAACCCCAACCCCAACCCTAACCCCAACCCCAACCATAACCCTAACCCTAACCCTAAACCCTGACCCTGACCCTGACCCTAACCCCTAACCCTATCACTAACTCTAACCCTAATGCTAATCCTAAACCCTAACTCAAACCCCAAACCCAACCCCTAAGCCTTACCCTAACCCTAACCAAAATCCCTAATCCTAACCCTAACCCTAACCCCAAACACTAAACCCTTACACTAACCCTAACCATAACCCTAAACCTACAATAACCCTAAATCCTAACCCTAACCCCAAACCTAACCCCAACCCTAATCCTAAATCCAACCCTTAACCTAACCTAACCCTAACACTAACCCCAACCACTAACAATAACCATAACCCCAACACTAACCCCTATGCTAACCCTAACCCCAAACCTAACGCTAAACCTAACCCTAACCTGACCCTGACTCTGACCCTGACTCTGACCCTGACCGTGACCCTAACCCTAACCCCTAACACTAACCCTAACCCTAAACCCTAACTCTAACCCAAACCATTACCCTAAACCTAACCCCTAACCCCAACCCTAACATCTAATCCTAACACTTACCCTAAACCCCTAACCCTAACACTAACCCTCACCGCAACCAAAACCCTAACCCTAACCCCAATCCCAACCATAACTCGTCTAAACCTAACCCCAACCCCTACCTCTACCCCTACCTCTAACCCAACTGTAACCTTGTCGCTAACCCTAACCACAACCGCTAAACCTACCTGCACCACTACCTCTACCCATAACCATAACCCTATCACTAAACCCTAAACCATAACCCTAACCCTAACCCTAAACTAAAGACTAACCCTTACCTTAACCCTAACCCAACCCTAACACTAAGCCTAACCCTAACACTAACCACAACCCCTAAACTTACCCCTGACCCTAGCCCTAACCCTATTCTAATCATAACCCCAAACCTAACCCTCTATAACAATAAACCTAATAGTAACGCTAACCGTAACCCCAAACCTAACCCCAACGCCAATCCTACCCTAAACCTACCCTAACCCTAACCCCCAACCCTAACCTTAACACTAACCCTAATCCCTAACCCTAACCCTAACCCTAACACTAACCCTTTCACTCACCCTAACAGTAACCCTAACCCCAACCCCTAACCCAGACCCTGACCGTGACCCTAACTCCTAACCCTAACACTAACCCTAAACCTAACCCCAACACTAACACTAAATCAAACCCTAACCCTAACCCTAACCATAAAACCAAACCAAACCCTATTCCTAACCCTAACCAAAACCCCTAATCCTAACTCTAACCCTAACCCTAATCACTAAACCCTTACACTAACCCTAACCATAACCCTAAACCCACAATAACCCCAAATCCTAACACTAACCCCAAACCTAACCCCAACCCTAACCCCAAATCCAACCCTTAACCTAACCTAACCCTAACACTAACCCTAACCACTGACAATAACCCTAACCCTAACACTAACCCCCATGCTTAACCCTAACCCTAACGCTAAACCCAACCCTAAACCTGACCCTGACTCTGACCCTGACTCTGACCCTGACCGTGACCCTAACCCTAACCCTAACGCTAACCCTAACCCTAAACCCTAACTCTAACCCAAACCATTACCCTAAACCTAACCCCTAACCCTAACCCTAACATCTAATCCTAACACTAACCCTAACCCCTAACCCCAACACTAACTCTTACCGTAACCAAAACACCTAACCCTAACCCTAATCCTAACCATAACTCGTCTAAACCTAACCCTAACCCTAACTCTACCCCACCTCTAACCCAACTGTAACCTTGTCGCTAATCCTAACCACAACCGCTAAACCTACATGCACCACTACCTCTACCCATAACCATAACCCTATCACTAAACCCTAAACCATAACCCTAACCCTAACCCCAACACTAAACACTAACCCTTACCTTAACCCTAACCCAACCCTAACACTAACCCTAACCCCAACACTAACCACAACCCCCAAACCTACCCCTGACCCTAGCCCTAACCCTATTCTAATCATATCCCCAAACCCAACCCTCTATAACAATAAACCTAATAGTAACGCTAACCCTAACCCTAAACCTAACCCCAACGCCAACCCTACCCTAAACCTACCCTATCCCTAACCGATAACCCTAACCTTAACACTAACCCTAATCCCTAACCCTAACCCTAACCCCTAACACTAACCCTTTCACTCACCCTAACCGTAACCCTAACCCCCAACCCCGACCCCTGACCCCGACCCTAAACCCTAACCCTAACACTAACCCCTAAACCTAACCCCAACACCAACACTAAATCAAACCCCAACCCTAACCCTAACCATAAAACTAAACCAAACCCCAAACCCTAAGCCTAACCCTAACCCTAAACCCAACCCTAACCCCCAACCCTAACCCCACCCCAACCCTAAACCTAACCCCTAACCCCAACCCTAACCCTAACCCCAACCGCAACCTTAACCAGAACCACAGTCCCAACCATAAACCCAACCGCAAACCCAACCCTAAACCCAACCCTAACCCCGACCCCAAACCCTAACCCTAACCCTAATCTCTAACCCTAACCCCTAACCGTAAACCCTAACTCTAACCCTAACACTAACACTAAACCCTAACCCTAAGCCCAACCCCTAACCCTAGCGCTATCCCTAATGCTAACGCTAACCCTAATGCTAACCCCAACCCTAAACCCTGACTCTGATCAGACCCCTAACCCTAACCCTAACCATAACACTAACCCTAATCGTAAGGCTACCCCCTAAACCCTACCCTAACCCCAACCCTAACCAAAACCCCAACCAAAACCCCTAACAACCCTAACCAACCATAACCCAATAGGGTTAAGGTTAGGATAGGGCTAGGTTTAGGGACAGGGCTAGTGCTAGGGCTAGGACTACTGCTAGGGCAAAGTTTAGGTTAGGGTAGTGTTTAGGTTAGGGATAGGGTTAGGATTTAGGATTAGGTTAGTGTTATTAGTTAGGTTAGGGTTAAGTTTAGTTTACATTTAGATTTAGGTTTAGGGTTAGTGTTAGTGTTTTGGTTAGGGTTGGGGTTAGTGTTAGGTTTTGGGTTAGTTTTAGGGTTAGGGTAGGTTCATGGTTAGGGTTTGGTTTGGGGCTAGTTTAAGGGTTAGGTTTACTGTTACTGTTAGGATTTGGGTTAGAAGAGGTTTAAATTTAGGTTAGGGTTAGAATAGTGTTAGTTTTAGTGTAGGGTTAGGGTTTGAGTCGGGGTTAGGGTTTGGTTTAGGGGTAGGTGTAGGGTAGGATTAAGGGTTGTGGGTAGTGTTAGGTTAGGGTTAGGGGTTGGGTTAGGGTTAGGGTTAGGTTTGGGGCTAGTGCTAGGTCTAGGGTTTAAAGCTAGGGCTATGTCTAGGGATAGGTCTAGGACTAGGGTTAGGGTTAGGTTTAGGGGTAAGGGCAGGATTAGGGGTTGAGGTTAGTGTTAGTGTTAGGTTAGGTTTGGGTTAGAGTTAGGGTTAGGGTTATGTTTTTGATTAGGGTTAGTGTTAGTGTTAGTGTTAGGATTAGGGTTAGGTCTAGTTTTAGGGTTAGTGTTAGAGTTAGGGTTTATGGTTTAGGTTAGGTTAGGGCTAGGGTTAATTTTAGGGCAAGGACTAGTGCTAGGGCTAGGGTTAGGCTTAGTGTTTAGGTTAGTGTTAGTTTTAGGTTTAAGATTTAGGCTTAGTGTAGGTTTAGGGGTAGGGTTAGAGTTAGTGTTAGGTTTTAGGCTTTAGGATAAGGTTTAGGTTAGGCTAGGGCTATGGATAGGGTTAGTGGCTAGGGTTAGGGTTAGCATTAGGGGTTAGGGTTATGGGTAGGGGGTAGGGGTAGGAGTAGGGGAAGGTGTAGGGCTTGGGGTTAGGGTTAGGGTTAGGGGTTAGGCTTGGGTTAGGGTTAGGGTTTGGGTTTAGGGTTTATGGTTAGGTTTAGGGTTAGGGCTAGGGATAGGGTTAGGGCTATGGCTAGTACTAGGGCTAATGTTAGGTTTAGGGGTAAGGTTAGTGTTATTGGTTAGAGGAAGCGGTAGGGTTAGGGGTTTGGGTTTGGGTTAGGTTATCTTTAGGGTTGGGTTAGGTTTAGGGTTAGGGTTAGGCTTAGGCCTAGGGTTTAGGATTAGGGTTAGGGTTAGGCTTAGGGCTAGGTATAGGATTAGGGCTAGGGCTGGTGCTCGGGTTAGGGCTGGGGATAGGTCTAGGGTAAGGTTAGGATTAGGGTTTAGGGTTAGGGTTAAGGTTAGGGCTAGGATTAGAGCTAGGGCTAGGATTAGGGCTAGAGTTAGGGTTAGGAGTTAGGGGTTGGGTTTGGAGTTAGGTACGGTTAGGGTTAGGGTTGGGGTTGGGGTTGAGGTTAGGTTAGCGTTACTGTTAGGTTAGGGTAAGAAGATGTTTAGATTTAGGGTTAGGTTTAGTGTTAGAGGTTCAGGTTAGGTTATGGGTTAAGGTTACGGGTAGGGGTAGGGGAAGGGTTATGGGTTGGGGTTAGGGTTAGGTTAGTATTAGGGTTGAGTTAGTGTTAGTTTTAGCGTTAAGGTTATGGTTTAGGGTTTATGGATATGGTTAGGTTTAGGTTTAGGACTAGGGATAGGGTTAGGGAAAGTGGTAAGGCTAGGGCTATGGTTAGGTTAGGGTTAAGTTTTGGTTTAGAGTAGTGTTAGGGTTAGGCTTGGAGTTGGGGTTAGGGTTAGGGTTAGGCTTGGGGTTAGGGCTATGGCTAGGTTTAGGGATAGGGCTAGCGCTAGGGCTTGGGCTATGGCTAGGGCTAGGGTTAGGGTAAGGTTTATGGTTAGGTTAGGCTTAGGGTTAGGGCTATGGCTATGGCTAGGGCTCGGGCTAGTCCTAGGGCAGGGTTACGGCTAGGGCTACGGTTCGGGTAAGGGATAGCATTAGGGTTAGGGTTAGGGATAGGGCAGGGTTAGCTTTAGGGTTAGGGTTTAGAGTTAGGGTTTAGGATTAGCCTTAGGGTTAGGGTTTAGGTTTTACGGTTATGGTTAGGGTTATTTTTAGTGTTAGTGTTAGGGGTTAGGGTTAGGGTGATGAATAGAGTTTAGGTTAGGGTTAGTGTTAGGGTTATGGTTAGGGTTGGGTTAGGTTTAGGGTTGTGGTTGGGGTTAGGGTTAAGTTTAGGGTTAGCGTTACTGCTGAGGTAAGGGTTAGAAGAGTTTTAGGTTTAGGGTTAGGTTTAGAAAAAGGTTACGTTTAGGTTAGGGTTTAGGAGTTAAGATTAGGGTTAGTGTTAGTATTGGTGGTTACAGTTAGTGTTAGCATTAGGGTTAAGGTTGTGTTAGCATTAGGCAAGGGTAAGTGTTTGGAGTTAGGGTTAGGTTAGGCTTTAGGGTTCAAGGATAGGGTTAGGGTTATGGTTATGGTTAGGGTTGTGTTAGGTTAGGGGTTATGGGTAGGGTAAGGTGTAGGGGCATGGTTTGGGGTGTAGGATTAGTTTTAGGGATAGATTTTGGTTAGCGTTTGGAGTTAGGGTTAAGGTTAGGCATAGGGCTTTAGTGTTAGGGTTAGGGTTTAGGATTAGGGTTATGGTTATGGTTAGGGTTAGGTTAGGGCTAGGGCTAGTATTAGGGCAAGGGCTAGGGCTAGGGCTAGGGCTTCGGCCACGGCTAAGGTTAGGGTTAGGGTTAGTGTTTAGGGTTAGGGTTAGGTTTACATTTAGGATTTAGGGTTAGGGTTATGGTTAGGGTTAAGGTTAGCTTTAGTGTTAGGCTTTAGGATTTAGGCTTAGGGTTAGGGTAGGGTTAGGGATATGTTTAGGGCTGGGGTTAGGGTTAGGGTTAGGAGTTAGGCCATGTGTAGAAGCAGGGGTAGCGGTAGGGGAAGGGGGTATGGCTAGGGGTTAGGGTTAGGGTTAGGTTAGGGTTGGGTTAGGCTTAGGGCCTATGGATAGGGTTAGAGCTAGGGATAGTGCTAGGGTTAGGGTTAGGGTCAGGGTTAAGGTTAGGTTTAGGTTAGGGTATGTTTAGGGTTAGGGTTGTGGTTGGGATTGCGGTTGGGGTTAGGTTTAGGTTAGTATTACTGTTAGGGTTAGGGTTAGAAGAAGTTTAGATTTAGGGTTAGGGTTAGAACAGGGTTAGGGTTACGGTTAGGTTAGGGTTAGTGTTAAAGTTGGGGTTTCGGTTAGGCTAAGGTTAGGTTAGAGTTGGGTTAGGGTTAGGGTTACTGTTATTGGTTAGGGTTAGGGTTAGGGTTAGAGTTAGGTTAGGCTTCGTGTTAGGTTAGTGTGAAGTTTAGGTTAGGGTAGGGTTACGGTTCGGGCTGGCGTTGGGGTTAGCGTTAGCGTTAGGTTTAGTGTTGGGCTTAAGGTTAGGGTTTATGGTTTAGAGATAGGGTGAGGGATAGATTTAGGATTAGGGTTAGGGTTGGGTAGGGTTTAGGTTATGTTTAGGGCTAGGGGTAGGGCTAGGTCTACGGTTATCTTTAGGCTTGGGCGTAGGGGTTGGGCTGGGGTTGTGGCTAACGTTACTGTTAGGGTTAGGGTAGAAGAGGTTTAAGTTTAGGGTTATGGTTAGAATAGGGTTAGATTTAAGATTTAGGATTTAGGGTTAAGGTTAGTTTAGGGTTAGAGTTAGGGTTTAGGGTAAGGGTTAGGTTCATTGTTTAGGATTAGGGTTAGGGTTGAGGGAAGGGGTATGTTAGGGGTTGTGGTTAGGTTAGGTTAGTTTAAGGTTCAGTGTGAAAATTAGGGTTAGGAATAGAGGTACGGTTATGGTTAGGGTTGGTTTAGGTTAGGGTTAATGGTAAAGGTAGGGCTAGGTTTAGCGCTAACGCTAGGGCTAGGTTTAAGTTTAGGGTAAGGAATAGGGTAGTGTTAGGGTTGAGGTTAGTGTTAGGGATAGGGTTAGGGTTGGGTTAGGGTTAGGGTTAGTGGTCAGGGTTAGGGTTAGTGGTCAGGTTAGGGTTAGGGGTATGGGGAAGGGTACAGTTAGTGTTGTTGCTAGGGTTAGGTTTAGGGTTGGGTTAGGGTTATGGTTAGGGTAGGGTTAGGATTAGGGATAGGGCTAGGTTTAGGGACAGGGCTAGCGCTAAGGCTAGGGATAGGGCTAGGGCAAAGTTTAGGTTAGGGTTAGTGTTTAGGTTAGAATTAGGGTTAGGCTTTAGGGTTAGGATTAGTGTTATTGGTTAGGGTTAGGGTTAAGATTATTTTAGATTTAGGTTTAGGTTTAGGTTTAGTGTCAGTGTTAGGGTTAGGCTTGGGGTTAGTTTTAGGGTTAGGGTTAGGTTTAGGGTTAGGGTAGGTTCATGGTTATGGTTTGGGTTGGGACTAGGGTAAGGGTTAGGGTTCACGTTACTGTTAGGGTTAGGGTTAGAAGAGGTTTAGATTTAGGGTTAGGGTTAGAATAGGGTTAGGGTTAGGGTTAGGGCATGGTTAGGAGTAGAGTTGGGGTTAGGGTTAGGGTTAGGGGTTTGGGAAGGGGTAGGATTAGGGGTTGAGGGTAGTGTTAGGGTTAGGGTAAGAGTTGGGTTAGGGTTAGGGTTAGGTTTGGCGCTAGTGCCACTGCTAGGGTTTAAAGCTAGGGCTATGTCTAGGGATAGGGCTAGGACTAGGGTTAGGTTAGGGGTAAGGGTAAGGGTAGGATTAGGGTTGAGGATAGTGTTAGGGTTAGTGTTAGGGTTGGGTTAGGGTTAGGGTTAGGTTTGGGATTAAGGTTAGTGTTAGTGTTAGTGTTAGGTTTCGTATTAGGGTTAGGGTTAAGGCTAAAGCTATGGTTAGGGCTACTGCTAGGGCTAGGGCTAGGGTTAGGTTAGGGTTAGCGTTTAGGTTAGTGTTAGGTTAGGGGTTAGGGTTAGTGTTAGGGTTAGGTTAGGTTAGGGTTGGGGTTAGGGGTTAGGGTTGGGGTAGGGTTATGGTTACGATTTAGGATTATTGTAGAGTTAGGGTAATGGTTACGGATAATGTTAGGTTTTAGAGTTTAAGGTTAGGGTTAGGGTTAGGGGTTAGGGGTTTTGGTTAGGGTTAGGGTTAGGGTCAGGCGTTAGGGGTTGGGATTAGGGTTAGGGTTAGTGTTAGGCTTAGGGTTAGGGTTTAGGGTTATCCCTAGTGTTAGGGTTAGAGTTAGGGTTAGGGTTAGGGTTAGGGGTTAGGGGTCAGGGTCAGGTTTTAGGGTTAGGGGTAAGCATTAAGGTTAGCGTTAGCATTAGCGTTAGGGTTAGGGTTAGGGTTAGACTTAGGTTTAGGGTTTAGGGTTAGTGTTAGGGTTAGGGTTAGGGGTTAGTGTTAGGGTTAGGGTTAGGGTTAGGGATTAGGGTTAGGGTTAGGCTGGGGTTTGGGGTTAGGGGTTGGGTTTAGGGTTAAGGTTGGGATTGCGGTTGGGTTTAGGGTTGGGATTGTGGTTTTGGTTGGGGTTGGGGTTGGGGTTAGGGTTAGGGTTGGGATTAGGGGTTAGGGTTAGGTTTGGGGTTAGGATTTTGGTTGGGGTTGTGGTTAGGGTTAGGTTTAGGGTTTGGTTTAGGGTTAGGGTTAGGGTATGGCTTGGTTTAGGGTAAGGGTTGGGTTTAGGGTTTAGGTTTAGGGTTAGGGTTAGGCTTTAGGATTAGGTTTAGGGTTAGGGTTAGGGTGTAGGGTTAGAGTTACGGTTAGTGTTAGTGATAGGGTTAGGTATAGGGTTAGGGTCAGGGTCAGGGGTAGGGTTTAGGGTTAGGGTTAGCGTTAGTGTTAGTGCTTACGTTAGGTTTAGGGGTTAGGGTTAGTGTTAGGGTTAGGGTTAGGTTTATGGTTAGGGGTGAGGTTGGGGTTAGGGTGGTGTTGGGGTTATGGTTGGGATTGGGGTTGGGGTTGGGTTTGGGGATAGGGTTAGATTTAGAGTTGGTGTTAGGTTAGGGTTAGTGTTAGATTTAGGAGTGAGGGTTAGGGTTAGGCTTTAGGTTTAGGGTTAGGGTTAGGGTTAGGGTTATGGTTATGGGTTA
>CAKJTW010000217.1:212500-259922 GCA_917880005.1 Nanger dama | reverse complement strand
GGCCTGGCTCTAGGCCAGGCCAGGCCAGGCCAGCCTTAGGCCAGGTGCCAGGCCCCAGGCCAGGCAACGCCAGGCCAGACAAGGCCCAGGCCAGGCCAAGTTGCAGTGGCCTGGCCAGCGACAGGCCAGGCCAGCCCAGGCCAGGCTCAGGACTAGACCCAGGCCAGTGCCAGGACTAGGCTAGGCGCCAGGATTGTGGCCAGGCCCTGGGGCAAACCACACATAAACCTAGGCCAGAATACGTTGTGCCAGGCCAGGCCAAAATGCTACGCCAGGTCAGGGCCAGGACTAGGCTCAGGACAGGCCATGGCCAGGCCAGCGCCAGGGCTCAGGCCAGGCCCAGGCCTAGGCCAGGCTAGGCCAGGCCAGGCCAGGGCCAGGGCAAGGTTCAGGCCAGGCCAGGGCTAGGGCCAGGCCAGGGCCAGGCCAGGTGGGCCGTGCCAGGCCAGGCCAGCCCGGGCTAGGAGGGGCCAGGGCTAGGGGCCAGGCTCTGCCAGGCCAGCTTGGGGGCTAGGGCCAGGTGTCAGGACAGGGGCCAGGTAGGCCAGGGCCAGCCAGGGGCCTAGGCCAGGCCGTAAGGCCAGGCCAGGGGCCAGGGCTGGGGCCAGGCCAGGCCAGGCCAGGCCAGGGCCTAGGCCAGGGCCAGGGCTAGGGCCAGGCCTGGGCCAGGGCCCCAGGCCAGGCAGCTCAGGCCAGGCCAGGCCTAGGTCCGGGGCCCGGGCCAGGCCAGGGCCTAGGCCTAGGCCAGGGCCAGGCCAGGCTAGGGCCAGGCCTAGGCCAGGCCTAGCCTGGCCTAGGCCAGGCCAGGCTCTAGGCCAGGCCAGGGCCTAGGGCCAGGCCTAGGCCACCGCCTGTCCTAGGCCAGAGGCAGAGCCAGGCCAGGGCCAGGGGCCAGGCAGGCCAGGCTCACGGCCTAGGGCCCATCAGGGCCAGGCCTAGGGCATGCCAGGCTAGGCTAGGCTAAGGGCCAGGGCCAGGGCCAGGCCAGGGCCTGCGGCCAGGCCTGAAGGCCAGGGCCAGGGGCCAGGCCCAGGCCAGGGCCAGCCAGGCCAGGCCAGTGGGGCCAGGCCAGGCCTTGAAGGCCAGGCCAGGCCCAGGCCAGGACCAGGGCCTGGAAGGGCCCAGGGCCAGGGCTAGGCCAGGGGCCAGCCAGGGCTAGTGCCAGGCCAGCGGCCAGGCCAGGGCTCACCAGGCCAGGCCAGGCCTGGCCAGGGGCCAGGGCCGGGTGCAGGGCCAGGGGCCAGGGCCACTGCAGGCCAGCCAGCGCCAGAGCCACCAGGGTCAGGCTAGGCCACCTAGGCCTGGTCAACGGCCAGGGCCAGGCCAGGGGGCCAGGGCCACGGCTAAGAGCTCAGGCCAGGTCAGCTAGGGCCAGGCCAGGGCCAGGCCGAGGCAGGGCCTCAGTTCAGGCCAGCCAGGGCCAGGCCTTGGGCCAGAGCCTGGGGCCTGGCAGGTCCAGCCTGCCTGGCGGCCACAGCCAGGTCAGGCCCTAAGGGCCAGGCCAGGCTAGCCAGCTAGGCCAAGGGCCAGGCTAGGCCAGGGGCTCTGCGAGGCTAGCCAGGGCCAGTGGGCTGGCCGAGCTTGGCCTGGGGCCAGGCCAGACTAGGCCAGGGCCAGGCCCAGGCCAGCTCTGGCCAGGGGCCAGGGCAGGCTCTAGGGCTAGGAGCAGATAATGCCTGGCCAAGGCCAGGCCAGGGCCAGGCCAGGGCCAGGGGCCAGGCCAGGGCAGGCCTAGGCCTAGGCTAGCTCAGGGCTGAGGCCTAGGCCAGGGCCAGGGAACCCCAGGGGCCAGAGCTGGGTCAGGCTGCCTCAGGCCTGGGCCAGCCCAGGTCCAAGGGCCAGGCCAGGGCCAGGCTAGGCCAGGCCTAGGGCTGGCCATGCAGGCCGGCACCCCAGGCCAGGCCAAGGCCAGGGCCTGGCCAGGCCAGGGCCAGGCCTAAGCCACGGCCAGGCCAGGGGCCAGGCCAGCCCAGGCCAGGCTAGGCTAGGCTCAGGCTAGGCAGGGCCAAAGTCAGTGAGCTGAGGGCCAAGGCCAGGCTAGGCCGGGCCAGGCCCCAGACTAGGCCAGGCCTAGGAGCCAGAGCAAGGCCAGGGCCTAGGGCCAGGCCTAGGGCCTAGCCTAGCTAGGCCAGGGGCTAGGATAAAATAGGCCTGAGCTAGGCCAGGCCAGGAATAGGGCCTAGGCCAGGCCAGGGAGCTAGCGCATTTTAGGCCTAGGGATCACAGAGGCTAGGGCTTAGGGCTTAGAGGCTAGGGGCCAGAGCAGGTCAGAGACTAGCCCAGGGCCCGGCCAGGCTAGGCCAGGGCCTGGCTCAGGCCGGGGGCCAGGCCAGGCCAGCAAGTCGCCAGCAGGCACGCCCACCCGGCCGGGGCCAGGCCAGGCCAGAGCCAGGGACAGGGCAGGGCCAGACCCAGCGCTGGCAGGGCCTAGGCCATTGTGGGCTAGGCTAGGCCAAGGGCTAGGGCTGATGCTAGGGGCCAAGGCAGGCTAGCAACAGATGTCAAGGCTAGGCTAGGCCAAGGCTCAGGCCAGGGCCAGGCTAAGGCCTGGCGGCTAGGGCTAGGGACCAGGCAGGCTACTAGGGCTGAGGCAAAGGCTAAGGGACACCAAAGGAGGCTAGACCAGGAGCTAGGGGCTAGGGGCCTAGGGCACTAGGGCTAGAAAGCACACTAGGCCCAAATAAAGGCACTAGGGCCAGAGGTCAGGCCAGGGCTAGCAAAGGCCTTGGCTAGCCAGGCACTACCAGGTCTTACTAGCTAGAACTAAGCCAGGGCAGACAGGCCAGTGCAGCTGCGCTAGCCTAGGGGAGGGCAGTGCTAGTCTAGGTCCAGGGCCTCACGCTGTCAGGCCAGGGGCCAGGGGCCTAAAGCTCAAGCCACGCTAGGCTCAGGGCCAGGGGCCAGGCCGGGGCAGGCCAGGGGCTAGGGCCAGCTCAGGGCCAGGGGCTGGGGCCTAGCCCGGGCCAGCGGGGCCAGGCCAGGGCCGACCACCGGCCTCAGGCCAGCAGACTGGCCACCCAGGCCAGGCCAGGCCAGGCCAGGCCTAGGGCCTGGCCAGGCCAGGCCACGGCCAGGGCCTCGGGCCAGGGCCAGGCCAGGGCAGTGCAGGGCCAGGGCCATGGTCAGGCTAGGCCAGGGCCAGGCTAGGCCAACCTAGGCCAGCCAGACAAGGGGCCAGTGCCAAGATAGGCCAGGCTGCCAGGCCAGGGCCCAGGCCAGGGGGCCAAGGCCAGGGCCTGGGAGCAGGCTTCAGGCCGGGGCTGCGTTTAAGGCCAGGCAGGGCCAGGGCCAGGGGCCAGGGCCAGGGCCAAGGCCAGGCCAGGCCAGGCAGCCAGGCAGGCCAGGCCAGGCCAGGGCCAGGCCAGGCCAGGCCAGGCCAGGGCCAGGCCAGGGCAGGCCAGGCCAGGCCAGGGCCAGGCCAGGCCAGGCCAAGCAGGCCAAGGCCAGGCCAAGGGGCACAGGGCCAGGCCAGGCCAGGCCAGGGCCAGGCCAGGACAGGCCAGGCCAGCCAGGGCCAGGCAGGCTAGGGCCAGGCCAGGCCAGGCCAGGCTCAGGCCAGGCCAGGCCAGGCCAGGCCAGGCCAGGGCCAGGCCAGGCCTAGGCCAGGCTAGGCCAGGCCAAGGCAGGGCCAGGCCAGGCCAGCAGGCCAGGCCCAGGCCAGGCCAGGCCAGGCCAGGCTAGGCCAGGCCAGGCCAGGCCAGGCCAGGCCAGGGCCAGGGCCAGGCCAGGGCCAGGCTAGGCCAGGGCCAGGCCAGGCCAGGCCCAGGCCAGGCCAGGCCAGGCAGCCCCTAGGCCAGGCCAGGCCAGGCCAGGCCAGGCCAGGCCAGGGCCAGGCCAGGCCAGGCCAGGCCAGGGCCAGGCCAGGCCAGGCCAGGCCAGGCCAGGCCAGGCCAGGCCAGGCCAGGCCAGGGCCAGGCCAGGCCAGTGCCAGGGGCCAGGCCAGGCCAGGCCAGGCCAGGCCAGGCCCAGGCCAGGCCAGGCCAGGCCAGGCCAGGCCAGGCCAGGCCAGGGGCTAGGCCAGGCCAGGCCCGGCCAGGCCAGGGCCAGGCCAGGTCAGGCCAGGCCAGGCCAGGCCAGGCCAGGCCAGGCCAGGCCAGGCCAGGCCAGGCCTAGGCCAGGCCAGGGCCAGGCCAGGCCAGGGCCAGGCTTGGGGCCAGGCCAGGGCCAGGCCAGGCCCAGGCCAGGCCAGGGCCAGGGCCAGGCCCAGGCCAGGCCAGGCCAGGGGCCAGGGCCAGGCCAGGGCAGGCCAGGGCCAGGGCCAGGCCAGGGCCAGGGCCAGGGCCAGGCCAGGGCCCAGGCCAGGCCAGGCCAGGGCCAGGCCAGGGCCAGGCCAGGCCAGGGCCAGGGCCAGGCCAGGCCAGGCCAGCCAGCCAGGGCCAGGCCAGGCCAGGCCAGGCCAGGCCAGGCCAGGCCAGGGCAGGCCAGGCCAGGGCCAGGGCCAGGCCAGGCCAGGCCAGGGCCAGGCCAGGCCAGGCCAGGCCAGGCCCAGGCCAGGGCCAGGCCAGGGCAGGCCAGGCCAGGCCAGGCCAGGCTAGGCCAGGCCAGGCCAGGCCAGCCAGGGCCAGGCCAGGCCAGGCCAGGCCTAGGCCAGGCCAGGCCAGGCCAGGCCTAGGCTGCAGGGCCAGGCAAGGCCAGGCCAGGCCAGGCCAGGCCAGGGCCAGGCCTAGGCCAGGCCAGGGCCAGGCCAGGCCAGGCAGCAGGCCAGGCCAGGCCAGGCCAGGGCCAGGCCAGGCCAGGGCCAGGCCAGGCCTAGGCCAGGCCAGGCCAGGCCAGGCCAGGCCAGGGCAGGCCAGGCCAGGCCAGGGCCAGGCCAGGCCAGGGCCAGGCCAGGCCAGGCCAGGCCAGTGCCAGGCCAGGCCAGGCCAGGCCAGGCCAGGCCAGGCCAGAGTGCCAGGGCCAGGCCAGGCCAGGCCAGGCCAGGGCTAGGGCCAGGCCAGGCCAGGCTGGGCCAGGCCAGTGCCAGGCCAGGCCAGGCCAGAGCCAGGCCAGGCCAGGCCCAGGCAGGCTAGGCCAGGCAGGCCAGGCTAGGCCAGGCCAGGCCAGGCCAGGCCAGGGCCAGGGCCAGGCCAGGCCAGGCCAGGCCAGGCCAGGGCCAGCCAGGCCAGGGCCAGGCCAGGCCCAGGCCAGGGGCCAGGCCCAGGGCAGGGGCAGGGCCAGGGCCAGCAGGGCCAGGCCCAGGCCAGGCCAGGCCAGGCCTTAGGCCAGGGCCAGGGGCCAGGCTCAGGCCAGGGCAGGGCCAGGCCAGGGCCAGGTGGCTGGGAGGCAGGCCAGGGCCACAGGCCAGGCCTGGGGCCAGGCCAGGCCAGGCCAGGCCAGGCCAGGGCCAGCCCAGGCCAGGCCAGGCCAGGCCAGGGCCAGGGCCAGGCCAGGCCAGGGCCAGGCCAGGCCAGGCCAGGCCAGGCCAGGCCAGGGCCAGGCCTAGGCCAGGGCCAGGGCCAGCCAGGCCAGGCCAGGGCCAGGCAGGCCAGGCCAGGCAGGCCAGGCCAGGCCAGGCCAGGCCAGGCCAGGGCTCTAGGCCAGGCCAGGCCAGGGCCAGGCCAGGCCAGGGCCAGGGGCAGGGCAGGCCAGGCCAGGGCCAGGCCAGGCCAGGCCCAGGGCCAGGGCCAGGCCAGGCCAGGGCCAGGGCCAGGCCAGGCCAGGGGCAGGCCAGGGGCCAGGCCAGGCCAGGCCAGGCCAGGGCCAGGGCCAGGCCAGGCCAGGCCAGGCCAGGCCCAGGCCAGGCCAGGCCCAGGCCAGGCCAGGCCAGGGGCCAGGCCAGGGCCAGGCCAGGCCAGGCCAGGCCAGGGCCAGGCCAGGGCCAGGCCAGGCCAGGCCAGGCCAGGCCAGGCCAGGCCAGGCCAGGCCAGGGCCAGGCCAGGCCAGGGCCAGGCCAGGCCAGGCCAGGCAGGGCCAGGCCAGGCAGGCAGGCCAGGCCAGGCCAGGGCAGGCCTAGGCCAGGCCAGGCCAGGGCCAGGCCAGGCCCAGGCCAGGCCAGGCCAGGCCAGGCCAGGGCCAGGCCTAGGCCAGGCCAGGCCCAGGGCCAGGCCAGGCCAGGCCAGGCAGGCCTAGGCCAGGCCAGGCCAGGCCTAGGCCAGGCCAGGCCAGGCCAGGCCAGGCCAGGGCCAGGCCAGGCCAGGCCAGGGCCAGGCCAGGCCAGGCCAGGCCAGGGCCAGCCAGGGCTAGGCCAGGGCCAGGGCCAGGCCTAGGCCAGCCAGGCCAGGCCAGGCCAGGCCAGGGCCAGGGCCAGGGCCAGGCCAGGCCAGGCCAGGGCCTAGGCCAGGCCAGGCCAGGCCAGGCCAGGGCCAGGGCCAGGCCAGGCCAGGGCCAGGGCCAGGCCAGAGGCCCGGGCCAGGCCAGGGCAGGCAGGCCAGGCCAGGCCAGGGCCAGGGCCAGGCCAGGCCAGGCAGGCAGGGCCAGGCCAGGCCAGGCCAGGGCCAGGCCAGGCCCAGGCCAGGGCCAGGGGCTAGGCCAGGCCAGGGCCAGGCCAGGCCAGGCCAGGCCAGGCCAGGGCCAGGGCAGGGGCCAGGCCAGGCCAGGCCAGGCCAGGCCAGGCCAGGCCAGGCCAGGGCCAGGCCAGGGCCAGGCCAGGGCCAGGCCAGGCCAGGCCAGGCCAGGCGCAGGCCCAGGCCAGGCCCAGGCCAGGGGCAGGCCAGGCAGGCCAGGCCAGGCCTGGCCAGGCCAGGCCCAGGCCAGGCCAGGCCAGGCCAGGGCCAGGCCAGGCCAGGCCAGGCCAGGGCCAGGGCCAGGCCAGCCAGGCCAGGCCAGGCCAGGCCAGGCCAGGCCAGGGCCAGGCCAGGCCAGCCAGGGCCAGGGCCAGGCCAGGCCAGGCCAGGCCAGGCCAGGCCCAGGCCAGGGGCCAGGGCCAGGGCAGGCAGGCCAGGCCAGGCCTAGGCCAGGCCAGGGCCTAGGCCAGGCCAGGCCAGGCCAGGCCAGGCCAGGCCAGGGCCAGGGCCAGGCCAGGCCAGGCCAGGGCCAGGCCAGGCCAGGCCTGGGGCCAGGCCAGGGCCAGGGCCAGGCCAGGGCCAGGGCCAGGCCAGGGCCAGGCCAGGGCCAGGCCCAGGCCAGGCCAGGCCCAGGCCAGGCCAGGCCAGGCCAGGCCAGGGCAGGCCAGGCCAGGCCAGGCAGGCCAGGCTAGGCCAGCCTAGGCCAGGGCCAGGGCAGGCCAGGGCCAGGCCAGGGCCAGGCCAGGCCAGGGCCAGGCCAGGCTCAGGCCAGGGCCAGGCCAGGCCAGGCCTGGGCCAGGCCAGGCCAGGGCCAGGCCAGGCCAGGCCAGGCTAGGCCAGGCCAGGGCCAGGGCAGGGGGCCAGGCCCGGGCCAGGGGGAGGCCAGGCCAGGCCAGGCCAGGCCCAGGCCAGGCCAGGGCCAGGCCAGGCCAGGCCCAGGCCAGGGCCAGGCCAGTGCCAGGCCAGGCCAGGCCTGAGCCAGGCCAGGCCAGGGCCAGGCCAGGCCTAGGCCAGGGGCCAGGAACTAGGCCAGGCCAGGGTCAGGCAGCGCCACCCGCAGGCCTCAGGCCAGGGCAGGCCAGGCCGAGGTCAGGGCCTGGCCAGACTAGGGCCAGGGCCAGGCCAGGCCAGGGCCACGCCTACCTAGGGCCAGGGCCAGGCCTGAGCCAGGCCAGGCCAGGGGCCAGGGCCAGGCCAGGCCCAGGCTAGGCCTGGCTCAGGCCTAGGGGCCAGGCCTGGGCCAGGGCCAGGGCCAGGGGCCAGGGCCAGGGCTTAGAGGCCACAGCCTAGGGCCAGGGCCAGGGCCAGGCCCAGGGCCAGGCCATGCCAGCATATGCCAGGCCACAGCCATGGCCAGGCCAGGCTGGCCGCCCAGGGCCAGGCCAGTGCCAGGCCAGGCCAGGGCCAGGCCAGGCCAGGCCAGGCCAGGCCAGGGGCAGGCTAGGCCAGGCCAGGCCAGGCCAGGCCAGGCCAGGGCCAGGCCAGGGCCAGGGCCAGGCCAGGGCCAGGCCCAGGCCAGGGCCAGGCCAGGCCAGGCCAGGCCAGGCCAGGCCAGGCCAGGGCCAGGCCAGGCCAGGGCCAGGCCAGGCCAGGCCAGGGCCAGGCCAGGCAGGCCAGGCCAGGCCAGGCCAGGCCAGGCCAGGGCCAGGCCAGGCCAGGGCCCAGGCCAGGCCAGGCCAGGCCAGGGCCAGGCCAGGCCAGGCCTAGGGCCAGGCAGGCCAGGCTAGGGCCAGGCCAGGCCAGGCCAGGGCCAGGCCAGGCCAGGCCAGGCCAGGCCAGGCCAGGCCAGGCCAGGCCAGGGCCAGGGCCAGGGCCAGGCTAGGCCAGGCCAGGCCAGGGCCAGGCCAGGGCCAGGGCCAGGCCAGGCCAGGCCAGGCCAGTGCCAGGCCAGGCCAGGCCAGGGCCAGGCCAGGCTAGGCCAGGCAGGCCAGGCCAGGCCAGGGCAGGGCCAGGCCAGGCCCAGGGGCCAGGGCCTGGGCCAGGCCAGGCCAGGGCAGGCCCAGGCCAGGGCCAGGGCAGGCCAGGCCAGGCCAGGGCCAGGCCAGGGCCAGGCCAGGCCAGGCCAGGCCCAGGCCAGGCCAGGCCAGGCAGGCCAGGCCAGGCCAGGCCAGGCCAGGGCCAGGCCAGGCAGGCCAGGCCAGGGCAGGCCAGGCCAGGGCCAGGGCCAGGCCAGGCCAGGCCAGGGCCAGGCCAGGCCAGGGCCAGGCCAGGCAGGCCAGGGCCAGGCCAGGCCCAGGCCAGGAGGCCAGGCCAGCCAGGGCCAGGCCCAGGCCAGGGTCAGGCCAGGCCAGGCCAGGCCAGGCCCAGGCCAGGCCAGGCCAGGCAGGCCAGGGCCAGGCCAGGCCCAGGCCAGGGGCCAGGCCAGGCCAGGCCAGGCCTAGGCAGGCCAGGGCTCAGGCCAGGCCCAGGCCAGGCCAGGCCAGGGCCAGGCCAGGGCCAGGCCAGGGCCAGGCCAGGCCAGGCCAGGCCAGGCCAGGCCAGGCCAGGCCAGGCCAGGCCAGGCCCAGGCCAGGCCAGGCAGGGCCAGGGCCAGGCCAGGGCAGGCCAGCCAGGGGCAGGCCAGGCCAGGCCAGGCCTAGGCCAGGCCAGGGCCAGGGCCAGGCAGGCCAGGCCAGGCTGGCAGGCCAGGCCAGGGCCAGGCCAGGCCAGGCCAGGGCCAGGGCCAGGCCAGGCCAGGCCAGGCCAGGCCAGGAGGCCAGGCCAGGGCCAGGGCCAGGCCAGCAGCAGGCCAGGCCTAGGCCAGGCCAGGCAGCAGGCCAGGCCAGGGCCAGGCCCAGGCCTAGGCCAGGGCCAGGCCAGGCCAGGCCAGGCCAGGGCCAGGCCAGGCCCAGGCAGGCCAGGGCAGGCCAGGCCAGGGCCAGGGCCAGGCCAGGCCAGGCCAGGGCCAGGGCCAGGCCAGGCCAGGCCAGGCCAGTAGCCAGGCCAGGCCAGGGCCAGGCCAGGCCAGGCCAGGCCAGGCCAGGGCCAGGCCAGGGCAGGGCCAGGGCCAGGCCAGGCAGGCCAGGCAAGGCCAGGCAGGCCAGGCCAGGGCCAGGCCAGGCCAGGCCAGGGCCAGGCCAGGGCCAGGCCAGGCCAGGCCAGGCCAGGCCAGGCCAGGCCAGGCCAGGCAGGCCAGGCCAGGCCAGGGCCAGGCCAGGCCAGGCCCAGGCCAGGGCCAGGGCCAGGGCCAGGCCAGGGCACGGGCAGGGCCAGGCAGGCCAGGCCAGGGCCAGGGCCAGGCAGGCCAGGGCCAGGCCAGGGCCAGGCCAGGCCAGGGCCAGGCCAGGCCAGGCCAGGCCAGGCCAGGCCAGGGCAGAGGCCAGGCCAGGCCAGGCCAGGCCAGGGCCAGGCCAGGGCCAGGCCAGGCCAGGCCAGGCCAGGCCAGGCAGGCAGGCCACTCAGGCCTAGGCCAGCTAGCCAGGCCTAGGCCAGGGCCTGGGCCAGCCATTAGGCCAGGGGCCAGCTGCAGCCAGCTAAGTTTGTGGCCTCCAGGGGCCAGGGGTGAGGCCCAGGGGCCAGGGGCCAGGGGCCAGGGCTAGTAGGCCAGGCTAGGCTTCTAGGGCCTAGGCCTAGGCTCAGGGCCTAGGCCAGGCATGCCAGGGGCCCAAGGGCTAGGGCCTGGCCACTCCAGGCCTAGGGCTTGTAAGAGGCCTAGGCCTAAGGCTAGGGCCAGGGCCACGGCCAGGGGTGGCCAGGGGCTAGAGGCCAGGGCTTGGGGCCAGGCTGTGGTCATGGGTCAGGGGCCGGGCTAGGGCCAGGCCAGGCCTAGGGCCAGGCTGGGGCAGGCCAGGCCAGGGCCAAGTGCCAGGCCAGGGGCAGCCAGGGCCAGGCCAGGCCAGGGCCTGGGCCAGGGCCAGGCCAGGGCCAGGCCAGGCCAGGCTAGGGCCTAGGCCCAGGCCAGGGCCTGGCTCTGGGCCGGGTTAGGCCAGGCCTGGCACCTGGGGCTAGAGGCCAAAGCCAGCGGCCAGGGCCTTGGCCTAGTGTTTGTGAGCTAGGGGCTTGAGGTAGGCCTAGGCCAGGGCCAGGCCAGGCCAGGCCAGGCTTCCAGGCTAGGCTAGGGGCCAGCCAGGCCAGAGCCAGGATTAGGCTAGACCTGTCAGCTGTGCTTAGGCCATGGGCCAGGCCAGGCCAGTCAGGACCTAGGCCAGTGGGGGCCAGGCCAGGGCTCAGGCCAGGCCAGGCCCAGGGCCAGGCCTAGGCCAGGGCCTTGGCCAGGCCAGGCCAGGCACTTTGTGCCAGGCCAGGCCAGATCTGGCCAGAGAAGCTCCGCTCGGCAGGGGCCAGGCCAGGCAGGGCCTAGGCCAGGCCAGGTGCCAGGCAGGGCCAAGGCTGGGCCAGGCCTAGGCCAAGGCCAGCTACAGGACCTGGCCAGGCCAGAGCTAGCTGGGCTAGGGCCAAGGCCACCTAGGGCCCAGGGGCAGGCCAGGGCTAGGCCGGCCTAGGCTAGGCTTCAGGGCCAGGCCAGGGCCAGCCTAGGGCCTAGGCCAGGCCAGGGCCAGGCCAGCGCACCGGGCTAGGCCAGGAGGCCTAGGCCAGGGGCTAGGGCTAGGGCAGGCCAGCCAGACCAGGGCCAGGGGCCTTCTCCAGGCCAGGCCAGGGCCTAGCATAGGCCAGGCCAGGCCAGGCCAGGCCAGGGCCAGGGCCAGGGCCAGGCCTAGGCCAGGGCCGGCTAGGCCAGGCCAGGGCCTAGGCCAGGCTAGGCCAGGTAGCCAGGCCGAGCCTGGGCTGGGGCCAGGGGCTGGCTACGGCAGGCCAGGGGCCAGCTGCCGCATGGGCCAGGGGCCAGCTAGGGCTAGACTAGGGCTAGGTCAGGCAGGGCTCAGGCCTTTAGGGGCCAGGTAGGCCAGGGTCAGGCCAGCCAGGTCCGGGCAGGCCGGGTCAGGCCAGGGCCAGGGCCAGTGCCAGGCTAGGCCAGGGGTTCAGGGCCAAGATGGCCAGCCAGGCCAGGCCAGCACAGGCCAGGCCAGGGGCTAGGGCCAGGGCTGGGGGCGCCACCAGGCCCAGGCCAGGAGATCAGGCCAAGGCCAGCTAGTCAGGGGCTTGCCAGCACAGGCCCAGTGCCCTGGGCCAGGGCTAAAGGCCTAGGCCAGGGCTTAGATGCAGGCTGGGGCCTAAATAGGCCAAGGGCCAGGCAAGGCTAGGGCTAGGGCCAGGGCCTACGAGTGGCAGGCTGGGGCCAGGCTTGGCTAAAATGGCCTTGGGCCAGGCTAGGGCAGAGGGCCAGGCTAGGCCAGGCCAGGGGCCAGGGCCAGGGGCACAGAGCCAGGCAGCCAGGGCCAGGCAGGCCAAGCCAGCCTGGGCCAGGGCCTAGCCCAGGGCAGGGGTCATAATTCAGGCTGCTTAGGTCCAGAAAAGGGTCTGGCCTAGGCAGGCCAGGCAGGCCAGGGCCTCTGGCCAGGGCCAGGGCCAGGCCTGGGCCAGGGCCAGGCGTTTGCAAGTGAGCAGGACAGAAGCACGCCAAGGCTAGGCCGACAGGGCCAGGCTAGTGCCAACCAGGCAGGCCAGGTCAGAGCAGGGTTTAGGCCTAGGGCCTGGGACAGGGCTCAGAGCCAGTTAGGTAGCCAGGTCAGAAGCCAGTGGCCAGGGCTAGGACAGGTTAGGCCAAGCGAGGGCCAGGGGCCAGGGCCAGGGCCTGGTAGCCTAGCAGGGGACTAGTGCTAGGGCCTTAGGCCAGGCTTGGCCGAAACAGGCGAGGGCCCAGGGCCAGGGGCCTAGGCCAGGCGCCAGGGCCAGCAAGGCCAAGACTAGGCCTAGGCTGGGCCAGGGCCAGGCCAGCACAGGTCTTAGGCCAGGGACCAGCACTAGGCATGGCCTAGCAGGCCAGGGGCCAACGGCCTGTGACATGCCAGGCCTTTGGCCAGGCCAGCTTGTCAGGCCAGGCCAGGCCAGGCCAGGCCAGGGCCAGGCCTGGCCCCAGGCCAGGCCAGGCCAGGCCCAGGCCAGGGCCTGGCCAGGCCTATGGCCAGGCCAGGGGCATGGGCTCAGCCAGGCCAGGGCCAGGGCCAGGGCCTGGCCTAGGCCAGACAGGCCTGGGGCAGGGCCAGGCCTAGCTAGCTTCAGGCCAGAGCCAGCATTACTCCTGGGCCCAGGCCAAGGCATCAGCCAGGTCAGGCCAGGGCTCGCCAGGCCAGGGCCAGGCCAGAGCTCAGGCCAGGGGCCAGGGCCCAGGTCAGGCCAGGGCTAGGCCCAGCCAGGGGCCTAGGCCAGGCCAGATCCAGGCCAGGCCGTGGCCAGGCTCAGGATAGGGCCAGGCTTGGCCAGGGCCTGGGCCAGGGCAGAGCTGTACCCAGGCCAGGGGCTAGGGCCAGCTCAGGCCCAGCTAGTTTAGAGTGGTGCTGGGTCTGGCTAGGCTAGGCCAGGCCAGGCTAGGGCTAGGGGTCAGCTCAGGCCTAGGCCAGAAGGCTAGGGCCAGGGCTGTAGCCAGGGCCAGCCAGGCCTAGGGCAGGCAGCTGAAGCCAGGCCAGCCTAGGCCTAGGGCCAGGACTAGGCCAGCCGCCAGGCCGAGACTCAGCCAGAGCGACAGGCCAGGGAGCCAGGACTGGAATGGCTCAGGCCAGCAGCTAGGGCCAAGGGCTGCGGCCAAAGGCCAGGCCAGCCCAGGCCAGGCCAGGGCCAGCTCAGGGTCCCCGGCCAGGCCGAGGCTAGGGCCAGGGGCCAGGGCCAGGGGCCCAGGCCAGGGCCAGGCTAGGCCAGCGCTATCAGGCCTAGGCCAGGCAGGCCCAGGCCAGGCTAGGGCCAGGGCCAGGGCCAGAGCCAGGGCCAGGGCCAGGCCAGGGCCAGGGCTAGGGCCAGGTTAGGGGCCAGGGCCTAGGGCCAGGGCCGGCAGCGGGATTAGGCCAGGCTAGGCCCAGGCCAGGCCTAGCCAGGCCTAGGGCCAGGGTGGCAGGCCGTCCAGGCCAGGCCTAGCTAGGCTAGGCCAGGCCCAGCCATAGGCCAGGCCAGGCCAGGCCAGGCCAGGTCAGGCAGGGCCAGACCAGGCCTAGGCCAGGCCTGGCCACAGGGCCAGGCCAGGGACAGGGCCAAGGCTCAGGCTAAAGCCGCTAGGCCAGGTGAGGGGCAGTGCCAGGCTAGGCCAGGGCTGCTAGGCAGTGGCCAGGGGGCAGGCTGGCCAGATTGTGTGCCAGGCCAGGGCTAGGGCCAGGGGCTAGGGCCAGGCCAAAGATAATGTGACTGGGGCTAGGCCTAGCCCAGCCAGGCCAGGCCAGGGGCAGGCTCAGGGCCAGGGCCAGGCCAGGCCAGGGCCAGGGCCAGGCCCATGGCCAGGGCCAGGGGCTTGGGCTAGGCCAGGGCCAGAGCCATGGGCAGGCCCAGGCCAGGCCAGGGCCAGGCCAGCTAGGTCAGGAGCCAAGGCCAGGCCAGGTCAGGGGCCAGGGCCAGGCCAGGCCAGGCTGGGCCAGGGCCAGGGCAAGGCCAGGCTCAGGCCAGGCCAGGCCAGGCCAGGCGCCAGGCTCCAGGCCAGGGCCTCGGGCCAGGGCAGGGCCAGGCCAGGCTCAGGCCAGGGCTAGGGCCAGGCCAGGGCCAGGCCAGGCTAAGCCAGGCCTAGGCCAGAGCCAGGCCCAGGGCCAGGCAGGGCCAGGCCAGGCCTAGGCCAGGCCAGGCCAGGGGCCAGGCAGGCCAGGCCAGGCCAGGCTTGAGGCTAGGCCAGGCAGGGCCAAATAGGCTTAGGCCAGGGCAGCCTCAGGCCTAGGCCAGGCCAGGCCTAGAGACAGGCCAGGGCTGGGCCAGGCCTGGAGCTAGGCCAGGGCCAGGCAGGCTGGGCCAGGTCAGGCACAGGCCAGGGCTTGCAGGCCAGGCCAGGCCAGGCCAGGCCAGGCCCAGGGCCAGGAAGGGCCAAGGACAGGGGCAGGCCTAGGGGCAGGCCAGGCCAGGGCCAGGCTAGGTCAGGAGGCCAGGGCCAGGCCTAGGCCAGGCCTGGCTAGGCCAGGCCAGGCCACTCTTAGGGCCAGGCTCAGGCAGGGCAGTGCCAGGCCAGGCCTAGACAGACCAGGCCAGGGCCAGGGCCAGGCCAGGGCAGGCCCAGGTCAGGCCTAGGCAGGGCAGGCCAGGGCCAGGCCAGGATAGGCCAGGCCAGGCTCAGGGCCAGTGCCAGGCCAGGGCCAGGCAGGCTCCTGAGCCAGGCCAGGACAGGACAGTCAGGCCAAGGCCTAGGCCAGGCCAGGCCTAGCTAGCCAGGCAGGCTAGGCCAGGGCCAGGCCAGGGGTCAGGCCAGGCTAGGCCAGGGCCAGGCCAGGGCAACTGGCTGCAGGCCAGGCCAGGCCAGCCAGCAGGCTCAGGCCCAGGCCAGGCCCAGGCCAGGCCAGGCCAGGCCTGGGCCAGGCAAGGCCTAGGCCAGGGCCAGGCCAGGACCAGGCAGTGCAAGGCCAGGCCAGGCACAGGCCAGGCCAGGGCCAGAGCACAGCCAGGCCAGGCCAGGCCCAGGCCCAGGCCAGGCCAGGCCAGGGGCCAGAACCAGGCCAGGGCCACACTGGGGCCAGTGCCAGGCCAGGCCAGGGCCAGGGCCAGGCCAGGCCAGGCTAGGGCCAGGGCCTTGGCTCAGGCCAGGGCAGGGCCTAGGCCTGGCCAGGCCAGGCCAGGCCTCAGGCCAGGCCAGGCCCCAGGGAGGCCAGGCCTAGGCCAGGCCAGGACCAGGCCAGGGCCAGGCCAGGGCAGGCCAGGCCAGGGCCAGGCACTGCCTAGGCCAGGGCCAGAGCTAGGGCCAGGGCCTTGGGCTGGGGCCAGGCCAGGCCAGGCCAGGCCAGGGGCCAGGCCCAGGCCAGGCCCAGGGCCAGGCCAGGCCAGACAGGCCAGGCCAGGGCCTGGCAGGCCAGGCCAAGAGGCCAGCAGGCCAGGCCAGGCCAGGCCAGCAGGTCAGGCCAGGGCCAGGCCAGGCCCAGGCCAGGCCAGGCCAGGCCCAGGGCCAGGCCAGGCCCAGGCCAGGGCCTGGGCCAGGGCCAGGCCATGGCCAGGTCAGGCCAGGCCAGGGCCAGGCAGGCCAGGCTAGCCTCAGGCCAGGGCCTAGGGCCAGGTCAGGCCAGGCCAGGCCAGGGCCTAGGCCAGGCTAGGCCACCCAGGTTAGGCCAGGAGGCCAGGCTCAGGCCCAGGCATGGGGCCAGGCCAGGGCCAGGCCAGGCCAGGGCAGGACCAGGGCAGGGCCAGGGCAGGTCAGGCCAGGCCAGGGCCAGGCCAGGCTAGGCCAGGGCTGGGGCCAGGGCAGGCCAGCTGGCCAGGGCAGGCAGGGCCAGGCCAGGCCAGGCCAGGCCAGGCCTGGCCAGGCAGGCCTAGGCCTTAGCCAGGGCCAGCCAGGCCAGGGCCAGGGCCAGGCTAGGGCCTGGGCCAGGCCCAGGGCCAGGCCCAGGCCAGGGCCAGGCACAGGCCAGGACAGAGCCAGCGCAGGCCAGGCCAGGCCAGGCCAGGCCAGGCCAGGCCAGGCCAGGCCAGGCCAGGGGCAGGGCCAGGCCAGGACAGGGCAGGGCCAGGCCAGGCCAGGCCAGGCCAGGACTAGGCCAGGGCTGTGGCCAGGGAGGCTAGGCCAGGCCAGGGCAACAGGCCTGGAGGCACAGGCCAGGCTGAAGGCTAGGCCAGGGCCAGGGCCAGGCCAGGCCAGAGCCAGGCCCAGGGCCAGGCCAGGCCTTGCAGGCCAGGCAGGGCCAGTGCCAGGCCAGGCAGGGCCAGGCCAGGCCAGGCCAGGCCTGCCAGGTAGGCCAGGCCAGGCCAGGCCAGGCCAGGGCCAGGCCAGGCCAGGGGCCAGGCCAGGCCAGGCCAGGCCAGGCCAGGCCAGGCCAGGCCAGGGGGACTGGCCAAGCAAGGCCTGGGCCAGGCCAGGCCAGGCCAGGCTCAGGCCAGGGCCAGGCCAGAGCCAGGCTGGCCTGGCAGGCAAAAGGCCAGGCCAGGGCCAGGCCAGGCCAGGCCCAGGCCAGGCCAGGCCAGGCCAGGCCAGGCCAGGCCAGGCCAGGCTAGGCCAGGCCAGGCCAGGGCCAGGCCAGCAGGCCAGGCCTGGCCAGGCCAGGCCTGGGCCAGGCCAGGCCAGGCCCAGGCCAGGGGCAGGGCAGGCCAGGGCCAGGCCAGGCCAGGCCAGGCCAGGCCAGGGCCAGGCCAGGCCCAGGCCAGGCCAGGCCAGGCCAGGCCAGGCCAGAGCCAGGCTAGGGCCAGGGCCAGGCCAGGGTAGGCAGGCCAGGCCAGGCCAGGGCCAGGCCAGGCCAGGCCTGGCCAGGGCCAGGCCAGGCCAGGCCAGGCCAGGCCAGGCCAGGCCAGGCCAGGGCCAGGCTAGGCCAACCCAGCTAGGCCAGGGCCAGGCTGGCCAGGCCAGGGCCAGTGCCAGGGCCAGGCTGGGGCCAGGCCAGGCCAGGGCCAGGACAGGGCCAGGGCCAGGGCCAGAGGCCAGGCTAGGCCAGGCCAGGCCAGTGCCAGGCCAGGCAAGCCAGGGCCAGGCCAGGCCAGGGCCAGGCCAGGCCAGGCCAGGCCAGGCCAGGGCCAGGCCAGGCCAGGCCAGGCCAGGCCAGGAGGCAGGCCCAGGCCAGGCAGGCCAGGCCAGGCTAGCTAGGTGCCAGGGCCAGGCCAGGCAGGCCAGAGCAGGCCAGGACAGGCTAGGCTAGGCTAGGCCAGGCCAGGCCAGGCAAGGCCAGGCCAGGCCAGGCAGGCCAGGTCAGGCCAGGCCAGGCCAGGCAGGCCAGGCCAGGCCAGGCCAGGCTAGGCCAGGGCCAGGTAGGGCCAGGGCTAGGCCAGGGCCAGGAGCCAGGTTAGGGCCAGGCCAGGCCAGGCCAGGCCAGGCCCAGGCCAGGCCAGGCCAGGTCAGGCCAGGGCCAGGCCAGGCCAGGGCCAGGCATAGGCCAGGGCAGGCAGGCTAGGGCAGGCCAAGGCAGGCCAGGAGCTAGGCCAGGCAAGCCAGGCCCAGGGCCAGGCCAGGCCAGAGCTAGGCCAGGGCCAGGCCTAGGCCAGGCCAGGGCCAGGCCAGGCAGGCCAGGCCAGGCAGGCCTAGGCCAGGCCAGGCCAGGCCAGGCCAGGCCAGGCCAGGCTGGGCCAGGCCAGGGGCAGGCCAGGCCAGGCAGGCCAGGCCAGGCAGGCCAGGGCCAGGCCAGGCCAGGCAGGCCAGGCCAGGGCCAGGCCAGGCCAGGCCATGCAGGCCAGGGCCAGGCCAGGCCAGGCCAGGCCAGGCCAGGCCAGGCCAGGGCCAGGCCAGGCCAGGGCCAGGCCTAGGGCCAGGCCAGGGCCAGGGCAGGCCAGGCCAGGCCAGGCCAGGCCAGGCCAGGCAAGTTCTAGGCAGGCAGGGCAGGGCAGGCCAGGCCAGGCCAGGCCAGGCCAGGCCAGGCTAGGCCAGGCCAGGCCAGGCCAGGCCAGGCCAGGCCAGGCCAGGGCTGGGCCAGGGCCAGGCCAGGAGACCAGGCCAGACTAGGCAGAGCAGGCCAGGCACAGCCAGGCCAGGCCAGGCCAGGCTAGGCCAGGGCAGGGCCAGGCCAGGCAGGGCCAGGCCAGGCCAGGCCAGGGCCAGGGTCAGGCCAGGGCCAGGCCAGGGCCAGGCCAGGCCAGGCCAGGCCAGGTCAGGCCTCAGGCCAGGCCAGGGCCAGGCCAGGCCAGGAGACGGCCAGGCCAGGCCAGGCCAGCCAGGGCCAGGGCAGGCCAGGCCAGACAGGCCAGGCCAGGGCCAGGGCCTGAGGGTCAGGCCAGGCCAGGGCCAGGCCAGGCCAGGGCCAGGCCAGGCCAGGCCAGGCCACCTAGGCCAGGCCAGGGCCTGGGCCAGGCCAGGCCAGGCCAGGCCAGGCCAGGGCCAGGCCAGGCCAGGCTCAGGACAGGGCCAGGCCAGGGCAGGGCCAGGCCAGCTCAGGGCAGAGGCCAGGCCAGGCCAGGCCATGGCCAGGCCAGGGCTAGGCCAGGCCAGGCCCAGGCCAGGGCCAGGGCCAGGCCAGGCCAGGGCTAGGGCCAGGCCAGGGCCAGGCTAGGCCAGGCTTAGGCCCAGGCCAGGGCCAGGCCAGGGCAGGGGCAGGGCCAGGCAGGGCAGGCCAGGCAGGGCCAGGCCAGGCCAGGCAGGCCAGGCCAGGCAGGCCAGGCCAGGCCAGGGCCAGGCTAGGCCAGGCCAGGCCCAGGGCCAGGCCAGGTCAGGCCAGGGCCAGGCCAGGGCCAGGCCAGGCCAGGGCCAGGCCAGGCCAGGCCAGGCCAGGGTGAGGCCAGGCCAGGATCAGGTCAGGCCAGGCCAGGGCCAGGCCAGGCCAGGCCAGGCCAGGCCCAGGCCAGGCCAGGCCAGGCCAGGCAGGCCAGGCCAGGCCAGGCCAGGCCAGGCCAGGCCAGGCCAGGGCCAGGGGCCTAGGCCAGGGCCAGGCCAGGGCCAGGGCCAGGGCCAGGCCAGGCCAGGCTAGGCCAGGGCCAGGCCAGGCCAGGCCAGGCCAGGAAGGCCAGGCCAGGCCAGGGCTAGGGCCAGGGCTGCTAGGCCAGGCCAGGCCCAGGCCAGGCCAGGCCAGGCCAGGCCAGGCCAGGCCAGGCCAGGCCAGGGCCAGGCCTAGGCCAGGCCAGGCCAGGCCTGGGCCAGGCCAGGCCAGGCCAGGGCCAGGCCCAGGCCAGGCCAGGCCAGGCCCAGGCCAGGCCAGGGCCAGGCCAGGGCCAGGCCAGGCCAGGGCAGGCCTAGGGCAGGGCCAGGCCTGGGCCAGGGCCAGGCCAGGGCCAGGCCAGGCCAGGCCAGGCCAGGCCAGGCCAGGCCAGGGCCAGGCCAGGGCCAGGCCAGGGCCAGGCCAGGCCAGGCCAGGGCCAGGCCAGGGCCAGGATCAGGGCCAGGCCTAGGCCAGGCCAGGCCAGGCCAGGGCCAGGCCAGGCCAGGCCAGGCCAGACTAGGCCAGGCCAGGCCAGGTCAGGCCAGGGCCAGGCCAGGCAGGGCCAGGCAGGCCAGGCAGGCCAGGCCAGGCCAGGCCAGGGCCAGGCTAGGCCAGGGCCAGGCCAGGCCAGGCCAGGCCAGGCCAAGGCCAGGCCCAGGCCAGGCCAGGGCCAGGCCAGGCCAGGCCAGGCCAGGCCAGGCCAGGCCAGGCCAGGCCAGGGCCAGGCCAGGCCAGGGCCAGGCCAGGCCAGGCCAGGCCAGGGCCAGGGCCAGGCCTAGGCCAGGCCTAGGGCAGGGCCAGGCCAGGCCAGGCCAGGCCAGGCCAGGCCAGGCCAGGGCTAGGGGGCCAGGCCAGGCCAGGCC
Organism: Nanger dama; assembly: GCA_917880005.1. NCBI lineage: Eukaryota > Metazoa > Chordata > Mammalia > Artiodactyla > Bovidae > Nanger > Nanger dama. Next base: position 240,383 of record CAKJTW010000217.1, on the reverse strand, counting down.
AGGGCAGGGCCAGGCCAGGGCAGGCCAGGGCCAAGAGCAGGGCCAGGCCAGGGCCAGAGCCAGGCCAGGCCAGGCCAGGCCTCAGGATCAGGCCAGGCCAGGGCCAGGCCAGGCCAGGCCAGGCCAGGCCAGGCCAGGGCCAGGCCAGGCCAGGCCAGGCCAGGGCCAGGCCAGGCCAGGCCAGGCCAGGCCCAGGCCAGGCCAGGCTGGGGCCAGGCCAGGCCAGGCCAGGCCAGGCCAGGCCAGGCCAGGCCAGGCCAGGCCAGGCCAGGCCCAGGCCAGGCCAGGCCAGGCCAGGCCAGGGCCAGGCCAGGCCAGGGCTAGGCCAGGGCCAGGCCAGGGCCAGGGCCAGGGCAGGGAGGCCAGAGGGCCAGGCCAGGCTGCCAGGCCAGGCCAGGGCCAGCCAGGCCTAGGCCAGGCCAGGCCTAGGCCAGGCCAGGCCAGGCCAGGGCCAGGACAGGCCAGGCCAGGACAGGCCTGGCCCAGGGTCAGGCCAGGCCAGGGCCAGGGCCAGGCCAGGCCAGGACAGGCAGGAGGCCAGGCCAGGCCAGGGCCAGGCCTAGGCCAGGCCAGGCCAGGCCAGGGCAGGGCCAGGCCAGGCAGGCATGCCAGGGCCAGGCCAGGCCAGGGCCAGGCCAGGGCCAGGGCCAGGCCAGGCCAGGCCAGGCCAGGCCAGGCCAGGCCAGGGCCAGGGCCAGGGCCAGGCCAGGCCAGGCCAGGCCAGGGCCAGGCCAGGCCAGGCCAGGCCAGGGCCAGGCCAGGCCAGGGCCAGGCCAGGCCAGGCAGGCCAGGCCAGGGCCAGGGCAGGCCAGGCCAGGCCAGGCTCCAGGCCAGGGCCAGGCCAGGCCAGGCCAGGCCCAGGCCAGGCCAGGCCAGGCCAGGGACAGGCCAGGCCAGGCCAGAGCCAGGGCCAGGGCCAGGCCAGGGCCAGGGCCAGGCCAGGCCAGGCCAGGGCCAGGCCAGGCCAGGCCAGGAGGGCAGGCCAGGCCAGGCCTGGGCAGGCCAGGCCAGGCCAGGCAGGCCAGGCCAGGCCAGGCCAGGCCAGGCCAGGCCAGGCCAGGCAGGCCAGGCCAGGCCAGGCCAGGGGATCACAGGGGCAGGCCAGGGCCAGGCCAGGCCAGGCCTAGGCCAGGCCAGGCCAGGCCAGGCTAGGCAGGGCCAGGCAGGCCAGGCCAGGGCCAGGCCAGGCCAGGCCAGGCCAGGGCCAGGCCCAGGCCAGGGCCAGGGCCAGGGCCAGGCCAGGCCAGGGTCAGCCAGGGCCAGGCCAGGGCCAGGCCAGGCCAGGCCAGGCCAGGCGCAGGCCAGGGCCAGGCCAGGACAGGGCCAGGGCCAGGCCAGGCCAGGCCAGGCAGGCAGGGCAGGCCAGGCAGCCAGGCCTAGGCCAGGGCCAGGCCAGGCCAGGGGCCAGGCCCAGGCCAGGCCAGGGCCAGGCCAGGCCTCAGGCCAGGCCAGGGCCAGGCCAGGCCAGGCCTAGCAACAGGGCTAGGCCAGGCCAGGCCCAGGGCAGGCCAGGCTAGGCCAGGCCTGGCCAGGGCTGGCCAGGGCCAGGGCCAGGCCAGGCCAGGCCAGGCCAGGCCAGGCCAGGCCAGGCCAGGCCAGGCCAGGGCCAGGGCCAGGCCAGGCCAGGCCAGGCCCAGGCCAGGCCAGGGCCAGGCCAGGCCAGGCCAGGCCAGGCCAGGCCAGGCCAGGCCAGGGCCAGGCCAGGCCAGGCCAGGGCCAGGCCAGGGCCAGGGCCAGGGGCCAGGCCAGGCCAGGGCAGGCAGGCCAGGCCTAGGCCAGGCAGGGCCAGGCCAGGGCCAGAGCAGGCCAGGGCAGGGCCAGGCCAGGGCAGGCCAGGCCAGGGCCAGGCTGGCCAGGCCAGGCCCAGGCCAGGCCAGGCCAGGCCAGGGCCAGGCCAGGCCAGGGCCAGGCAGGCTGCAGGTCAGGCCAGGGGCCAGGGACAGGCCAGGCCAGGCCAGGCCAGGCCAGGGCCAGGCCAGGCCAGGGCAGGGCCAGGCCAGGGCCAGGCCAGGCCAGGCCAGGCCAGGCCAGGCCAGGCCAGGCCAGGGCCCAGGCCAGGGTAGGCCAGGCAGGCTAGGCCAGGCCAGGCCAGGCCAGGGCCAGGGCCTAGGCCCAGGCCAGGCCAGGGCCAGGCAGGGCAGGCCAGGCCAGGCCAGGCCAGGCCAGGCCAGGCCAGGCCAGGCTTAGGCCAGGCCAGGCCAGGGCCAGGCCAGGCCAGGCCAGGCCAGGCCAGGCAGGCCAGGCCAGGGCCAGGGCCAGGCCAGGGCCAGGCCAGGACAGGCCAGGCCAGGCCAGGCCAGGGCCAGGCCAGGGCCAGGCCAGGCCAGGCCAGGCCAGGCCAGGGCCAGGCAGAGGTCAGGCCAGGCCAGGGCCAGGCCAGGCAGGCTAGGCCAGGCAGGGGCCAGGCCAGGCCAGGCCAGGGCCAAGGCCAGGCCTGGCCCAGGCAGGCCAGGGCCAGGATCAGGCCAGGCCAGGCCAGGCCAGGGCAGGCCAGGCCAGGCCAGGCCAGGCCAGGGCCAGGGCTAGGCCAGGGCCAGGCCAGGCAGGCCAGGCCAGGCCAGGCCAGGCCAGGGCCAGGCCAGGCCAGGCCAGGCCAGGCCAGGGGCAGGCCAGGGCAGGCAGGCCAGGCCAGGCCTGGGCCAGGCCAGGCCAGGCCAGGCCAGGCCAGGCCAGGGCCAGGCCAGGCCAGGCCAGGCCAGGGCCAGGCCAGGCCAGGGCCAGGCCAGGCCAGGCCAGGCCAGGCCAGGCCAGGGCCAGGCCAGGCCAGGCCAGGCCAGGCTGGGGCCAGGCCAGGCCAGGCCAGGGCCAGGCCTAGCCAGGCCAGGGCCAGGGCCAGGCCAGGCCAGGGCCAGGCTAGGCCAGGCCAGGCCAGGGCCAGGGCCAGGCCAGGCAGGGCCAGGGCCAGGCCAGGCCAGGGCCAGGCCAGGCCAGGCCAGGCCTAGGCCAGGCCAGGCCAGGCCTAGGGCCAGGCCAGGCAGGGGCCAGGGCAGGGCCAGGCCAGGCCAGGGCCAGGCCAGGCCAGGGCCAGGCCAGGGCCAGGGCCAGGCCAGGGCCAGGCCAGGCCAGGCCCAGGCCAGGCCAGGGCAGGCAGGCCAGGCCAGGCCCAGGCCAGGCCAGGCCAGGCTAGGCCAGGCCAGGCAGGCCAGGGCAGGCCAGGCCAGGCCAGGCCAGGCCAAGGCCAGGCCAGGCCAGGCCAGGCCAGGCCAGGCAGGCCAGGCCAGGCCAGGGCCAGGCCAGGCCAGGCCAGGCCAGGGCCAGGCCAGGGCCAGGGCCAGGCCAGGCAGGGCCAGGCCAGCCAGGGCCAGGCCAGGCCAGGCCAGGCCAGGCCAGGCCAGGCCAGGCCAGGCAGGGCCAGGGCCAGGGCCAGGCCAGGCCAGGCCAGGGCAGGCCAGGCCTAAGGGCCAGGCCAGGGCCAGGCCAAGACCAGGCCAGGCCAGGCCAGGCCCAGGCCAGGCCAGGCCAGGCCAGGCCTCAGAACAGGCCCAGGGCCAGGCCAGGCCAGGCCAGGCCAGGCCAGGCCAGGGCAGGCCTAGGCCAGGCCAGGCCAGGGCCAGGCCAGGACAGGCCAGGCCTAGGCCAGGCCAGGCCAGGCCAGGGCCAGGCCAGGCCAGGCCAGGCCAGGGCCAGGCCAGGCCAGGCCAGGCCAGGGCCAGGCCAGGCCTAGGGCCAGGCCAGGCCAGGCCAGGCCAGGCCAGGCCAGGCCAGGCCAGGGCCAGGGCCAGGGCCAGGCCAGGCCAGGCTCAGGCCAGGCCAGGCCAGGGCCAGGCACAGGGCCAGGGCCAGGCCAGGCCAGGCCAGGGCAGGGCCAGGCCAGGCCAGGGCCAGGCCAGGCCAGGCCAGGGGCAGGCCAGGCCAGGCCCAGGCCAGGCCAGGCCAGGCCAGGCCAGGCCAGGCCTGGCCAAAGGCCAGGCCAGGCCAGGCCAGGCCAGGCCAGGCCAGGCCAGGCCAGGCCAGGCTAGGCCAGGGCCAGGCCAGGCCAGGCCAGGGCCAGGGCTCAGGCCAGGCCAGGCCAGCCAGGGCCAGGCCAGGCCAGGCTAGCCAGGCCTAGGCCAGGCCAGGCCAGGCCAGGCCAGGCCCAGGGCCAGGGCAGGCCAGGCCCAGGCAGGCCAAGACCAGGGCCAGGCCAGGCCAGGGCCAGGGCCAGGCCAGGCCAGGGCCAGGCCAGGCCAGGCAGGCCAGGCCAGGCCAGGCCAGGCCAGGCCAGGGCCAGGCCAGGCCAGGCCAGGCCAGGCCAGGCCAGGCCAGGCCAGGGCCAGGCCAGGGCCAGGCCCAGGCCAGGCTAGGGCCAGGCCAGGCCAGGCCAGGCCTAGGCCAGGCCAGGCCAGGCCAGGCCAGGCCAGGGCAGGGCCAGGGCCAGGGCCAGGCCAGGCCAGGCCAGGCCAGGCCAGGCCAGGCCAGGCCAGAGGCCAGGGCATGGGCCAGGCCAGGGCCTAGGCAGGGCCAGGCCTGGGCCAGGCCAGGCCAGGCTGGCCAGGCCAGGGCCAGGCCAGGCCAGGCCAGGGCTAGGCAGGCAGGGCCAGGCCCAGGCCAGGCCAGGCCAGGCCCAGGCCCAGGCCAGGGCCAGGCCAGGGCCAGGCCAGGGCCAGGCCAGGGCCAGGCCAGGCCAGGCCAGGGCCAGGGCAGGCCAGGCCAGGCCAGGCCTAGGCCAGGCCAGGGCCAGGCTAGGCCAGGCCAGGCCAGGGCTAGGGCCAGGGCCAGGGCAGGCCAGGCCAGGCCCAGGCCAGGCCAGGGCCAGGCCAGGGCCAGGCCAGGCCAGGCCAGGGCCAGGCCAGGCCAGGCCAGGGCCAGGCCAGGCTTAGGCCAGGCCAGGCCAGGCCAGGCCAGGCCAGGGCCAGGCCAGGCCAGGCCAGGGCCAGGCCGCCAGGCCAGGCCAGGCCCAGGCCAGGCTGGGCCAGGCCAGGCCAGGCCAGGCCAGGCCAGGGCCAGGGCCAGGCCAGGCCAGGCCAGGGCCAGGCCAGGCTCAGGCCAGGGCCAGGGCCAGGCCAGGCCAGGGCTGGCAGGGAGGCCAGGCCAGGCCAGGGCAGGGCAGGCCTCAGGCCAGGCCAGGCCAGGCCAGGCCAGGCCAGGCCCAGGCCCAGGCCAGGCCAGGCCAGGCCAGGCCAGGGCCAGGGCCAGGCCAGGCAAGGCAGGCCAGGCCAGGCCAGGGCCAGGCCAGGCCAGGCCAGGGACCAGGGCCAGGCCAGGCCAGGCCAGGGCCTAGGCTAGGCCAGGCCCAGGCCAGGCCAGGCCAGGCAGGCCAGGCCAGGCCAGGCCTAGGCCAGGGCCAGGCCAGAGCCAGGCCAGGCACAGGGCAGGCCAGGCCAGGGCCAGGCCAGGGAGGCCAGGCCAGGCCAGGCCAGGCCAGGCCAGGCCAAGGCCAGGCCCAGGCCAGGGCCAGGGCCAGGCCAGGGTCAGGCCAGGCCAGGCCAGGGCTGGGCCAGATCAGGCCAGGGCTAGGCCAGGCCAGGCCAGGCAGGCAGGGCCAGGCCAGGGCAGGCCAGGCCAGGCTGGGCCAGGCAGCCAGGCCAGGCCAGGCCAGGGCCAGGCCAGGCCAGGCCAGGCCAGGCCAGGCCAGGGCCAGGCCAGGCCAGGCCAGGCCAGGCCAGGCCAGGGCCAGGCCTAGGCCAGGCCAGGGGCCAGGCCAGGCCAGGCCAGGCCAGGCCAGGCCCAGGCCAGGCCAGGCCAGGGCCAGGCCAGGCCAGGCCCAGGCCAGGCCAGGCCAGGGCCAGGCCAGGCCAGGCAGGCCAGGCCAGGGCCAGGCCAGGCCAGGGGCCAGGCCAGGCCAGGGCCAGGCCAGGCCAGGCCAGGCCAGGCCAGGAAGGGCCAGGCCAGGCTAGGCCAGGCCAGGGCCAGGCCAGGCCAGGCCAGGGCCAGGCCAGGCCAGGGCCAGGGCCAGGCCAGGGCCAGGCCAGCCAGGCCAGGCCAGGCCAGGCCAGGCCAGGGCCAGGCCCAGGCCAGGCCAGGCCCAGGCCAGGCAGGCCAGGGCCAGGTTAGGCCAGGGCCAGGCCCAGGCCAGGGCAGGGCCAGGCCAGGCCAGGCCAGGGCCAGGGCCAGGCCAGGCCAGGCCAGGCCAGGGCCAGGCCAGGCCAGGCCAGGCTCAGGCCAGGCCCAGGCCAGGGCAGGCCAGGCCAGGCCTGGGCCAGGCCAGGGCTGGCTGCAGGCTAGGCCAGGCCAGGCTAGGGCCAGGCCAGGGCCAGGCCAGGCTCAGGCCAGGCCAGGGCCAGGCCAGGGCCAGGCCAGGGCAGGCAGGCCCAGGGCCAGGCCAGGCCAGGCCAGGGCCAGGCCAGCCGGGTCAGGCCAGGCTAGGGCCAGGGCCAGGGCAGGCCAGGCCAGGGCAGGCCAGGCCTAGGGCCAGGCCAGGCCAGGCCAGGGCCAGGCCAGGCCAGGGCCAGGGCCAGAGCAGGGCAGGCCAGGCCAGGCCAGGGGCCAGGCCAGGCCAGGGCCAGGCCAGGCCAGGCCCAGGCCAGGGCCAGGGCAGGCCAGGCCAGGCCCAGGCCAGGCCAGGGCCAGGCCAGGCCAGGGCCAGGGCCAGGGCCAGGGCCAGGCCAGGCCAGGCCAGGGCCAGGCCAGGGCAGGCCAGGCTGGGGCCAGGGCCAGGCCAGGCCAGGCCAGGCCAGGGCCAGGCCAGGCCAGGCCAGGCCAGGGCAGGCCAGGCCAGGCCAGGCCAGCCAGGCCAGGGCCAGGCCAGGCCAGGGCCAGGCCAGGCCAGGCCAGGCCAGGCCAGGCCAGGGCCAGGCTCAGGCCAGGCCAGGGCCAGGCCAGGCCAGGCCAGGCCAGGGCCTGGGCCAGGCTAGGCAGGCCAGGCCAGGGCAGGGCCAGGCCAGGCCAGGCCAGGCCAGCCAGGCCAGGGCCAGGCCAGGCTAGGCCAGGCCAGGGCCAGGCCAGGCCAGGCCAGGCCAGGGCAGGCCAGGGCCAGGCCAGGCCAGGCCAGGGCCAGGGCCAGGGTTAGGCCAGGCCAGGCCAGGGCCAGGCCAGGGCCAGGGCCAAGGCAGGGCCAGGCCAGGCCAGGCCAGGGCTAGGCCAGGCCAGGGCCAGGAGGCCAGGGCCAGGCCAGGCCAGGCCAGGCCCAGGCCAGGGCCAGGCCAGGCCAGGGCCAGGCCAGGCCAGGCCAGGCCAGGCCAGGCCAGGCCAGGGCCAGGCAGGGCCAGGCCAGGGCAGGCCAGGGGCAGGCCAGGCCAGGCCAGGCCAGGCCAGGCCCAGGCCAGGCCAGGCCAGGGCCAGGCCAGGCCAGGGCCAGGCCAGGCCAGGGCAGGCAGGCCAGGCCAGGCCAGGCCAGGGCCAGGCCAGGGCCAGGGCCAGGGCCAGGCTGCCAGGCCAGGCCAGGGCCAGGGCCAGGGCAGGCCAGGTTAGGCCAGGGCCAGGCTAGGCCAGGGCCAGGGCCAGGCCAGGCCAGGGCTAGGCCAGGCCAGGCCAGGCCCAGGGCCAGGGCCAGGCCAGGCCCAGGCCAGGCCAGGGCCAGGCCAGGCCAGGCCAGGTCAGGCCAGGCCAGGCCAGGGCCAGGCCAGGCCAGGCCAGGGGTTGGCCAGGGCCAGGCCAGGCCAGGCCAGGGCCAGGCTCCAGGCCAGGGCCAGGCCAGGCCCAGGCCAGGCCAGGCCAGGCCAGGCCAGGCCAGGCCAGGCCAGGCCAGGCCAGGCCAGGCCAGGCCAGGGCCAGGCCCAGGCCAGGCCAGGCCAGGCCAGGCCTAGGCCAGGCCAGGCCAGGCCAGGCTCCAGGCCCAGGGCCAGGGCAGGGCAGGCCCAGGACAGGCCAGGCCAGGGCCAGGGCCAGGCCAGGGACAGGCAGGCCAGGCCAGAGCCAGGCCAGGGCCAGGCCAGGCCAGGCTAGGCCAGGCCAGGCCCAGGCCAGGCCAGGCAGGGCCAGGGCCAGGCCAGGCCAGGGCCAGGGCCAGGGGCCAGGCCCAGGCCAGGCCAGGGCCAGGCCAGGCCAGGCCAGGCCAGGCCAGGCCAAGGCCAGACAGGCCAGGGCAGGGCCAGGCCAGGCAGGGCCTAGGCAGGGCCAGGCCCAGCCAGGCCAGGCAGGCCAGGCCAGGCCAGGCCAGGGCCAGGCCAGGCCAGGCCAGGCCAGGGCCAGGTAGGCCAGTGGCCAGGCCAGGCCCAGGCCAGGCCAGGCCAGGCCAGGGCCAGGCTAGGCCAGGGCCAGGCCAGGCCAGGGCCAGGCCAGGGGGGCCAGGCCAGGCCAGGCCAGGCCAGGCCAGGCCAGGGCCAGGCCAGGGCCAGGCCAGGCCAGGGCTGGGCAGGCCTAGGCCAGGGCCAGGCCAGGCCAGGGCCAGGCCAGGCCAGGCCAGGCCAGGCCAGGGCCAGGCCAGGCCAGGGCCAGGCCAGGCCAGGGCCAGGGCAGGGGCAGGCCAGGCCAGGGCCAGGCCAGGGCCAGGCCAGGGCCAGGCCAGGCCAGGGCTAGGGCCAGGCCTAGCCCAGGCCAGGCCAGGCCAGGCAGGGCCAGGCCAGGCCAGGCCAGGCCAGGCCAGGCCAGGCCAGGCCAGGCCAGGCCAGGCCAGGCCCAGGCCAGGCCATGGCCAGGGCCTGGGGCCAGGCCAGGCCTAGGGCCAGGCCAGGCCTAGGCCTGGCCAGGGCCTAGGCCAGGGCTAGGGTCAGGCCAGGACAGGCCAGGCCAGGGCCACCGGCAGGCCTACGCAGGCCAGGCCTAGGCCAGGGCAGGCCTAGAACAGGGCCAGGCCAGAGCCAGGCCCAGGCCAGGCACAGGCCAGGCCAGGCAGGGCCAGGGCCAGGACCAGGCCAGGGCCAGGCCAGGCCCAGGCCAGGCCAGGCCAGGCCAGGCCAGGCCTGGCCAGGCCAGGCCAGGCCAGGGCCAGGCCAGGCCAGGCCAGGCCAGGCCAGGCCAGGGCAAGGCCAGGGCCAGGCCAGGCTAGGCCTGGGCCAGGGCCGGCCAGGGCCAGGCCAGGCCAGGCAGGCCAGGCCAGGCCAGGCCCAGGCCAGGCCAGGCCAGGGCCAGGCCAGGGCCAGGCCAGGCCAGGCCAGGCCCAGGCCAGGCCAGGCACAGGCCAGGGCCAGGCCAGGCCAGGCCAGGGCCAGGCCAGGCCAGGCCAGGCCTCACAGCCAGGCCAGGCCAGGCCAGGCCCAGGCCAGAGCCAGGACAGGGCCTGTGCCAGGCCAGGCCAGGCCAGTGCCAAGGCTGAGGCCTGGCCAGGCTGGGACTAGGCCTAGGCCAGTGCCAGGCCAGGCCAGTGCCAGGCCAGGCCAGGGCCTGGGCCAGGCCTTGCCAGGCCAGGCAGGGCAGGCAGGGCAAGGGCAGGCAGGCATGGCCAGGCCAGGCCAGGCTTGGGCCAAGGCCAGGGCCAGGCCAGGCCAGGCCTTAGGCCAGAGCCTGGGGGCCTAGGCCAGGCCTAGGCAGGGCAGGGCCAGACCCAAGGACAGGCCAGGCCCAGGGCCAGTGCCAGGGCAGGGCCAGGGCCAGACCAGGTGCAGGGCCAGGCCAGAGCCAGAGGCCCAGGCCAGGCCAGGCCTAGAGCCACGGCCAGGCAAGGGCCAGGCCAGTGCTAGGCTGGGGCCAGGCCTGGCCAGCGCCAGGCCAGGCCTAGGCCAGGCAGGCCAGGCCTAGGCCTAGGCCGGGAGCCAGGGGCCAGAGACAGGCTAGGACTAGCACACCAGCCAGGCCAGGCCAGGCAGAGGCCTAGGCCTAGGCCAGGCCAGAACAGGCCCAGGATCAGGCCAGGCCAGAGCCAGGCAGGCCAGGCCAGGCCAGGCCAGCTGGCAGGGCCAGGCCAGAGCCAGGCCAAGCCAGGCCAGGCCAGGCCTAGGCCAGGCCTGGGCCATAGCCAATGCCAGGCCAGTGCCCAGGCCAGGCCCAGGCCAGGCACAGGGCCTAGGCCAGCCAGGCCAGGCCAGAGCCAGGCCAGGACTAGGCAGGCCTAGGCCAGGCGAGGCCTAGGCCATGGCCAGACCACAGGCCAGGCCAGGCCAGGGCCAGGCAGGCCAGGCGCAGGGACAGGCCACGGGCAGGGCAGGGCCAGGACAGAGCCAGGCCAGGCCAGTGCCAGGACAGGCCAGGCCAGGCCAGGCCAGGCCAGGGCCAGAGCCAGGCCAGGGCCTCACGGCCAGGCCAGGCCCAGGCCAGAGCCAGGCCAGGACCAGGCCTATGGACAGGCCAGTGCCAGGCCAGGCCAGGGCCAGGGCCAGGCCAGGCAGGGCAGAGCCGGAGCCAGGCCTAGGCCCAGGACAGGGCCAGGCCAGTGCCAGGCCAGGCCCAGGACACAGGCCTTGCAGGCCAGGCCAGGCCAGGCCAGGCCAGGCCAGGGCCAGGCCAGGCCAGGCCAGGCCAGGCCAGGCCAGGCCAGGCCAGTGCCAGTGCCAGGCCAGTGCCAGGCCGAGGCCAGGCCTAGGCCCAGGCAGGCCTAGGCCTAGGCCGAGCCTGGAGGCCAGGACAGGACCAGGACTAGCACCACTGCCAGGCCCAGGACAAGACAAAGAGGCCCAGGCCTAGGCCAGGCCAAGATCAGAGGCAAGGCCAGGTGCAGCCAGGCCAGGCCAGGGCCTGGCCAGGCCAGGCCAGGGCAGGACAAGGCCAGCGCAGCAGGGCAGGCCTAGGCCAGGCCTAGACCCAGCCACTGTCACGGCCAGGCCAGGCCAGAGCCAGGCCAGGCCAGCCAGGGCCAGGCCAAGGCCAGGCCAGGATCACGGCCAGGCCTAGGCCAGGCCAGGGCCAGGGCCAGCAGTGCCAGGCCAGGCCAGGCCAGGCCTAGGCCAGTGCCAGGCATGCAAGCCAGGGCAGGGCCAGGCCAGGCCAGGCCAGCCTAGGCCCAGGCCAGGCCCAGGCATGGGCAGGGCAGGGAAACGGGTCAGGCCAGGCCATCGCTAGCCTAGGCCATGCAAGACTAGGCCAGGCCAGGCCCAGGCCAGGCCAGTGCCAGTGCCAGAGCCCAGGACCAGTGACAGAGCCAGGGCAAGGACAAGGCCAGGCCAGGCCAGGCCAGGCAGGCCAGGCCAGAGCCAAGGGCAGGGCTGGGCAGGGCTGATGCCTACCTAGGCCAGGCCAGGCCAGGCCTGGGCCAGGCCTAGGCCTAGTGCCTAGGCCTAGGCAAGGGCCAGGCCAGGCCAGGGCCAGGCCAGGGCCAGGGCCTGGGCCAGGCTAGGCAAAGGCCTGGGCAGGCAAGGGCAGGCTAGGCTAGGCCAGGCTAGAATAGGGCCAGGGCCAGTCCCAGGGCCAGGGCCAGGCCCTGGCCAGGCTAGCTTAAGGGCCAGGACTAGGCCAGGCCAGGACAGGCCAGGCCAGGGCTGGGCCTGGCAAGGCCAGGCCAGGCCAGTGCCACTGCTAGGCTGAGCCCAGAAGAGGCCTAGGCCTAGGCCAGCGCCAGAAGAACAAAGCCAGGCCAGGCCTAAGGCAACAGGCCAGGCCAGGCCAGGACAGGCCAGGCCAGGCCTAGTGCCAGGCCTAGGCCAGTGCCAGGACTAGGGCCAGGCCAGGCCAGGCCTAGGCCAGGAGCAGGGCATGCAGGGGCATGGGCCGGAGCCAGGCCAGGCCAGGACTGGGCCAAGGCCAGTGACACGGCCAGAACCCCAGGCCAGCACAGGCCAAGGCCAGGCCAGAAACTAGCCTTAGGCCAGGCCAGGCCAGGCCCAGGCCAGGCCAGGCCAGGCCAGGGCCAGGCCAGGACAGGCGGAGGGCCAGGCCAGGCCTAGGCCAGGCCCAGGCCAGGCCAGGCCAGTGCCAGGCCCGGCCAGGCCAAAGCCAGGGCCAGGCCTAGGCCAGGCCAGGCCCAGGCCAGGCAGGCCTAGGCCTAAGACTGTGGCTGGGGCCAGGACACGACAAGGCCAGGCCAGGCCAGGCCAGGCCAGGGCACGGCCAGGCCAGGCCAGGCAAGAGGCCTTGGCCTAGGCCAGGCCAGAACAGGCCAGGACAGGCCATGGCCATGGCACAGCCAGGCCAGTGCTGGGGCCTGGGCCAGGGCCTGGGCCAGGCCAGGTCCGTCCTAGGCCAGAGCCCAGGCCTAGGCCAGGCAAGGGCAGGAGCAGGGCCAGGCCCAAGGAAACTTCAGGCCCAGGGCCAGTGCCTGGGGCAGGGCCAGGGCCAAGCCAGGCCAGGCCTAGGCCAGGCCTAGGCCAGGCCAGGCCTTGAGCCAGGCCAGGTCCGGCCTAGCAAGCAGTGCCAGGCCAGGCCAGGCCAGGCCAGGCCAGGCCTAGCACCAGGCCAGGCCAGGCCAGTGCCAGGCCAGGACCAGGACCTGGCCAGGCCAAGGCCAGGCCATGATCAGGCCCAGGACAGAGCCAGGCCAGGCCTAGGCACAGGCCAGGCCAGGCCAGGCCAGGCCAGGCCAGGCCAGGCCAGGCCAGGCCAGGCCAGGCCAGGCCAGGCCAGGCCAGGCCAGGCAGGCCAGGGCAGGCACAGGCCAGGCCAGGCAGGCCAGGCCAGGCCAGGCCAGGGCCAGGCCAGGCCTGGAACATGGCCAGGCAAGGGCCACAGCCTGGGCCAGGCCTAGGCCAGGACCAAAGCCTAGTGACAGGCCAGGCCAGGCCAGCACAGACAGTGGCAGGGCCAGGGCTGGACGAGCCAGGCCAGGGCCGAGGCCAGGCCTAGGACTGGGCCAGGCCAGGGCATGGACAGGCCAGGGCAGGGCAGGCCTAGGCCAGGCCAGACAAGGAGGGCCTGGGGACAGGCCAAGGACAGGGCAGGGCCACAGCCAAGGCCAGGCCAGAGCCACGGCCAGGCCAGGCCAGGCCAAGACTCAGGCCAGGCCTTAGGCCAGGCCTTAGGCCTGGGCCAAGGCCTCTGCTAGGCCAGGCCAGGCCAGGCCAGGCCAGGCCAGGGCCAGGGCAGGCCTGGGGGCAGGGCAGGGAAACGGCCTGGGAGCCAGGCCACGGCCAGGCCTAGAGGCCAGGCAAAGACTCTGGGCCAGGCCAGTGCCTAGTGTCACGGCCAGCCAGGCCCAGGCCTAGTGACAGAGCCAGAACAAGGAACAGGGCCAGGCCAGGCCAGAGCCGGGACAGCACAGGCCAGGGCCTAAGGCCTAAGGCCAGGCCAGGCCAGGCCAGGCCAGGGCCAGGCCAGGCCAGGCCAGGCCAGGCCAGGGCCAGGCCAGGCCAGGCCAGGGCCAGGCCAGGCCAGGACAGGCCCAGGAACATGCCAGGCCAGACCAGTGCCAGGCCAGAGCCAGGCCCAGGCCAGGCCAGGCCAGGGCAGGGCCAGGCAGTGCCGGCGCTGGGGCCAGGCCTAGGCCAAAGCCAGCGCCACCACCCAGGCCTACTGCCAGGCCAGGCCAGGCCTAGAGCCAGGCCAGGCCAGGCCAGGGGCCAGGACTAGGCCAGGCCAGGCCTGGGGGCCAAAAGGCCAGGGCCAGGGCCAGGCCAGGGCAGGGGGCCAGGCCAGGGCAGGGGCAGGGCCAGGGCAAGGCCAGGCCAGGCCAGGCCAGGGCCAGGGCCAGGCCTAGGCCAGGGCCAGGGCAGGCCAGGGGTCAGGCCAGGCCAGGCCAGGCAGGGCCAGGGCCAGGCCAGGCCAGGGCCAGGCCAGGCCAGGCCAGGCCAGGCCAGGCCAGCCAGGCCAGGCCAGGCCAGGCCAGGCCAGGCCAGGCCAGGCTCAGGCCAGGCCAGGCTAGGCCTAGGCCAGGCCAGGCCAGGCCCAGAGGCCAGGACAGGCCAGGCCAATGCAGGCCAGGCCAGGCCAGGGCAGGGCAGGACAGGCCAGGGCCAGGCCAAGGCCCAGACTCTGCCAGGCCAGGCCAGGCCAGGCCAGGGCCAGGGCAGGCAGAGCGGGCAGCAGGGCAGGCCAGGCCAGGCCAGGCCAGGCCAGGCCAAGAGGCCAGGCCAGGCCAGGCCAGGCCAGGCCAGGCCAGGCCAGGCCAGGCCTGGGGCCAGGCCAGGCCAGGCCAGGCCTGGCCAGGGCCAGGCCAGGGCCAGAGCCAGGGCCAGGGTGCCAGGCCAGAGGATCAGGCCAGGGCCAGGCCAGGGCAGAGGCCAGGCAGGCAACAGGGTCAGGGCAGGCCAGGCCAGGCTGGCCCAGGCCAGGCCAGGCCAGGCCAGGCCAGGGCTGAGGCCAGGCCAGGCCAGGGCAGGAGCCAGGGCCAGGCCAGGGCCAGGCCAGGCCAGGCCAGGGCTTGGGCCAGGCCAGGGCCAGGCCAGGCCAGGGCCAGGCCAGGCCAGGCCAGGGCCAGGTCAGGCCAGGCCAGGGCCAGGCCAGGCCAGGGCCAGGGCCAGGCCAGGGCAGGGCCAGGCCAGGCCCAGGGCCAGGCCAGGCAGGCCAGGGCAGGGCCCAGGCCAGGCCAGGCAGGCCAGGGCCAGGCCAGGCCTAGGCCAGGCCAGGCCAGGGCCAGGCCTAAGGGCATGCCAGGGGCCAGGCCAGGCCAGGCCAGGGCCAGGCCAGGCCAGGGCCAGGCCAGGCCAGGCCAGGCCAGGCCAGGCCAGGGCCAGGCCAGGCCAGGCCAGGCCAGGCCAGGGCAGGCCCTGGGCCAGGCCAGGGCCAGGCCAGGCCAGGCCAGGCCACCAGGCCTAGGCCAGGCCAAGAGGCCCAGGCCAGGGCCTGCACCAGGCCAGGCCAGGGGCCAGGCCAGGCCAGGCCAGGCCAGGCCAGGCCAGGCCAGGCCAGGCCAGGCCAGGCCAGGCCAGGCCAGGCCAGGCCAGGGCAGGCCAGGGCCAGGCCAGGCCAGGCCAGGCCAGGCCCAGGCAGGCCAGGCCAGGCCAGGCCAGGGCCAGGGCCAGGCCAGGCCAGGCCAGGCCAGGGCAGGCCAGGCCAGGCCAGGCCAGGCCAGGGCCAGGCCTAGCCAAGGCCAGGCCAGGCCAGGGCAGGCCAGGCCAGGGCCAGGCCAGGCCAGGCCCAGGGCCAGGGCCAGGCCAGGCCAGGCCAGGCCAGGCCAGGCCAGGCCAGGCCAGGGCCAGGCCAGGCCAGGCCAGGCCAGGCCAGGCCAGGCCAGGCCAGGGCCAGGCCAGGCCAGGCCAGGGCCAGGCTAGGCCAGGGCCAGGCCAGGCCAGGCCAGGGCCAGGCCAGGGCCAGGCCAGGCCAGGCCAGGCCAGGCCAGGCCAGGCCAGGCCAGGCCAGGCCAGGCCAGGGCCAGGCCAGGCCAGGCCAGGCCAGGCCAGGCCAGGCCAGGGCAGGCCAGGGCCAGGCCAGGCCAGGCCAGGCCAGGCCAGGCCAGGGCCAGGCCAGGCCAGGCCAGGGCCAGGCCAGGCCAGGCTGCACAGGGCCAGGGCTAGGGCCAGGGCCAGGCCAGGGCCAGGGCCAGGGCCTGGCCAGGGCCCAGGGCCAGGCCAGGCCAGGCCAGGCCAGGCCAGGGCCAGGCAGCCAGGGCCAGGGCAGGGCCAGGCCAGGACAGGGCCAGGCCAGGGCTGGGGCCAGGCCAGGCTGAGGCCAGGGCCAGGCCAGGCCAGGGCTAGGGCCAGGCCAGGGCCAGGCCTAGGCCAGGCCAGGCCAGGCCAGGCCAGGGCCAGGGCCAGGGCCAGGGCAGGCCAGGGCCAGGCCAGGCCAGGCCAGGCCAGGCTCAGGCCAGGGCAGGCCAGGGCCAGGCCAGGCCAGGCCTAGGCCAGGCCCAGGGGACAGGCCAGGCCAGGCCAGGGCCAGGCCAGGGCCTGGCCAGGGCCAGGCCAGGCCAGGGCCTGGGGCCAGGGCCAGGCCAGGCCAGGCCAGGCCAGGGGCAAGCCACAGGCCAGGCCAGGGCTAGGCCAGGCAGGGCCAGGCCCAGGCCAGGCCAGGGCCAGGCCAGGCCAGGCCAGGCCAGGCCCAGGCCAGGCCACCAGGCCAGGGCCCAGGCCAGGCCAGGGCCAGGCCAGGGCCAGGCCCAGGCTGGGCCAGGGTTAGGGCCAGGCCAGGCCAGGGCCAGGGCCCAGGCCAGGCCCAGGCCAGGCCAGGCCAGGCCAGGCCAGGCCAGGCCAGGCCAGGCCTAAGGCCAGGGCCAGGGCCAGGCCAGGCCAGGCCAGGGCCAGGCCAGGCCAGGGCCAGGGCTAGGCCAGGAAGAGGCCTAGGCCAGGGCCAGGCCAGGCCAGGGCAGGGCCAGGGCCAGGCCAGGCCAGGCCAGGCCTAGGCCAGGCCAGGCCAGGGCCAGGGCCAAGGCCAGGCCAAGGCCAGGCCAGGACCAGGCCAGGGCCAGGCCTAGGCCAGGCCAGGCCAGGCCAGGCCAGGCCAGGCCAGGCCTCCAGGCCAGGGCCAGGCTAGGCCAGGCCAGGCCAGGCAGGCCAGGCCAGGCCAGGCCAGGCCAGGGCCAGGCCAGGCCAGGGCCAGGCCAGGCCAGGCCACAGGCCAGGCCAGGGCCAGGCCAGGCCAGGCCAGGCCAGGCCAGGCCAGGGCAGGCCAGGGCAGGGGCCAGGGCCAGGCCAGGCCAGGCCCAGGCTGGGCCAGGCCAGCCAGGGCCAGGGCAGGCTAGGCCAGGCCAGGGCCAGGCCAGGCTGGGCCAGGCCAGGGCCAGGGCCAGGCCAGGGCCAGGCCAGGCCTAGGCCAGGGCCAGGCCCAGGCCTGGGCCAGGCCAGGGCCAGGCCAGGCAGGGCCAGGGCCAGGCCAGGCAGGGCCAGGCCAGGCCAGGCCAGGGCCAGGCCAGGCCAGGCCAGGGCCAGGCCAGGCCAGGGCTCAGGCCAGGGACCAGGCCAGGCCAGGGCCAGGCCAGGCCTAGGCCAGGCCAGGCCAGGCCAGGCCTAGGCCAGGACAGGGCAGGCCCAGGCCAGGGCCAGGCCCAGGCCAGGCCAGGGCCAGGCCAGGGCCAGGCCTGGGCCAGGCAGGCCAGGCCAGGCCAGGCCAGGCCAGGCACAGGCCCAGGCCCAGGCCAAGAGCCAGGCCAGGCCAGGCCAGGCCAGGCCAGGGCCAGGCCAGGCCAGGCCAGGCCAGGCCAGGCAAGGCCCAGGCCAGAGGCCAGGCCTGGGCCAGGCCAGGCCAGGCCAGGCCAGGCCAGGGCCAGGCCAGGCCAGGCCAGGCCAGGGCCAGGGCCAGGCCAGGGTCAGGCCAGAGCCAGGGCCAGGGCCAGGCTCAGAGGCCAGGCAGGCCAGGCCAGGGCCAGGGCCAGGCCAGGGCCAGGCCAGGGCCAGGCCAGGGCCAGGCCAGGCCAGGCCAGGGCCAGGCCAGGCCAGGCCAGGCCCAGGCCAGGCCAGGGCAGGGCCAGGCCAGGCCAGGCCAGGGCCAGGCCAGGCCAGGCCAGGGCCAGGCCAGGCCAGGCCAGGGCCAGGCAGGCCTGGCCTAGGCAGGCCAGGCCAGGCCAGGCCCCAGGGCCAGGGCCAGGCCAGGCCTAGGCCAGGCCAGGCCAGGCCAGGCCCAGGCCAGGCCAGGCCAGGCCAGGGCCAGGCCAGGGCAGGCCAGGCCAGGCTAGCCTGGGCTAGGCCAGGCTAGGCCAGGCCACAGTTGAGCAGAGGCCAGGCTAGGCCAGGCCAGGCCAGGCCAGGGCCAGGCCAGGGCCAGGCCAGGCTAGGCCAGGCCAGGGCCAGGCCAGGCCTAGGCCAGGCTTGGGCCAGGCCAGGCCAGGGCCAGGCCAGGCCAGGATAGGCCAGGCCAGGCCAGGCCAGGCCAGGCCAGGCCAGGCCAGGGCCAGGCCAGGCCACAGGCACAGGGCCAGGCCAGGGCCAGGCCACAGGCCAGGGGCAGGCCAGGCCAGGCCAGGCCAGGCCAGGGCCAGGCCAGGCCAGGCCAGGCCAGGGCAAGGGCTAGGGCCAGGGCCTGGCCAGGCCAGGCCAGGCCAGGCCAGGGCCAGGCAGGCCAGGGCCAGGCCAGGCCTAGGCCAGGGCAGGCCAGGCCAGGCCAGGCCAGGCCAGGGCCAGGCCAGGCCAGGCTAGGCCAGGGCCAGGCCAGGCCAGGCCAGGCCAGGGCCAGGCCAGGCCAGGCCAGGCTCAGGCCAGGGCCAGGGCCAGGCCAGGCCAGGCCAGGCCAGGCCAGGGCCAGGCCTAGGCCAGGCCAGGCCAGGCCAGGCCAGGCCAGGGCCCAGGCAGGGCCAGGCCTAGGGGCCAGGGCCAGGCCAGGCCAAAATAGGCAGGGCCAGGCCAGGCCAGGCCAGGCCAGGGCCAGGCCAGGCCAGGCAGGCCAGGCCAGGGCCAGGCCAAGGCCAGGCTTGGCCAGGGCCAGGCCAGGCCAGGCCAGGCCAGGCCAGGACCAGGCCAGGGCCTAGGCCAGGCCAGGCCAGGGCCAGGCCAGGGCCAGGCCAGGCCAGGCCTGGGCCAGGGGCCAGGCCAGGCCAGGCCAGGCCAGGCCAGGCCAGGTCAGGCCAGGGCCAGGGCCAAGGCCAGGCCAGGGCCAGGCCAGGCCAGGCCAGGCCAGGCCAGGCCCAGGGCAACAGGCCAGGCCAGGCCAGGCCAGGCCAGGCCAGGCCAGGCCAGGCCTGGGGCCAGGCCAGGCCAGGCCAGGCCAGGCCCAGGCCTGGCCAGGCCAGGCCAGGCCAGGCCAGGCAGGCCTAGGCCCAGGCCAGGCCAGGCCAGGGCCAGGCCTAGCTCGGGCCAGGCCAGGCCTAGGCCAGGGCCAGGCCAGGCCAGGCCCAGGCCAGGGCCAGGCCAGGCCAGGGCCAGGGCCAGGTTTAGGGCCACTGCCAGGCTAGGTCAGCCAGGGAGGGCCTAGGGCCAGGCGGTTAGGCCAGGATTAGCTGCCAGGTTAGGCTAGGGCTTGGTCTAGGGTTAAGTTTAGGGTAGGGTTAGGTAAGTGTTACTCTTAGGTTTAGGGGTGTGAAGAGGTTGAGTGTTAGGGTTAGGGTTATGGTTAGAGTTAGGGTTAGGTTATGCTTAATCTTAGGGGTTAGGTTTTGGTTTAAGGTTAGAGTTGGGGTTAGGGCTAGAGTTAGCATTACTCTTAGGTTTAGGGTAGGAAGATATATATGATTAGGGTTAGTGTTGGCATAGGGTTAGGGGTTAGGGGTTTGGTTAAGGATAGTGTTGGGGTTATGTTTAGGGTTTGGTTTAGGGTTAGGCTTAGGGTTAGGTTTAGGGTTAGAAGAGCTTTAGGGTTAGGGTTAGGTTTGGGAGCTTAAGGTTAGGGTTAGTGTTAGGGTTAGGCTTAGGGTTACGGTTTGGTTTAGGGCTAGGGTTAGGGTTAACGTTACTCTTAGGTTTATGGTAAAAAGAGGTTAGGGTTACGGTTAGGGTTATTGGTTAGGGTTCGTGTTAGGTTTAGGCTTAGGGTTAGGGGTTTGGTTTAGGGTTAGGGTTAGGCTTAGGGTTTGGTTTAGGGTTAAGGTTAGGTTAGGGTTAGCGTTACTCTTATGTTTAGGGTTAGAAAAGGTTTAGGGTTAGGGTTAGGGGTTAGGTTTAAGGTAAGGGTTAGGTTTAGGGTTAGGGTTTGGTTTAGGGTTAGGTTTAGGGTTAGGGTCCAGGGTCAGGGTCAGGGTTATGGTTAGGGTTAGCGTTAGGGTTACCATTAGCGTTAGGGTTAGCGTTAGTTTTAGGGTTAGGTTTAGGTTTAGGGTTTAGTGTTAGTGTTAGGGTTAGGGTTAGGGGTTAGGTTTAGGGTTAGTGTTAGGGGTTAGCATTAGGGTTAGGGTTAGGGTTCAGGTTGGGGGTTGGGGTTAGGGTTGTGGTTGAGGTTAGGCTTGGGGCTGGGGTTGGGATTGTGGTTGGGTTTAGGGTTGGGTTTGGGGTTAGGGTTAGGGTTGGGGGTTATGGTTAGGGTTAGGGTTAGGATTGGGATTGAAGTTAGCGTTGGGGTTGGGGTCAGTTAGGGTTAGGGTTGGTGTTAGGGTTAGTTTAAGATTAATGTTAAGATTAGGGTTCGGGCTAGGGATAGGTTTAGGACTAGGGCTAGTGCTAGGGCTAGGATTGGGCTGGGCTAGCGCTGGGGTTAGGGGTTAGTGTTTAGTGTTATGTTTAGGGTTAGAGTTAAGAGTAGGGATAGGGTGAGGGATTAAGGTTAGGGTTAGGGATAGTGTTAGTGTTAGGGTTAGGGTTGGGGTTAGGGTTGGGGTTTGCTTTAGGGTTAAGGTTAGGTTTAGGGTTAGCGTTACTCTTAGGTTTAGGGTTAGAAGAGGTTTAGGGTTAGGGTTAGGATTAGGTATAGGGTTAGGGTTAGGGTTACTCTTAGGTTTAGGGTTAGAAAGGTTTAGGGTTAGGGTTAGGGTTAGGGTTAGGGTTGGGTTTAGGGTTTAGGGTTAGCGTTAGGGTTAGGGGTTAGGGTTAGGGTTAGGTTTAGGTTTAGGGTTAGGGTCAGGGTCAGGGTCAGGGTTTAGTGTTAGGTTTAGCGTTAGGGTTAGCATTAGCGTTAGTGTTAGCGTTAGGTTTAGGGTTAGCGGTTAGGGTTAGTGTTAGGGTTAGGGCTAGGGATTAGGGTTAGGGTTAGTGTTAGGAGTTATCGTTAGGGTTAGGGTTAGGGTTAAGGTTGAGGTTGGGGTTGGGGTTAGGTTTCAGGTTGAGGTTAGATTTGAGACTGGGGTTGGGGTTATGGTTGGGATTGTGGTTGGGTTTAGGGTTAGGGTTGGGTTAGCGTTAGGAGTTAGGTTTAGGTCTTAGGGTTAGGGTTAGGGTTAGTGTCAGGATCATGGTCAGGGTCAGGGTCAGGAGTCAGGGTCAGGGTTTAGGGTTAGGTTTAGCATTAGGGTTAGCGTTAGGGTTAGGGGTTAGGATTAGGGTTAGGGTTACGGTCACGGTCAGTGTCAGGGTCTGGGTCAGAGTCAGGGTCAGGGTTTAGGGTTGGGTTTAATGTTATGATTAGCATTAGGGTTAGGGTTAGGGCTATGCTTAGGGTTTAGGTTAGGGTTAGGTTAGGGTTAGGGTTGGGGTTGGGATTAGGGTTTGGATTGGGGTTAGGATTGAGGTTGGGTTTGGGTTGGGGTTAGTGTTAGGGCTGGGGTAGTGTTAGGGTTAGGGTTGGGGTTAGGGTTAGGGGTTGGGGTTAGGATTAGGGTTGGGGGTTAGGTTTAGGGTTGGGTTTAATGTTAGGGCTGGGGTAGGGTTAGGGTTAGGGTTGGGGGTTGGTGTTAGGGTCAGGTTTAGGGTTAGGATTTAGGGTTATTGTTGGGTTAGGGTTATGGTTAGGTTATGGTTGTGTTAGGTTTTAGGGTTTAGGATTAGTGTTAGAGTTAGTGTTAGGGCTAGAGATAGGGTTAGGGCTAGGGTTAGGGTTGGTGTTAGGGTTACTATTAGGGTTAGGGTTAGGTTTAGTTTGGTGTTGGGGTTAGGATTAGTGTTACTCTTAGGGTTTGGGTTAGTGTTAGGTTTAGGGTTAGGGTTTAGGGTTAGGATATGGTTTAGGGTTAGGGTTAAGATTAGGGTAAGGGCTGGGGCTAGGATTAGAGTTATTGTTGGGGTTAGGGTTGGGTTAGGGTTAGGTGTAAGTGTAGGGGAGGGTTGGGATTAGGGGTACGGTTAGGGGGTTAGGTTTAGGGGTAGTGGTTTGGTGATGGGTTGGGGTCAGGGTTAAGGTTAGTGCTATGGTTGGGTTAGGTTTTTGTTAGGGTTAGAATTAGGGATAGTGTTAGTGTTAGGGTAAGGGCTAGAGATAGGGTTAGGGCTAGGGCTATTGCTATGGCTATGGCTAGGGGTTAGACTAGGGTTAGGGTTAGGGTTAGAGTTTTGGGATGGGGTATGTTTTAGGGTTATGGTTAGTGTTAGGGGTTAATGTTAGGGTTAGGGTTAGTTATCAGTTAGTGGTAGGGGTACGGGTAGGGAATGGGTTGAAGTTAGTGTTAGGTTTAGGGTTTGGTTATGGTTATGGTTAGGGTTAGGGTTTATGGTTTTAGGGTTGGAGTTAGGGTTGGGTTTAGGGTTAGGGATGGAGTTAAGGTTAGGGTTCAGAGTTAAGATTAGGGTTAGGTTTAGGGTTAGGGATTAGGGATTTGGGTTGGGGTATGGTTTGGGGTTAGGTTTAGGGTTAGCATTTTTGTTATGGTTAGGGCAAGAGCTAGGATTAGGTTCAGAAATAGTGCCAGAGGGTAGGACTACGGCTAGGTGTAGGGTTAGGGTTTAGGGTTAGTGTTAGGTTTAGGGTTTAATGTTAGGGTTAGGGTTAGGGAAAGAGTTAGATTTGGATTAGTTTTAGGGTTTGAGGGTTAGGGTTAGGATTAGGGTTAGGTTTATGGTTTAGGATTAGGGTCAGGGTTAGGTTTATTGGTTAGGGTTAGTGTTAGGATTAGGGGTTAAGGTTAAGGTGGGTGGTAGGTTTAGAGGTTGTGGTTAGGGTTAGGGTTAGGGTTAGTGTTGGTGTTTTTTAGGGTTATGTTTAATGTTTAGAGTTAGGGTTAGGGTTTAGGGTTTAGGTTAGGGTTAATGTAAAGGTTAGTGTTAGGGCTAGGGATAGGGTTAGGCAAGGTCTAGGGCTCGAGTTAGGGGTTATGGTTAGGGTTTAGGGTTAAGGTAAGGGTTAGAATAGGGTTAGGGTTTAGGGTTAGTGTTAGGGGTTGGGTGAGGTTAGGGTCAGGGTTGGGATAAGGTTATGGTTAGGGTTATGGTTAGGATTTAGAGTTAAGGGGTAGGGTTATGGTTAGGGTTAGTGCTAGGGGTTGGGTCTGGGGCTGGGGCTAGGGTTAGGGTTGGGCTAGGGCTGAGGTTAGAGTTAGGGTTGGGTGAGTTTTAGGGGTTAGTGTTAGGGGGTAGGGGTAGGGTTGGGTTAGGGTTAGGGTTAGGGGTATTAGTAGGGTTAGTTTTTGGTTAGGTTTAGGGTTAGGGGTAGGGGTAGGGTTAAGGTATGTGTGGGTTAGGGTTAGGGTTAGGGAGTTAGGGTTGGGTTAGGGTTAGGATTAGGGTTAGGGTTAGGGGTTAGGGTTAGGGTTAGGGGTTAGGGTTAGGGTTAGGGGCTTGGTTTAGGATTAGGGTTGGGGTTTGGTTTAGGGTTAGGGGTTAGGGTTAGCGATACTCTTAGGTTTGAGGGTTAGAAGAGGTTTAAGGTTAGGGTTAGGGTTAGGGGTTTTGGTTAGGATTAGGGTAAGGTTAGGGTTAGGGTTAGGGTTTGGGTTGGGGGTTAGGTTTAGGGTTAGGGTTGGCGTTACTCTTAGGATTATGGTAGAAGAGGTTTGGGGTTACGGTTGGGGTTAGGGGTTAGGGTTAGTGTTAGGTTTAGGCTTGGGGTTAGGGGTTAGGGTTAGGTTTAGGGTTTGGTTTAGGGTTAGGGTTAGGGTTAGGGGTTCGGGTTGGGGTTAGGGTTAGGGTCAGGGTTAGGGTTAGGATATAGGGTTATTGTAGGGTTAGGGTTATGGTTAGGGTTAGTGTTAGGTTTTAGGGCCTAGGATTAGTGTTCAGGTTAGTGTTAGGGATAGGGATAGGGATAGGGCTATGGTTAGGGTTAGTGTTAGGGTTAAAGTTAGGGTTAGGGTTAGGTTTATTTTAGTTTCGGGTTAAGGTTAGTGTTACTCTTGGTGTTTGGGTTAGGGTTGGGTTAGTTTTTAGGTTAGGATTAGGTTTAGGATTAGGGTTAAGATTAGGGTAAGGGCTAGGGCTTGGGTTGGGCCTAGGGTGAGGGGTTGGGTTAGGATTAGGTGTAAGTTTAGTTGTAGGGGTTAGGATTAGGGTTACGATTGGGGGTAAGGGTTAGTATTAGGGTTAGGGGTAGTTGCATGAGGATGGGTTGGGGTCAGGGTTAAGGTTAGTGCTATGGTTGGGTTAGGTTTTTTTCTTACGGTTAGAATTAGGGTTAGTGTTAGTGTTAGGGTTAGGGCTAGAGATAGGGTTAAGGCTAGGACTAGGGCTAGGATTAAGGTTATGGTTATGGTTAGAGTTTAAGGCAAGGGTTGGAATTAGGGTTAGGATTTAGGGTTAAGTTAGGGGTTGGGGTGAGTGTTAGGGTCAGGGTTTGGATAAGTTTAGGGTTAGGGTTAGGGTTAGTATTTAGAGTTTAGGGGTGGGGTTATGGTTAGGGTTAGTGCTAGGGTTGGGTCTAGGGCTAGGGCTAAAGATAGGGCTGGGCTACGGCTAGGGGTAGGGTTAGGGTTGGGTGAGATTTAGGGTTAGTGTTAGGAGTAGGTTTAGGGTTGGGTTAGGGGTTAAGGTTAGGGGTACAAGTAGTGGTAGGGTTGGGTTAGGTTTAGGGTTAGGGGGTAGGGGTAGGGGTAGGGTTAAATGTATGTGTCGGTTAGTGTTAGGGTTAGTGTTAGGGTTAGGGTTAGGGTTAGGGGTTAGGGTTAGGGTTGGGGTTTGGTTTAGGGTTAGGGTTTGGTTTAGGGTTAGCGTTACTCTTGGGTTTAGGGTTAGAAGATGTTTAGGGTTATCGTTAGGGATAGGGTTAGGGTTGGGGCTAGGTTTAGGGTTTGGATTAGGGTTAGGGATAGGGTTAGGTTTAGGGTTAGCGTTACTCTTAGATTTGGAGTTAGAAGAGGTTTGAGCTTAGGGTTAGGGTTGGGGCTAAGGGTTGGGGTTAGGGTTAGGGTTAGGGTTTGGTTTAGGGTTAGGGTTAGAGTTAGAGTTTGGCTTAGGGTTGGGGTTAAGGTTAGGGTTAGGATTACTCTTAGGTTTACGGTTAGAAATGGTTTAGGGTTAGGGTTAGGGTTAGGGGTTTGGGGTTAGGGTAAGGGTTAGGTTTAGGGTTAGGGTTGGTTTAGTGTTACGGTTGGGGTTAGAGTTAGGGTTAGAGTTAGCATTAGGGTTAGTTTTAGTGTTAGGGTTAGGTTTAGGGGTTAGGTTCAGGGTCAGGGTTTATGGTTAAGGTTAGCGTTAGGGTTAGCATTAGCGTTAGGGTTAGCGTTAGGTTTAGGTTTAGGGGTTGGGGTTAGGGTTAGGAATAGGGTTAGGGGTTAGGGTTAGGTTTAGTGTTAGGGGTTATCGTTAGGGTTAGGGTTAGGGTTAATGTTGGGGTTGGGGTTAGGGTTGAGGTTGAGGTTAGTGTTGGGACTTCGGATGGGGTTAGGGTTGGGATTGTGGTTGGGTTTAGGTTTTTGGTTGGAGTTGAAATTAGCCTTGGGTTTGGGGTTAGGGTTAGTGTTGGGTTACAGTTAGTGTTAAGGTTGGTGTTAGGGTTAGTTTAGCGTTAGTGTTAAGTTTATGGTTCGGGCTAGAGATAGGTTTAGGACTAGGGCTAGTGCTAGCGTTAGGGATTGGCTAGGGTTAGGGCTAGGGTTAGGGTTAGTGTTTGAGTGTTATGTTTAGGGTTAGAGTTAATTGTAGGGATAGGGTGAGGGGTTAGCGTTACGGTTAGGGATAGTGTTAGTGTTAAGGGTTAGGGTTAAGGATGAGGGTTAGGGTTAGGGTTAGGTTTTGGGGTTGGGGTTAGGTTTAGGGAAAGAGTTTAGGCTTGGGATATGTGTTAGGGTTATAGTTAGGGTTGGGGTTAGAGTTAGGCCTAGGGCTAGGGTAGGGTTAGGGTAGGGTTGGTGTTGGGGTTAGGTTTGGGGTTAAGGTTAGCATTACTATTAGGTTTATTGTTAGGTTTAGGGTTAGGTTTAGGGTTTAGGGTTGGGGGTTAGGGTTAGGGTTAGGGTTTGGTTTAGGTTTAGGGTTGGGTTTGGGGTTAGCGTTACTCTTGGGTTTAGTATTAGAAGAGTTTTAGGGTTAGGGTTAGGAATAGGGCTTAGTGTTATGGTTTGTTTGGTGTTAGGGGTTAGGGTTGGGGTTTGGTAGGGGTTTGGTTTAGGTTAGGGGTTAGGGTTAGGTTTAGGGGATTAGGGTTAGGGTTTAGGGTTTGGTTTGGGGGTTAGGACTTAGGGTTAGGGTTTGGTTTAGGTTTAGGGTTAGGGTTAGGGTTAAGGTAAGGGGTTAGGTTTAGGGTTAGGGCTTGGTTTAGGGTTAGGGTTATGGTTAGTGTTTAGGGTTAGCGTTAGGGTTAGGGTTACTGTTAGGGTTAGGTTTGGGTTTAGGGTCAGGGTCAGGGTTAGGGTCAGGATAATTATTAGGGTTAGCGTTAGGGTTACCATTAGCGTTACAGTTAGCGTTAGGTTTAGGGTTAAGGGTTAGGGTTAGTGTTAGGATAAGGGTTAGGGGTTAGCGTTAGGGTTAGATTTAGGGCTAAGGTTGGGGTTGGTGTTGGGTTGAGGTTGAGGTTAGGGTTGGGACTGGGGTTGGGTTTAGGGTTGGGATTGTGGTTGGGTTTACGGTTGGGTTTGGGGGTTAGGGTGAGGGTTGGGGTTAGAGTTAGGGTTATGATTGGGTTTGAAGTTAGCGTTGGGGTGGAGTGAGGGTTAGTGTTGGGTTACAGTTAGGGGTTAGGGTTTGTGTTAGGTTTAGTTTTAGGGTTAGTGTTAAGTTTATGGTTCGGGTTAGGGATAGGTTTAGGACTAGGGCTAGTGGTAGGGCTAGGTATTGGGCTAGGGGGTAGCGCTGAGGGTTCGGGTTAGTGCTTAGTGTTATGTTTTAGGGTTAGAGTTAAGAGTAGGGATAGGGTCAGGGTTAGGGGTTAGGGTTAGGGATAGTGTTAGGGTAAAGGTTAGGGTTAGGAATTAGGGTTAGGGTTAGGGTTATGATTTGGGGTTAGGGTTATGGAAACAGTTTAGGCTTAGGATATGTGTTAGGGTTATAGATAGGGTTAGGGTTAGAGTTAGGCCTAGGAGCTAGGGTTAAGGTTTGGGTAGTGTTAGGGTAGGGTTGGTGTTGGGGTTAGGTTTATGGTTAAGATTAGCATTAATATTAGGTTTACTGTTAGGCTTAGGGTTAGGTTTAGGGTTTAGGGTTAGGGTTAGGCTTAGGGGTTAGGATTAGGGTTAGGGATAGGGTTGGGGTAGGGGTTAGTGTTAGGGTTGAGGTTAGGGTTAGGGTTGGGGTTAGGGGTTTTGGTTAGGGATAGTGTTAGTGTTAGTTTTAGGGTTTGGTTTAGGGTTGGGATTAGGGTTATGTTTAGGGTTTGGTTTAAGGTTAGAGTTAGGGTTAGGTTTTAGGGTTAGCGTTACTCTTGGGTTTAGGGTTAAGTGGTTTTAGGGTTAGGGTTGGGGATAGGGCTTAGGGTTGGGTTTAGTGTTAGGGTTAGGGGTTATGTTTAGGGTTTGGTTTAGGGTTAGAGTTGGGGTTAGGTTTAGGGTTAGCGTTACTCTTGGGTTTAGGGGTAAGAAGAGTTTTAGGGTTACTGTTAGGGTTAGGGGTTAGGGTCGGGGTCAGGGTCAGTGTTATGGTTATGGTTAGCGTTAGGGTTACAATTAGCATTAGGGTTAGCGTTAGTTTTAGAGTTAGGTTTAAGTTTGGGGTTAGAGTTAGTGTTACGGTTAGCGTTAGGGGTTAGGTTTGGGGTTACTGTTAGGGGGTTAGCGTTAGGGTTGCGGTTAGATTTGGGTTCGGGTTAGGATTAGGGTTGTGGTTGAGGTTAGGGTTGGTACTGGGGTTGGGGTTACGGTTAGTGTTTGGTACAGTTAGGGTTAGGGTTAGGGTTAGGAGTTAGGGTTATGGTTAGGGCTAGGGATATGTTTAAGACTAGGGCTACTGCTAGGAGCTAGGGATAGGTCTAGAGCTAGGGATAGGGTTAGGGTTAATGTTTAGTGTTATGGTTAGGGTTAGAGTTAAGGGTAGGGATAGGTTTAGGGGTTGGGGTTAGGGTTAGGGATAGTGTTGGGGTTAAGGTTAGGGTTAGGGATTAGGGTTAGGGTTGGGGTTTGGTTTTAGGGTTAGGGTTATGGAAAGAGTTTAAGCCTAGGATGTGTGTTAGTGTTAAAGTTAGGGTTAGGGTTAGAGTTAGGCCTAGGAGCTAGGGTTAGGATTAGGGTAGGGTTAGGGAAGGTTTGGCTTTGGGGTTAAGTTTAGGTTAAGGTTAGCGTTACTATTAGGTTTATTGTTAGGTTTAGGGTTAAGGTTAGGGTTTACGGTTAAGGTTAGGGTTAAGGGTTAGGATTAGGGTTAGGGTTAGGGTAGGAGTTAGAGTTAGGTTTGGGGTTAGGGTTAGGGTTAGGGGTTGGTGTTAGGGTTAGTGTTGGGGTAGGGGTTAGGGTTGGGGTTGGGATTAGGTTTGGGGTTAGGTTTAGGGGTTAGGGTTAGGGTTAGGGTTAGGGTTTGCGTTACTCTTAGGATGAGGGATAGAAGAGGTTTAGGGTTAGGGTTGGGTTAGGGTTAGGGTTAGGGTTAGTGTTTGGGGTTAGGGTTAGGGTTCGGGTTAGGGTTTGGGTTAGGGTTAGGTTTAGGTTTAGGGTTAGGGTTAGGGATAGGGTTATGGTTAGGGTTAAGATTAGGGTTAGAGT